>OY776114.1:34813875-35413875 GCA_963675035.1 Allygus modestus
GCCATGTTCAGTTCTACGCACGCCACCGTCGCGGACCACGGCTCCACGCTGTTCTAGCATCCAGCATAGTTAAACGCTCCTCATTTTACTTAGATTTTCACCTAGAAAATATTAATGATGTAAATTTTACTCCATGTTGTATTGAGATTATTGTGTTTTAACATAGCTTTCAATTTTGATAGAACATTCAGTTATCGAGATGTAATTTAATGATAGCTGACCCCACCTTTGATACGCCCGCTCCGAGCGATATGTTAATAGGAGCAGATCTTTTTGCCTCCTCTGTCAAAGGCCAGTTTCTTTCTCTTGGTGAAAATATGCCTGTAGCTATCGACACAATTTTTGGATATGCCCTTTTACGGTCGACTCCTCTATTGTCTCATGTAGACCTACTCAAAGCTCATGCATTGGATTAGTTACACTCTTGACAACCAACGGTTTGAGCCTTCACGCCTCCATCCAATAGTTATGGGCTATTGAGGAACCCCCATTTGCTAGTAAGCAGTCCTTAGCTGAAGAAACATTTGAAAAAATGTTTTATGTCAACTCATACTCCCACTCACGAAGGGAGATATGTAATCTCTCTGCCCTTTTCAGACGACCCGTCAAAATTAGGTGACTCAGATAAATTTGCAAAATCCATCCTTTTGTCTTTGGAAAGCAAGTCCGTAAGAATCCTGAATTTAAGCAGTCTTATGTTGATTTTATGAGAGATATTTTCAGGACATATTAAACTCTGTCAGACACTACCCTACAAGGATATACGTCATTACTACCTTCCTTATCATTTAGTTATTAAGGATGGAGAATTGAGTATAGTATTTAACGATTCAGGACCTACATCAAATTCTCTGTCACTCAACAGTATTCTTCACCAAGGACCAAAACTCCACAACAACATATATGATATAATTCTTAATTTTCGTAGACATGTAATTGTTTTTTTATGTGGTATCAAACAGATGTTTCGACAAGTTCTTGTAAATGAAAAGGATCAGTTGTTCCAACTAATTCTTTGGAGGGAAAATGACGAAATGCCTCTTCTTGTCTGTAAGTTGACTACAGTCACTTATGGTGTTACATCATTGCTCTACTTAGCAAATCGTATTATTCAACAACTTATCAGCGATGAAGGGAAAAATCACCCATTAGCTGCCACTGTTCTTAAAGACCAGATTTATGTTGATGACGCTCTGTTGGGCAGTAATTGTATTGATAATGCTCTAATGTTAAGAAATGATTTAGTTCAGTTATTCAAAAAAGGAGGTTTCGAGTTGAGATAAAGGTCATCAAATAATCCTTTGCTTTTACAATCAGTTCCTGAAGATCACAGAGAAAACCCAATTGGGTTTCGAGCTCCAGAACAACCAATTCACATTGTCCTTGAACTTAAATGAATTCCAAGTAAAGATGTATTTTCTTATTCTGTAGGTACTGAGAGGATAATTTAAACTCCCATAAAAAATTTGTTTTAGTGTGATATCTCAGATCTACGACCCATCAGGATGGCTTACACCCGTAACCTTCTGGTCAAAATAATTCATGCAATATTTATGGACCCTCAATCTGGACTGGGATGACCCTTTAGATGATACAATTTTGCCGGTTTGGCATAAGTTTACTAGCGAACTTCCCTGCATTGAAACACTCAAGATCCTTTGCTATGTTGGACTCTCTTCTACGAATAATATTCAACTACATGCCTTTTCTGATGAAAGTGAAGCAGAATATTTCAATTGTGTGTATATTAGAGTTGTGAACTCAGAAGAAAATATATCAACTTATCTTTCAATGTCAAAGTCAAGGGTTGCACCACTTAAGCGTATCTCAATACCTCGCCTGAAACTCTGCGGAGCACATCTGATGTCTAATCTTCTCAATTACTGTATACATCAGCTATCACCTTACAACAACATTGACTCAAACAGAGCACGGTGTGTATTTATATACTATAGTTGTTTCATGGATCGGTATGCCCTCTTATCGACTCAAAGTTTATGTGTGAAACAGTTTCAGAAATACAGGAAAATATTCTTCCATCATTTTGGTGGCATGTGCCATCATCGGAAAATCCAGCAGATGTTGGATCTCGAGGTTTATCTCCTCAAGCTTTGATCAACCACACTCTTTGGTGGAATGGACTTGTATGGCTACGTTCTTCTGATGAAAGTCGACCAAATTATATTTGTAAACCATTGACTGAAGAAATATATATACCTGAAACTAAGACACTAACGGCTAATGCACTCTCTACTATTCCTGGAGAACCATTTTCTCTCATCACTCGTGTCTCTTCTTGGACAACTCTAATCCATGTTTCTGCCTACATGATGCGCTTCATTTATAATACTAGAAATGAGACAACATGTTCTGGAAATTTATCTTCTCAAGAATTAAAAGAATCACATAATCTAATTTGTAGGATGATTCAAAAAGAATTTTTTTCAGAAGAAATAACATGCTTAAAATGCCATCTCTAAAATGCCATGCATGCTTTTAACCATGCTCTATGCGCATCCGACGTTTGGCTCCTTATTTGGATAAGGGCATAATTCGAGTTGGTGGCAGACTAAATAAGGCTAACATCTCACAAAGTCTTAAACACCCAATATTGCTCCCTAAAGGCCTCAGATTAGTTAATATACTGATTGACCATTATCATATCTTGTACTTGCACTCAGGCCCAACTCAAACCCAGGCTTTGCTGGCTTTGGTGCCAACAAATACTGGATTCTTAGTGCCAGGAGTTTAATAAGATCCAGAATCTTTAAATGAATTAGACATTTCAGGTGTAAACCTCTCCTCACTTCTCCACTCATGGGAGAATTGCCTAAGAATCTAATTACACCTTCAAGGCCATTTTCAGTTTCTGGTGTTGATTATGCTAGTCATTTTGTTGTGAAGCAACATCTCTTAAGACGAGTTCAGCCTATTGAGGTTTATATTTGTATATTCATTTGTTTTTCTACAAAAGCAGTTCATATGGAGGTAGTAACCGATTTAACCGCTGATGCCTATATAGCCGCTCTTACCATATTTGTATCAAGACGAGGAATTGTTTCAGATATAAACTGTGATATTGCCACAAACTGTACAGGTGCCTCAGAAAAGCTCAAACGCAACTTTGAGAATTTAACTATAGAACCAAAAGTCCAAAATTACGCAGAGAAGTTCAATATACAATTTCACTTTCTGCCCCCACATGCCCCTCATCAGGGAGGCCTGTGGGAAAGGGCTGTTAGAAGTATAAAATTTCATTTGATAAGAGTCATTGGGCAGCAGATTTTGTCCCTTGAGGATTTTAAGACTTTAGTTACACGTATTGAAGGAATGATAAATTCTAGACCAATTACTCAACTCTCTTCAGACCCTTCAGATTTAGAATTATTGACACCTGGACAGTTTTTAGTTGGTGGACCTCTCATGGCACCACTTGAGCCTGGTCTATGTAGCATTCCTCTCAACAGATTAAGACGCTCGCAAGTGGTTCAGCAGTTTAATCAACAAATATGGGCTCGGTGGCAAAAGGAATATTTGCACACCCTGCAGGAAAGGACTAAATGGCTCACTCCCAAAAGAAACATTGAAATAAATTATTTAGTTGTCATTCATGACGATAACTTATCTCCCCTCTCTTGGAAGCTCGGGCGAGTTCTCTCCGTCTCTCCAGGTACTGATGGTATTGTCCGAGTTGTGCACTTGAATACAACCATTGGATATTTCACTCGTCCAGTGACAAAGGTGTCCATACTTTCCATTGATCAGTAAAGATAATACTTATTACCAACCCCCTTTCATTCATAATTGTTCCTGATCATTTTTTTGTTATTCTGAACCCAGAGGTTCAGGGGGGCCCGAAATGTTAAATATTCAACATTAACTTAATAAACTTTAAAATAATAGAAGCGTATTCAGTTGTATTAATCAAATGATTCTACAGCTTGGCAACACTGACGTCATATCCAAAGTGCAGTTCTACCATCCTGGCGTCGGTGAGTCTAGGCTCCACTCTCGTTCGCCGCACATCAATTTTGCATTGCAATTAGACTCAAAACGTTCTCAACTCAATCTCTACATTATATACATTTACCAATTGTGTCATTTCATATTTAATCTTTACTCTAAGGAAGTAATAAGAGATAATCAAGAATCCTGAAGAAGATTTTATTTTTAGTTTAACTAAATGTTTTGTTAAAACGTACCGTGTACAGTCAAGTAGTAATTTTAGTATGCTCATTTATTACAGGGAAGTAGTGAATTTATTTCATTCCAAATCAGTTAAAGAACAAAACTGTTCAAACGTGCAAGTTTATCAACGTCACATCACAACATGGATATTCTTTGTGGTCCTCCGTCATCAGGCACTCCTCTTAGTCATCACTCTGGCGAGAGCAACGCTTCGCAACAGCTTCAAGTCCAGCTCCAGCCTACTGATGTTCGTTCATGGGTTTACACCGTCTAAAGGATTTAAGGTACTCTACAATTTCTAAATAGGAAATAAGAGATTTCCAATAAATATAACACAGTTAATATATCCTGTGCAATACCAATAGTTTTCTTTTCACAAATTGCCCAGTTTTCATTTTCTTCTCCTTCATTAATGCCGTAAAAATTTAGATTTTTCCCTTCTGCTTCGATTTTCTAATCTTGTTTTATCTCCGATTTTTGTTTTCAGTTGTTTCAATTTAATTTTCCAAGTAGGAATTATCAATTTTAATTCATCATGCAATGTATTCACTTCATATTTTTACTCACTTCACTATTCCATTTTTCCAAGATTTGTGCAATGTAGATAACCAATTTCTCAAAAGGTCTCCCTCCAAACTGATCAATAAGACTTGCTTTTTACTATTATTTGTCCATTTTCTTTAATAAAAGTATTAATTTTCACTCCAAATTTAGAAAGAGCAGCTGGTATCATCGATTGTTTCAGTCCTGAAACTGACATTATGACACAAATAAATCACGAGATAGTTCAACAGAACATTCACTATAAATAGCAAAATGTAACTGGCCAAACACAAGAATAGAGCCATTCACTGAACGTTCTCACACAACACTGTCAGCTCAGCAATGCTCGTTGAAACTGGGAAAAATACTCTATCTTAATTATCTTAAACTGGACAATACTTCCACTTTAAAAATATTATCATGACTTGAAAAATGCTTGGCAGCACTCTTTGAACAACTGTTTCTTCCTGTGATACCATAAATACTGATTAGTAACATTTATATTGTTTATATTCTCCATTAAACAAATGGTTAGTGCTTCAAATAAATTATGATTCTATAAATTAATTCCAGTTATAAAAAAACAAAAATTCAACACCATTTATGGCGGTAAAATAATGGAATACCCCCGTCGCAGAAAACCTGCGTACTCAGCCAATTTCCAATATATATATATATATATATATGTATCTTACTACTACATAGAGCCCACTTACCAAGTTTCAGAAAAATACATTCATAAATAAGTGATATATAGCATTTTATTTATTCTCCATAAGACTAACATTAGGGCTGAGTACACAGGTTTGCTGCAACGAGGAAGATAAAAATGTGTATTGTTGCAATTATCAATATAACTCAACCAGGTGAAGCTACATACAAATTTTTATTAATTTAGGTTCATAACTAAGAGAGATATACAACTTTACCTATATTCTCCATGCCATATGAATAACGTGGGGGCCGAGTATGCAGGTTTGCTGCTACGGGGAAAATCAAAAAAAAACCTTTTTTGTGCAAATATCAATATACCACAACTAGTTGAAGCCACATACCAAGTTTCATCAACATACATTTATAAATAATCGAGATATAATATTTTATTTATCCTCCATAAGGATAACATTGGACACGTACTGTGTTTAGCACTTTGAATATCTCTGCAACGGTTGGACGTAAAACAATAATTAAAACACTAAAATGATTGTTTTGTAGAGCTAAACTGATTGATAAAAAGAAATGTGATGTTTTTAGTAAAATTATCTGAGGAAAATCCAAAAACCTTTTTCCCATAAGATTAACATAGGAAATTTTATGAACACGTTTTAGCGAATTTCCCCTATAGGGAAGAAGCTATTACCGTAGGTCTCATGGTAAGACTTAAGCCCGAGACCATGATAACTTTTTTTTTGAGGTCCCCAGATGCCAAAAACACTATTCGTTCAAATTTATATATATGTATATATATATATATATATATATATATATCTATATATGTGTCCGTTAACACGATAACTTGAGTAAAAAACGTCCGATTTTGATGAAATTTGGCTCAAATGTGTAATATGACATTCATGACTAAGTTCGAAAACCAGAAAAATCGGACCATGGGAAGGGGGGTTTATGGGGGTTTTAAATTTTCCAAAAATCTGTTTTTTGCATTTTTCACCCTAAAATTTTTAAAAACCTTAATTTTGGTTTTGACCATGTTATAGAGCTTAAAAAAACAAATAATTTGGTATTGTTAATTATTAACCTAGGTTAATTGGTTGCGGAGAAAATCCAAAAAAACCTGCTCATAAAATCTCCCATGTTAATCTTATGGGAAAAAGGTTTTTGGCTTTTCCTTAGTTTATTTTAATGTAAACTTCACATTTGCTTTTACCAATCTGTTCAGTTCCACAAAACAATCATTTTGGTGTTTAAATTGTGATTCTACGCCTAACCGTTGCAGAGATATTCAAAGTGCTAAACACAGTACGTTGTCCAATGTTATCCTTATGGAGAATAAATAAAATTTGATATCTGGATTATTTATTAATGTATGTTGATGAAACTTGGTATGTGGCTTCAAGTAGTACTGGTATATTGATATTTGCACAAAAAATTGATTTTTTGTTGATTATTCCCGTAGCAGCAAACCTGCGTACTCAGCCCCCATGTTATTCTTATGGAGAATAAGTAAAATGTACTGACTCCCTTAATTATGAACATAAATTAATAAAACTTGGTATGTAGCTTCACTTGGTTGAGTTATATTGATAATTATATAAAAACCCATTTTTCTGTTCCTTGTTGCAGCAAACCTGCTTTCTCAGCCCCCATGTTATTCTTATGGAGAATAACTATAATGTCATATATCGCTTATTTATGATTGAATATCGATGAAACTTAGTATGTGGCTTCGCCTACTTAAATTCTATTTATATTTGCATAAAAACCAATTGTTTCTGTTCCTTGTTTCAGCAAACCTACTCATTACCAATGTTATTCTTATGGAGAATAATTAAAATCGCTTATATGTGAATATATTTTTATGAAACTTGGTTTGCGGCTTTATGTGGAATTCAGACAAATATTATGCATTGGAAATTCGCTGAGTCCGCAGGTTTGCTGCAACGGGGGTATTTTGACTTTTATCTACAACCACTTAACCTAGGTTAATGATTCAAAATACCAAATTGTTTGTGTTTTTAAGCTCTATAAAATGGCTATAACCAAAATTAAGTCTTTTTAAAATTTTAGGGGGGAAAATTTCAAAAACTGATTTTTGGAAAATTTAAAACCCCCATAAAACCCCCGTTCCCATTGTTCGATCGATCTGGTTTTCGAATTTAGAGTCATAAATGTTACTCTACACATTTGTGCCAAATTTCATTAAAATCGGGCGTTTCTTTCAAAAGTTATTGCGGTAGCGGACACCGCAAATTTATATATAAATTTGAACGAATAGTGTTTTTGGCATCTGGGGACATCAAAACAAAAAGTTATCATGGTCTCAGGCTTAAGTCTTACCATGAGACCTACGGTAATAGCTTCTTCCCTATAGGTGAAATTCGCTAAAAACGTTTGATAATTTTATAGGACCCCTAAAATTAAACTTTGAATATTATGTGTCAAAAACATGTTTTTAAATAGATCTATTTAAAATGATTCTATATTTTTACTATTTTCCAAACCTTTTTTGAAAACCAATTTTAGCATAAAGTATATGTCACATCAAAATCTTATTACTTTTTTATACGTACTAATCACAGAACATCTAAAATAGTTCTTTTTAAACGATTTAAAAGTTTATTAAAATGTAAATTTTGATTTTATGTTTTTACAATAATTTGAGATTGGGTCTTTTTTATCAATGCAAATTATACAAAAACTGTCAACGAACACTTTGATAAAATAATAATAAAAAGTGTCCTAAAAATAGGATGGTGGTAAAAAGAGGGTTATTGATGAAACTTAATTTTATATTTGGAATCTAACACTGGAGACTAACTTATATTTTAATTTGAAATAATTGAACATAGAAATTGTAAGACTCGTGCTGTTTTGGCATCGTATACTTAAAACTTATAAATAAATAGCTTTAAGAATTGAGAAAATAACAAATAACATTATAAATATACTTTCATTAAAATTTTTAAATAAAAGTTATTCTAGTTTGAAAAGAGCAATAAATCAATATGCGAAATTATTTAGGTTATATTGAACACATTTTAAAATCTTATCGTGGAAAATTGAAGGCACAATCCTTTACAAATAAGAACAGTAAGAGCAGTCAGAAAAAACTTCTGACTTGATGGCAGCTTTACAAAAGGTTGAGGGAAAAGTTGCCCTCGACACTGTTTATTGACAAAACCAAGAAACTACAAATGTAGTGTAATGATCTTCTTAAATTTTACAATATAAAACAACTCACTTCGTCCAATGGTAAGAGGTAAGTAAGAGGAAGTAAGAGGTAGGATTGTGGGGGGACATTAACCGCCTCGTTCGAAAACTGGCCATCAAGTCATCTAGTAGAAAGAGTTAAAATAAAACATTTGTTATTATGTCTGTTTATTCTTTTTTCTTTTAAAACTACTGAGATTGCTCAACCATAAAAAATATAGAAATCAAAATAGATTTCTTTAAAGAATCTGATATTGTGATGTACTTACCAACATTAATCGACGCCTGGTCCGTCCCCCGCCCCTAGAAATTGTACAGGAATCACAAACCAATGAGGGCCCTCAAACACATCATCGTCGTCATCTTCATCAAAGTCGTCATCGTCGAAGTCATCGGGCGGGGGATCAGGGGTCGGGGCAAAGTAGCGTTTGTAGATAAAAGCCCCGACCCCTATAGTCAGGGCAGCTCCAGCGCCATACGCGAGCAACTTTCCGTGAGCTCTGAAACAAAATGCCATCAATTTACTAATAATAAATTAGAAAAACATGTTATTAATATTTGTTACTTACTTACTGTAAACATATATGGTACTTATCTAATCTATATATTAAACAAACCCGTTCAAGGAACCTTTGAGAAAACCAGAAGTCTGACACCTATGCTTGATTGAAAAGGAGAAGATTACATCAACTTGCGAAGACTTGTAGACAGGAATCATTTTTGACCTATGTTAAAAAATATAAGAAAATTTTTAAAAATGTTGTTGTTCAGGCTAAGAGATTGTGTAATGGTGATTATATTAAGAAATCTGTTAATAAGAGTAAGGCAATGTGGGAAGTAGTTAAGAAGGAATTGGGTCTGAAGGCAAAAAGTAAAACTAACACTGAAATTGAGGTCGGAGGGAGGGTAATAAATGACCCCAAAGAAATTGCGGAGTATCTTAATGTACAATTTACAAACATAAAGGAAATATTAAATATTCCAAACGTCTCTTTCAATAATAACAAGTATTTTAATGAATGTTCCAGTGTCGGACAATACGGCTAATTTACAATATTTCTGTTTTACCAATGAAATTGAGGTAAAGAATGTAATTTTAAGTTTAAGTAACAGTAATGCTTGTGGCTGGGATGAGGTTCCCACTAAATTATTGAAGTGGTCTGCTGATATTGTTTCTGGTGTATTAGCTAAACTCATCAATCAATCATTTCAGGAGGGTGTCTTTCCTGATTTGTTAAAATTCTCTGAAATCAAACCTATTAAAAAAAAAGCCTCACTTGGTTCTAGTCAGAATTACAGACCAATCTCTTTATTAAGTAATGTAGCAAAAATTTTTGAGAAGGTAATTTATCTTAGAATTTCTAATTACTTGGAATGCAACTCAAAATTATGCCAAGAACAGTTTGGTTTTAGGAAAAATTTAAGCACCCATACAGCTCTTTTTACATTTGTTGGTGATGTTCTTGAGGCTCTGGATCGGTCGCAGTTAACTGCGGGGGTTTTCTGTGACTTGTCCAGGGCTTTTGACTGCGTAGACCATGAATTATTATTGATAAAATTGAAAAATATGGGCGTTGAAGGGGCTGCTATAGAATTACTGCAATCATACTTATCTAATCGTAAACAACGAACAATAATAACAAGAAATTCGACCAAATATTATTCTAAATGGGCCACTGTAAGATATGGTGTGCCTCAAGGCTCCATATTGGGCCCATTACTGTTTATAGTATATATCAACAGCTTGCCAATTTTTTTTTCTAAAAACATTTGTAGTTTCACTCTATATGCAGATGATACAACTGCTCTTTTGAAAAGAAAAACTTTTAGTGAAATCAAATTTACTCTTGATGACACCATTACAAAAATTAATGAATGGTTTGAGAACCACGGTTTAAAATTAAATGAGGACAAGACCAATATTTTTCAATTCAAGCTAAGAAATAATCTAATGGATCCTACAATTAGTAATACTAAAGTAGTTAAATTTTTGGGTTTAAATTTTGGTTCAAAATTAAGTTGGTCTGACCACATACATTTTTTAAGTAAGAAATTAAGTTCAACAAGGTATGCAATTAGTATATTAACTAAAGTCACATCTATAGAAGTCTGCTTAACTGTCTATTATGCATATGTCCACTCGCTGTTGGCTTATGGAGTTACCTTATGGGGTAACTCTGTTGAAGCCGGGAGAGTGTTCGTGTGTCAAAAGTTCATTCTTAGGACAATTTTCCATTTAAAACCAAGAACTAGTTGTAAGCCTTATTTTAAAAAACATTGTATTCTAACATTACCTTCTCTTTACATTCTTGAGCTAGCAAAATTTGTTCATACAAAATCATCTGTTTTTGAAAAATACAAAATAAATCACAGCTATCATACTAGAAATAATAATAACATTTTTCGATATCCAAATCATAGTCATAAAAAATTTGAAACTGGACCACTTTATATGGGATTAAAAATTTATAATCATATACCTGAATCATACAAAAGCTTAGCAATAACAAATTTTGCATCTAAACTGAAAGAGACATTGAGCCATAAAGCTTATTATAGAGTTGATGAGTTTTTTATAGATAAAATTTAGCGTATGATTTATACATGGTTTATGTATACATTTTATATAAGGTATGAAAGCTTGAGGTAGGGAACTTGAATGTGTTAGGCTTAGTTAATATTAAACAAACTTGACCATGTACCTGCTTAAAAATTACTTATGTAATGTTTCTCAGGCGTTATGTACAATAAAGATTTGTCTATTGTCTATTGTCTATTGTCTATTTTCAGTAACTCTGATGTATACTTGTATGAAAGGATTATCGGTGAGTATAAAGTGGAGGAAATTTTTTTTAGTTAGTGGTCAAACCTCTCCTAAGGTCTTAAATTAAACTAGTTACCCTGTTGCTCGAATCTGATCAAGTTAAACGAAAGTTTACTTCAGTTGTAAACACACATAAAACATCTGATTTTAAATGGATGGTAGCATAATGAATAATGTTGATAACGTACTTTCAATCAACATCATTCGATTTCCGCTGTGGGATAGCGCCACTATTCCGAAAATTTAAGTCCTTTACGGCCTTTACTGTATTTAAGTGCTGCCCTTTCTTAAAATGTTGAGACGTATTGGCAAAGCTTCGTAAAAATACCTTTAATTTTACAGCTCAAACGTTAAAATCCGTCCAGCTGTTATCGAGTTGTGACTGTGAAGAAAAAGCCCCTAGCGTATTAATATATAGGATAGAATTGGAAAGTTAAACACATTTTTAAATTAAGACAATTTCATCAATTGTGATTTGATTTGACTATAAAACGTAAAAATCAGGTAAATAAGCGAAGCTGTTGGGCAAAGCTAGTTCGATATGGATTTATACACTTTGAAACAGGTATGTTTGTATCTGATTTATGCTATTAGTATAGACAAAAAAGCTGTGGGAAAATAGGTAATTGTTGTTATTGCTTGGTTGTCTACACAAGCTGCAACTAGCGTTAGAGGATAACGCCCAAACCTCTATAGAAAAATCCAAACAACCAAAAGTTACATGTCACATGTCAAAATCGGAAGTAGGAAGTGATAGGAGAAGCCAGTGGGGTGGAGCCCTGAGGCCGGAAAAAATTATTCTTCTTCTAGAGTAAATAAGATGCAGAGTAAAATTCATAAGCCTCTGCCCAGGTCACCATATGAGTTTTTCCTAACATCAAAACACTGTAAAATGTACAACTTCATTTAGTATAAAAAGTAGGAAAGATTTAAGTCTTGTTGATCAAAACTATTTAAACAAATTAAAATAATTACAGAGCAATAAAAACTTACCCTATAAACTCTTTGAAGAGCTTCATTTTTGATGAATTTTTTTCTATGTTGCCATAGATACTATTTTAATTATCGTCTAAAAGTGGTTATATTTTGCTCGGTTCTCCCCAAAAGTCTGACACAAAAGCAGAAAATTAATGGATCCTTTTGTTAGATATTTATTTTGGGTGGGCCTGTTCCGTAAAATAAGATGGAATAAATCTATAATATATACAACCGCATGTGTAGCTCACTCACTCACTGAGGTATACAATTCTAGACCAATTCTAGACGAGCTAGAAACCTAAAATTTTTTAAGCTAGCTTATAGCTTGTAACCCCCAGAAAAATCCCCAAAACTGACAATTTTTTATTTTAACCCCCCTAAAAAAATATTTAAAACCCCCCAAAAAAGTCTTATTTTAAAATTACAGTTTTTGAGCTCTAGCGGCCGAACAGATAGACCTATCGAAAAACGGACACCTCCACGACCTACGGATTTTGTAACTTCTACAACTTTGTTCCTATGACTTTTTGTCGTATCTCGTTCCCTTCACCCTTAGGTAGCGCTAGATTTTTCAAATTTCAGGTAATTTCGGCGGTTATTTTTGTGGTTTTAGCGAATTTCCTCTATAGGGAAGAAGCTATTACCGTAGGTCTCATTGTAAGACTTAAGCCCAAAGTCAAAGTCAAAGTCAAAGTCAAACAATCTTTATTCATTACATGTATACATATACATACGAATGGCGTCTTATCCTTAAGAACTAATAGAAACAAAAGAAACAGAAAAATGGTCCTCTAACTACAGCACATGGTTTCAAACTTCATCACTATTACAATCAAAGAATTCCTCCAATTAATATAAAGGTTTAGACATCATATATTTTTTTAATTTATTTTTAAAAGTCGCAAAACTGGTTATATTTTTTATTTCTGGAGGTAAATAGTTGAAATATTTAATGCCTGCATAACTAGGTTTGCTTTCAAATATTTTCTTATGATGAGCACTAAATGAAAGTTGGTTCCTAAACCTCGTGTTGTAACTATGGTTATCACCCATTGTATTTAAATCATTAAAATTACGTTTTATCAACAACATCAACTCAAATATATATAAACTAAAAACTGTTAAAATACCAAGCTCAGGGAAGTGTAATTTGGCAGAATCAGACCATCCCAGACTCAACATAATTCTAATTGCTCTTTTTTGCAAAATCAGTATCCTATTCATATTGATAACTGAGGTACTTCCATACAAAACAATTCCAAAAGAAATATGAGAGCGAATTAGGGCAAAATAAATTGATTTCAGTGTTTTAATATCACAAATTGTGGATAATTTTCTGAGAGCAAATAATCCTGAGGAGAGTTTATCACAAACATGATCGACCTGGGAGTTCCAATCAAGGTTCTTATCTACAATAATCCCTAAAAATTTTGTATTCTTGGTTTCATCTAAAATGTGGTTGTTTATAACTACATTGAATCCAGAATTATTACTCTGATTTTGCTTTAGAGAAAACCGAATGTATTTTGTTTTATTTGGATTAAGTAACAGATTCTTATCTGCTAGAAATTGTTGAATCATCGAAAGCTCACAAAAACTAGATATTTCAATTTCATCATAGTTTTCCGCAGATACTTTTAAATTGATATCATCTGCATATAAAGTCATTTTGTCAAACTGAGATGATTTTGGTAGTCCCTTAATGTAGCATAAAAACAGAAGGGGACCCAGAATAGAACCCTGAGGTATTCCAAATTTTACAGTATTTAATGTCGAGCGGCAAGGTGTTATTTGATTATGGTTATTTAAATGATTAATTTCAACAAACTGTTTCCTGTTTGTCAGATAGGAAGAAAACCATGAGAGTGGTATCTTTTTGATGCCTAAATTAAAAAGGGTTGTAAGCAATTCAGTATGACAGACACTATCAAACGCTTTAGATAAATCCATGAAAACCCCTATTACTTTTTCACTATTGTCTAACGATTCTATAATTGATTCAATAAATTCAGTGCTTGCACTAATTACAGATTTACCCGATCTAAAGCCATGCTGCTCCTTATCCATAAGATCATTGTTCTCCAAAAATGCTATTAACTGAATAGCCATAGCTCTTTCAAACAATTTGGAAAATGAAGATATTAAAGAAAGAGGACGATAATTTTCAACTTGAAGACGACTACCAGTTTTAAAAAGTGGTTTGATTTTAGAAATTTTTAATTGTTCCGGAAAGATGCCAGATATGAAAGAGGAATTGATTACGTGTGATAATGGCTTAATAAGATGTTTCGCGGCAAGTTTAATGATAGGCATTGGTACATCGTCATGTCCAGTAGAGTACTTATTGTCGAAACTTTGAATTATTTCGTCCAACTCATCGCAGGATACTGGTTTAAGGACAAATATTTTGCTGGTAAAACTATCATGACCAGACACTGATGTTACTGATTTTATTGACTTCAAACCCAAACAATCTCTAGACATGATTAATACCCCACCTTTATTGCATGACTTCCTGCAGAAGTATGCATCAACAGTGAATCCTTCAATTTTTAACGTACTGATTTCGTTATCTTTAATATTATGTTCAGAGAGAACTACTATATTTGCGTTGATTTCATTGAGAATTATTTGTAATGGACCAACACGTGAGATTAAGCTCTCAATGTTTTGATGAAATATTTTTATAAAATTTTTTCCCGATTGCTTATAATTTCCTGTTATATTTTTATCTAAAGAGAATTTGTTTTGTTTGTGGATTATGTTTTCTCTTGAACATTTGTTTTGAAAAAATTTAGAGAAGAATTTAGAGAAGATAACTTGACCAAGACCATGATAACTTTTTATTTTGAGGTGCCCAGATGTCAAAAACACTATTCGTTAAAATTTATATATATGTATGTATGAATGTATGTATATATGTGTGTGTGTGTCTGTTATACGATAACTTGAGTAAAAAAGTCAGATTTCAATGAAATTTGGCTCAAATGTGTAAAGTGACATTCATTCGAAAACCAGAAAAATCGGACCATGGGAAGGGGTGTTTATGGGGAATTTAAATTTTCCAAAAATGAGTTTTTTGCACTTTCACCCTACAATTTTTAAAACTCTCAATTTTGGTTTTGAACATTTTATAGAGCTTAAAAAATTGTAGTATTTTAAATTATTAACCTAGGTTAAGTGGTTGCGGAGAAAATCCAAAAAACCTGCTCATAAAACCTCCCACATTATCTTATGGGAAAAAGGTTTTTGACTTTTCCTCAGTTCATTTTAATGTAAACTTTACATTTTATTTTACCAATCAATTCAGCTCTACAAAACAATCATTTTGGTGTTTAAATTGTGATTCTACGTCCAACCGTTGCAGAGATATTCAAAGTGCTTAACACAGTACGTTGTCCAATGCCTTATGGAGAATAAATAAAATTTGATATCTCGATTATTTATGAATGTATATTGATAACACTTGGTATGTGACTTCACGTAGTGCTGGTATATTGATATTTGCACGAACAATTGATTTTTTATTGAATATCCCAGTAGCAGCAAACCTGCATACTCAGCCCTAATGTTGTTCTTATGGAGAATAAGTCAAGTTTTATATCTCCCTTAATTATGAACATTATTCATTAATAAAACTTAGTATGTAGCTTCAACTGGTTGAGTTATATTGATAATTGCACAAAAACACATATTTTGTGTTCCTTGTTGCAGCAAACTTGCGCACTCAGCCCTAATGTTATTCTTATGGAGGTCATTCGATTAAATATCGATTATCATATTATTGACTACCGATTATCGCAGTCAATTACTCATCTAGCAACGAGATGAACACATCATGTTAAATTGTAACTTTCCCATTTCTCTACATGCTGTGGTGGATCAATGCATTCAGTGTGTGGGACTTACGATTAAGCGATCCCGGTTCAAATCCCACTTTTTCTGATTACTTGTTGGGATCTGCATTTTTAATTTTGGGTTAATTATTTTGTTCAAATATTATTATTGTAGTTTACCATTTAAGGTCTAGATTTTTTGTTAAAGTTGATATTTTTTAAATCAAAATTAATTAATTTGTAATATGTTGAACAACGAATAGCCACCATGCAGCACTCTGCGGAGTTAGGTTAGGTTAGGTTACTATAATATTGTCATGAACTGCAGCGTAAGTTGTGAATTTTTACACGTAAATACATTTGTACTACCTTACAAAACAAAGATCTAGAATCGGTAGTCAATAATACGATAGTCGATATTTAATCGAATGACCTACCCAGCTGTTGTAAACTGAAGGCTATCCCCTTAAACATTCACAAACTCTACTATTTCAATTGATAACCCCCTCATATTTAAATAACTGCTGATTTGTCTATTTCTTTTTTGTATAAGTAGTAGAATAATGTCGGTTCAGGGCCACTTAATATGACACCACTTTCACTTGAGTTAGGTACCCGGGTTACCCACGGGTACTACCCACCCGATAGCGACCTGGGGGCGAAGCCCCCCCCCAGCGAGCGAAGCGAGTATTTTATATACACTATTAATAAAATTCCTAAAGCAATTGGTTTGTTTAATATTTTTATAGTTCTAAAAACGCTACTAGCACTCAAAACTGACTGTTATGAGATATTGACCGATAGGTAAGGTCTCGATTCCATCGTTTCCAAAAGTATTGTTATTCTTGGACAGCTGAATCATAAGGATGCATTTTTACGCCACTTTAGGAGAACAATGTTATCCTTTTCTGTACTTAAAATGTTTTTATGAGGCATTATTATTATAAGTAACCAGGATGGAAAAACACATCACTCGTAACACACAGACAGCCAATAAGCTGTCAAACTTACAATGCAGCCAACCCACTCGTAACACACAGACAGCCAATAAGCTGTCAAACTTACAATGCAGCCAACCCACTCGTAACACACAGACAGCCAACCAGCTGTCAAACTTACAGTGCAGCCAACCCACTCGTACCACACAGACAGCCAACCACTGTCAAACTTACAGTGCAGCCAACCCACTCGTAACACACAGACAGCCAATCAGCTGTCAAACTTACAGTACAGCCAACCCACTCGTAACACACAGACAGCCAATCAGCTGTCAAACTTACAGTACAGCCAACCCACTCGTAACACACAAACAGCCAATCAGCTGTCAAACTTACAGTGCAGCCAACCCACTCGTAACACACAGACAGCCAACCAGCTGTCAAACTTACAGTGCAGCCAACCCACTCGTAACACACAGACAGCCAATCAGCTGTCAAACTTACAGTACAGCCAACCCACTCGTAACACACAGACAGCCAATCAGCTGTCAAACATATAGTGCAGCCAACCCACTCGTAACACACAGACAGCCAATCAGCTGTAAAACTTACAGTACAGCCAACCCACTCGTAACACACAGACAGCCAACCAGCTGTCAAACTTACAGTGCAGCCAACCCACTCGTGATTCACAGATATCTTACCAAAAATTCCTTTGTAAAATCTCTACAAGATAAGTGTGTACTTTTGTTACTATTTATTTCTGGAAATTCGAATAAAACTGAAGCGAAAGCTGTATAAAAATAAACAGATAATTAATTTTGTTTAAATTTTCATTAAATTTCTTTAAAAAAGGTACTTTTGTGCCCCATTAATTATAAAATTGTTTGACTTTTTTCATTATTTGATAAGCTACACAAATAACGGAAATAATAAAATAATAAAATGAAATAATATCCATTGAGCACGTATTTATAGATGCATTGAATAATATTAGCACATTTTGTGTCAAGGAGGAGTACAATATCAGATTATCTATAGTAATTTATTTATTTCCACGGTTCCACCATTACAGCATTACAAATCATTTGTATATATAAATGGCAACAATATAATGCATTCAAAAACTGTGATTTACATACACAATACTTTACTAACAAATTACCAACTACCAACAACAATCCTAATTAAATCACAGTATAATCCTATACTCTAATATGGCAAGGTTTGCGTGCGTCCTTGCTTGCTTGGAACTCTGATCTCAAAAAAAGCACCAACGATTTCCTTCAAATGTTGGAAATAACTAATTTCTGGGATGAAAATAAGTTCTAGACAGGTCCAATCCCTGGGAAAAATTAAATAATGTTAAAAATCGAAAACAAATTCGCAAACAGCATGCTGACGTGAGGGAAGTGAATTTCCACATACAGTACAATATTTTTAAAACTCAAAACCAGTGTAAAAACAAACATTTATTCCAATTTTATTGAAATCTGAAAATATTGATTTTTAGCGAATTTCTCCTATAGGGAAGAAGCTATTACCGTAGGTCTCATAGTAAGACTTAAGCCCGAGACCATGACAAATTTATTTTTGAGGTCCCTAGATGACTAAAACACTATTCGTTCAAATTTATATATATATATATATATATATATATATATATATATATATATATAAAAGTGTGTCCGTGAATGCGATAACTTGAGTAAAAAAAATCTGATTTCGATGAAATTTTGCTCAAATGTGTAAAGTGACATTTATGACTTTACGTTCGAAATCCAGAAAAATTGGGCCATGGAAGAGGGGTTTATGGGGGTTTTAAATTTTCCAAAAATCAGTTTTTTGCATTTTTACCCTAAATTTTTTAAAACACTTATTTTTGGTTTTGACCATGTTATAGAGCTTAAAAAAACAAATAATATGGTATTTTGAATTATTAAGCTAGGTTAAGTGGTTGCGGAGAAAATCCAAAAAAAAAACTGCTCATAAAATCTCCTATGTTAATCTTATGGGAAAAAGATTTTGGCTTTTCCTAAGTTAATTTTTATGTAAACTTCACATTTGCTTTTACCAATCAACTCAGCTCTACAAAGCAATCATTTTGGTGTTTAAATTGTGATTCTACGTCCAACCGTTGCAGAGATATACAAAGTGCTAAACAGTACGTTGTCCAATGTTATCCTTATGGAGAATAAATAAAATTTGATATCTCCATTATTAATGAATGTATATTGATGAAACTTGGCACGTGGGGTCACGTAGTACTGGTATATTGATATTTGCACAAAAAATTGATTTTTGTTGATTATCCCCGTAGCAGCGAACCTGCGTACTCAGCCCCCATGTTATTCTTATGGAGAATAAGTAAAATGTAATGACTCCCTTAATTATGAACATAAATTAATAAAACTTGGTATGTGGCTTCACCTTGTTGAGTTATATTGATATTTGCATAAAAACCCATTTTTTTAGTTCCTTGTTGCAGCAAACCTGCTTACTCAGCTCCCATGTTATTCTTATGGAGAATAATTAAAATGTTATATAGTACTTACTTATGATTGAATATTGATTAAACTTGGTATGTGGCTTGACCTAGTTAAATTATATTTATATTTGCATAAAAACCAATTGTTTGTGTTCCTTGTTTCAGCAAACCTATGTACTCATCACCAATGCTATTCTTATAGAGAATAATTAAAATTGTATATATCGCTTATATATGAATATATTTTTATGAAACTTGGTATGCGGCTTTATATGGTATTAAGACATATATTATGCATTGGAAACTCGCTGTCATTTTATTAGCGAATTTCCCCTATAGGGAAGAAGCTATTACCGTAGTTGGCATGGTAAGGCCTATAGGCCCGGGACCATGATAACTTTTCGTTTTGAGGTCCCCAGACCCCAAAAACACCATTCGTTCGAAACTGTGTATATATATATATATATATATATATATATGTCCGTGGGTGCGATAACTCTCGTTGAAAAGGTCCGATTTTGATCAAATTTTGTATAAACGTGTAAAGGAACATTTATGACTTTAAGTTCGAAAACCAGCCATATCACTCTACCTTAAAGGGTATTTTTCGGGGGTTTTGTACCCCAAAAATGGGTTTTTTGAATTTTTTACATATAATTTTTGAAATAGTCAAATATTAGTTTTCACCATTGGATTCAGCTTAAAAAACACACAATTTGGTAATTTGATCATTCCTCTACGTCAATTGGTTACCGAGATATTGAAAGTGCTAAACACAGTACGTTGTCTAATGTTATTCTTATGGAGGAAAAGAAAATTTTGATCTCGCTTAATTGTGAACGTATACTGACGAAACTTGGTATTCAGCTTCATCTCGTTGTGGTCTATTGATATTTGCTCAAAAAAGGTTTTTGCCAAAGGCTCCCGTAGCAGCAAACCTGCGACTCAGCCCCCATGTTATTCTTATAGAGAATAATTAAATGCTCTGTCTCCCTTAATTATGAACATTAATGAATAAAAACTGGTATACGACTTAACCTAGTTGAGTTATATTGATATTAGCATAAAAACCCATTTTTTGTTTTCCTTGTTGCAGCAAGCCTGCGTACTCATTCCCAATGTTATTCTTATGGAGAATAATTAAAATTTGATGTATCGCTTATTTTTGAATACATTTTTATGAATCTTGGTATGCGGCTTTATGTGGTATTGAGACATATATTTTGCATTGGAAATTCGCTTAGTACGCAGGTTTGCTGCGACGGCGGTATTGTTTTTATTCCTTTCGTGTTTACTTTTTAAAATGAGTTATAATGTGCAATAAAGACTGGTGATGATATGAAAGACTGTTATAATTTATCAAGTATTATGGTATTTATTAATATCAAAGGATATTATATGCACTAAAACCATTTTTTGGCCGATAGTTCTTGTAGCAGCAAACCTATGTACTCAGCTCCCATATTATTCTTAAGGAGAATAAGTAACGTGTTATCTCCCTTAATTATGAACATAAATTAATCAAATTCGGTATGTGGCTTTACCTTCTTGAGCTATATTGATATTTGTATAAATCCCCATTTTTTGTGTTCCTTGCTTCAGCAACCCTGCATACTCAGCCGCAATGTTATTCTTATGGATAATAATTAAAATGTCATAAATTGTTTATTTATGAATGTATATTGATGAAACTTGGTATGTGGCTTTATGTTATATTAAGATACATATGTATGCATTGGAAATTCGCTGAGTACGCAGGTTTGCTGCTACGGTTTTTTGTTTGTTTTGTTAAGAGTTCTGAATATCGTTCAAGTTCATTAATCAAAACTCAAAACATGCCTTGTAATGTAGCTTTGGTTGAAGTGAGACCCAAGGTTTGCAGGTATATTATTTTCTGCCACAACTTATGCATCTTAAACAGTCAGTCAGTTATGCGTCTTATGTCAGTTTGTTAGGTTATTTGGGATTTTAGGTCATATTGGATATATTATAGTTCTGTAAAATAAGTCTGGAACTTTCAGTTTTTAAACTTAGATATTAGATATTACTATCTGTTACAAAAGGTATATTGTTTGTTAGTTTAACATGTTTTGTTAAGCAATTTAAAGGTAATTTTAAGGTTTGAGAGAAATTTTGTTGAGACTTTTGTTTTTATTGCATAGTTACATTGGTAAATTCTTCAAGCATTCTTACTTAGGCTGGGATCTTATTTAATATATTTGTAAGTTTCCTGGAATTGATTTTAAAATAAACGGTATCAGTAAACTGACACATACTTTCTCCCTTTTAGCCTAACTTTAATGAAAAAAATTACTCTTTTTATTTACTAAATATAGAATATAAAGTGGTTGAATGTACAGAAAATCTTTTAAATAAGTTGTTTTCAAAAATATCCATCCAAATTCCTTTTACTACACACAGAGGTTAAAAGAGGGGAAATGCCCCCTCATGCCCCCACGGGGTTTTGAGTGGCAATATATTTCGATCATCCTCTGTTTGTCAATGCTAACTTGACCTGTATATCAAATTTTAATTAAATTGATCAATAAATAAGAGAGAAATAGTAGTTTTTGTATTTCCCTTAAGAATAACATTGGACAACGTACTGTGTTTACCGCAAAATAAGATTTTAAATTTTCTCCAGAACCAGCAATTGTAGGATTCAAAATACTAATTTATTTAGTTTTTGAGCTCTTTTTAATGGTGAATGGTAATCTTTTTTAACATTCATATTTTTTTTATAAACAATTGAGAACACTGAATTTTGGATATTTTAAATCATATAATTTTTGAACCCGAATTTTTCCAGAAATGCGGGTGGTGCCATTTTGTTGGAATCCTAAAGACAAACCTCTAAAGGTTAATGGAAATCGTTAGAGCCGTTTTTAAGAAACTTGGATTTTTCATGTTTTTTGGCGATTTTTGGGGGATAATTACTTTTAAAAATCAAAAATTAAAAAAACATCTAGAGATATTGTGGATTAGTACCTATATACCAAATTTCATAAAAATCGGCCTATTGGTTACGGCTCTAGCTCTGTACACATCCACATAAACACACACACACACACACACACACACACACACACACACACACACACTCACACACACACACACACACACACACACACACACACACACACACACACACACACACACACACACACACACACTCACACACAGAGACAGACATCGCATAAAAACAACTTTTTGTGTTCAGGGAGCACCAAAACTAATATTTCCACTAACACCTCAAATTAAAAAATTTTGACGAAAACAACTCAAATTTGAAAATTTTGATGAAAATAATACTGTCTCCTTATACTACAATACTTTATCCTTATATAACGTATAGGGGAGAAAGTAAAAGGTGAGATAAATATTTGACAAACATGTTTTGAAACCAGAAACTCCAAATCTTTTGTTGTGGAGAACCTGAACATGGATGGTTTTTTTAAGATATCCATTGCAGAAAGATGATTTATACCGGTTCATTTAATTTTCTCTATTCGAACAACTTACCAGTTCTAGATAAACTTTTAGGATAACAACCAAGAAGTAAATATCTGACAAAGTTTATCCTTGTAATTCTTTTTATTTACACTAAAGAGACAGAAAATAACGAGGTACAGAAAAAAAGGCGATGTTTTCTACATTATTTATAATCTCCCATTGATTGAACAGTAACAACGTGGACTGTCTTGAGCATTCAATTAAACATAACAATAATACAAACTGATATATCACAATTTACAAGTGTAAAACACAATGGCAAGATCTACCAACGAATGGTAAAATTATACATATAATACTGTATTTACAAATTTAAATTTGACACCTGTCACACAACCTTTGAGTTAAACACTTACACAGTTTTAAATTGCATCTCTTGAACAATGAGAACTCGATAGTGTAATTGATTCATATATTCAATGTTCGTAAATGACGTTGTCTATCTTGATATATTCACTTTGATTTGAAATATTTTCTTTAGTTATGTACTTTTCAGACAAAGTTCCAAAGGGATTTTTTCTTTATAAATTTAAAGCCATTACGGTTGTATTTAAGGTTATTTGTTGTTAAAGTAACTTGCCATTTTAAAATTCATTTGTGTCAATTTATTTTGTTAAAATTTTTATCTTAAATATTGGTGATAAATCTGTTATTTTACAACACATTTTCATGTTTTCTCATGTTAACCATGAAAAACAAAGTGATGATGATTAAATCAATTTGTTAATTTGGGATTTTCTAAAGGTTTTTTTAACAGGTATACAAAAGGCTCCAGGATGCTTATTGCTTATCACCTTAGTCAATGTATACTTACATTAAAGACAAGTTACAATGAAGTCAACAATAATCTGACATTCTAATTTATTTTGATAGCATACTTTTTTAGGTAAATTCAACAGATTATCCCCATTTACTGAAATAAACATATTATTACAAGGATATAGAACCCACATGAAATTACATTACAAAATTGAATTTCAATAAATCTAGAACAATATTAAGGCAATTATAGAATTTAAAACTGAGTGTATGTCGGATCAGAACTTTTTACATACATATTTTTAGTTGATGATAAATATAGGTAAATATGACATTTAGAAATACCAAAGTAGAATATTACCAATTACATGAAACAAGTTATGAAGAGCCCTAATTAAAATCCTTCATGAAGACCCAACTGTAATTTCAATAGCAGTCAATGTTAACTACAAGAATAGGATCAACATGAAAATATAACCACTGACTTTCGATCAGAATGGTTGGTGTTTAAAAATCAACCCCCAAGTAGTTAAAGGACATTACTAACTAATAATGTGTTGTTTGATTTGATAAAACCCTTATAATATTAATTTTTAAATGGTTATTGAATAGTAATCCTAATAATAACGATGATATTAATAATTTGTCCCAGTTATAAGTTATTTTTTACTGAAAAATATATTTTTGGAAAATATATGTTGCATACCTCAGATGTTTTAAGTAGTAGTAATACATTAATTTCAAAGAACAAATGTTCAAATTATAACTTAATAATTAATTTAACTGGTCAAATATTGCCAAAAAGATAGTAGGCCTACCTACAATTTAAAAAATACCAAAAATACCAAAAATACCTTAAATGAACTAAAACATTTTTAAAGTACTTAGTTTTTGAATAAAGTAACATTTCAAGAAATTACACTGTAAAGATAAATATCAAAACGGTTTTAGCATCTCTTTGGGGGTTGAACTATGTTTTACAGATGGTAGAATCAACAAAAATATTGGAGATATTGCACATATTGTTTCACAAACTGATGATAAAATCTAAATATTCTTAGACTTTATTTTCAAGTTTTATTTGTTACATGTAATCCTTGAGGAACAGCCTTTGGCATAACATAGTTAACTGCTCAAATGTATGTATTTTGGCTTTCGGTTATAACATGGAAATACGATTGCAAAGCTTCAAAATCGAATAGACTGCAAAATAATACAAATTAAATCATTGTCATTTAATTAATTTTGTAAAGTAGAATATAAAAAAATACTATTTGACTATTTGACTAAATTGACTATTTTAATTTATTTCCAATTAGTCAAGAAATCAAATATTTTTATTCTTAACATTTTATTCTGAAATTTAAAAACCCTTGTGTTACTTTATGACAAAAATACTTTCACATAATCACATCAGAGCCATCACTAAAGCATAGCAGCATTTTATTAGGAAAACTAAATTTACTATTTTGGCACTTTTTATAGAAACTTCAAATTTTTTAAATGTAACTTTTTAAGTTTTTTAATGTGGGCATATTTTTGTAGAATTCAAAGAAAAAACTATTTTAATAGAAGTGAAACTCCACTACACAAACCGATATATAATAATTATATGATACTAATATAAATCTATAATTCACACTAAACATTTACCTAAGGTGGATTTTTTGTACATAATAATACTTTATACATGGTTGGCACAATTATTATACATAAAATACATACAAATCGTAGGAAAAGTCCTAGAGTATCCTCCATGAGTATTGAAGCAGGTAAATCGTAAATAATTTACATTGACTAATATAGTCATAATTAGTAATATTACTGACAAAACCTCGATGTACAACCTTTTTAATTATGCTTTAATTTATTTGTTGCCATTTCCTAACAAAATGGCATCACCTAACAATACATTTAAAAATGGAAATGCATTTGCATCTTTAATTACCTATACAAAAGTTATTGAAACGACTCACATGTTTTTTCCTTTACAAGTAATATTTTTTACCGCATTGTGTTCAGGTTTTTCCTAAACTAGTTTATTTGTGTGAACAGAAGATTGTTCATTCTGACCCTTATCTAATATTAAATAATGTATGGCACATCGTTTAACTATTAGTTTGCTCTTTATTTTGTTCCATTAGCAGAGAAATCCCAGTTGGTTATTGTTTAAGGAAACTGCCTCAAACAAACTGGGTGGAGTGCAGAAAGGAAATATCGAATTAAAATACAATAATTATGTAAAAGCAATACGACAATATCGACATCGAAACAAGAACTAGTTATTTCTTGGGTACATAAGAACAATAAGCGACTAAAATCGTTTGATTGGCTCTCAAAGCTCCCCGATGGAAGACTATTTTGATTGCTATGCTTACAATGGTCTACAAATGTACATTTTAACTAGAGGCTTAACCATATGATTATTTTATAGCTCATCCCAAATAACGGTTGTCATGATTTGGCTTTTAATGTCATAAAAAGCTGATAGTAAGATTGCATTTAAACAAACAAATAATGAAGATAATTTATTTTTATATAACTTTAACTTAAAAGTAGAATTTTAATCTTAAGAGGGGGCTCCAGTCCTCTGCGTCTACCTGCTTCTCCCATAAGACCAATGTTAACTTTCAAAGTCCGTCCCTCCTCAACGGGTTATCCGAAATCGATTATTTATGGTTAATTTTAAAGACCAAAAATATATCTAGCGATTACAGTAAGCAGAATTTTGTTATCATAAATAATTTGTGCTTAACAAAATCGTAAATATTGAATATTTTGGAATTTTATTGATCAATTAGTATTTACGATATTGAAATTCTACTTACTGAAATCGCTAGGTATATTTTTGCTCTTTAAAATGAGCCATAAATCAACAATATCGAATAATCCATTGAGGAGGGACGGGTTTTGAAAGTTAACATTGGCCTTAAGGGCGAAGCAGGTAGAAGCGTAAACATTTTCGTGACTGGAGCGCCCTCTTAATAAAATATACGTAAAAACATAATCTATTTCTTTAACAAAAAATAACAAAAGAAACTACTGTAAATTTGGTTTACTGCTTATTATTTATAAACAAATGCATACATAAAGAGTTACAATAACTTATTTAAATGTAAACTTGTATACATTAAGGGAATCCAAGGTTTTTTACGCTCCAAAAAATTAGATCCTAGATGATTTGTTTCTAGAGAATACCTTATGGATTAACCCACAAAATAATTTTTTCCTGCACATAATACATTGTAAGAGCTTTTTATTTAAAAAAAAAAACGTGGATCTAATCTTTAAAAATTATGTTATAATATCTGGAGAGGCCCATCAACGGACATGACATTAAAACGTTATGGTTTTGGTCAGTGAAGTCCTGGGTGCACAGTTAAACCTCAGTCTACAGACCAGCAAAGCTAGACGGCGGAGTACGGCACTAGTCAGTTGTATGGCCAGGAGTGGCGGATGGCTGTGATGGGGGTGGGTGCGGGGGGAGGAGGGGCCTCGATGCCCCGCCGTAACCATCCTCACTTCTTCAGCTCGGACCCCAGGTCCTTGGGCTTGGTATCGGAGAGGACGGGGCCTCCCTGCTGTGAGGAGGTCACTGCCAGACTGTTCCCTGAGGGGTAAACCTTTTCCAGGTGCTTCAGCGATTCCGACAGGAAGTTCTGGAAACATGAGGTAAAGGTTAATGCAGGGAAAAAATTGAATTTTAATTCTCAATAAAGTCTTTCAATTATATTCAGGTTGTCTCATGTAAGGGGCCTTGAACAGATTGCAGACAAACCAATTGACCTAGAAGGTTGGAATACAACTATTTCCCACAAAATCGACTACAGGGACTAATGTACAAATATTTTTAATTTGTTACAAATACATGGTGTTCCATAAACTGAGGGTCACAATTTCGAATCTCGGAAATTTCAAACATATGTCATGTTATACACCATTGTAAAGCTCTACAATAGGCAAATATTTTGACAAAAACAGAACTCACTTATCTTTATCCGTTTCAAAATGGCGGTCATTTTTAAGTGTTACGCAAAAATAATGTGCATTTTGTATAGGAAAATTTGCTAAAAATCTAATTATAAGTAAAGTAACCAAAATTTTAACACAAATTTTACTAAATTGACTAATAATATTTTTAAGGTAGTTTTATTTTTGCCAAAAGAAATAATTGTGATTATGTACCGGTATGTACAAATTTTATGTACTGTATATATTTTTGAATAAAACATATTTGCACAACAACCCAATTGCCATGAATATGGTTATATCTTTTTGTTTGTTTTTTTAGCTGTAATATTACATAAATATAAAAATTACATGTTAATAAACTAATTAATAGTCTACTAATCAGTTGTTGCGAAAAAGTCCTCAATATTTTATAAACCCTTTGAACGAAGTTCTTCTTTTACAGTTTTCTTATATTTGTTTGGGTTGTTAATTTATGCTTGCGTCAAACATTGGTGTTGGGAGAGGGCTCCAGTTCAGAAATATGTTGCCTGTATTTCGCTTTACCAATTCTGTATCTCCTCAACGGATTACCTGACATCATTGATTTATGACCTGATAGTAAAAAATCAAAGCAGAATTTGTATGTTACAAATAGTTATCCTATAAAAAAAACATAAATACTGAGTATTTTGGAATTTTCAGAAATTCTTATTATTTGTTATATTAAAGTTATTATTACATTGCAGGTTTTTTTAGATCCTTAAAATGAGTCATTTTATATCAATGATTTTCGATAATCCGCTAAGGAAGGACTTGAACGTTAAAATCAGTCTTATGGAAGAAGCTGGTAGGAATGAAAAATCGTTTGTGACTCATCATCACAATCATCATTATATTAATAGACAAGGACAAAACTGTCCCTCATTTTTTTCTCAGCGTGTATGTATTGTAGGTAAAAATCATGCAAACGTTTAGAAAGGTATTGTCGTGTAGATGTGCAGAAACTCCTTATATTTACATCTGTCCTCAGGGTAACGCCCCATAGGCGTCAACGTTTCTATGTCAATCTAATGGAAGAACAATAATCAATTGAATTGCATATTTGACAGCTGATATAATAACAAATGCTAGCATAACAACAAGAACAGATGTTTCAGAACTAATGTAAATACAAAATACGACTGAGCATTGGAATGGTAACACCCTTCTCTTATCCGTTTTAACTCCACATTAAAGAAATTAAACCTGGGTGTAAGAGGGAGAGTGTGATGGAGAGGGGGGGAGGGAGAGTCAGAGAGGTTATTCGTGAGGTTCAGCATAATGACACTGGTTCAAATGCATTTTATTTAACTGCTCACTTAGGATGTGGTAAAACATTCACGCAAGCAGCCACTCGTATGTTCCGCTTTAGGTTTACATAGTGTTATTTTTGGTGAATTTCGACCTCTGGGCGATCGCTAGTGGAAATAATTAGCTACACTATACAATACCGACCGACCCTACCTGTATGGCGGTGAGGGCGGCCACGATGGCCGGGCTGCCGAAGCCATGGGAGATGAGGGAGAAGTGCGTGAGGTGCCGCTGTATGCTGGGCTCGAGGATGTGCTGCGGTCGGGTGTTACACAGCGGCGAGCGGTCCTGGTTCAGCAGGTCCATCAGCTCCTTCGTCACTTGTCTGAGGAAAAACCAGCCGTGAATCGTGAATGTCTCTCTCGAGGATAGCCGTGTATAACGTCATTGACTAAATACTGAAGTAGACTTCTCATTGCCAATGTAAAATCTGTCATAGTTTTGTGTGTGCCAGGATTCAAAGAGGACATACCAACCAGCGAGGTAGAAACCACCAACAGAGTAGGCATATGCTGTGTCAACTATTACTTATCCTCTCAAGGAGGGGATAACACAACGTTGATAAGTCAGGAAGCAAACATAAGTTGATTATCTCTTGCTTTCTGGGGGAGTTCGCAGTTCAGCCGAATGTTGGGGGTATTGGCGAGAAGTGTGGGAGCTGCACGAACTTTTGAATACGAGACGGAATGTTCAGTAAACATTCGGAAGAATGTTTATGGTTTATTGTTTATTCAGTCAGTCACATAACATCATATTTATATGACAGGTAACGGTAAGTAAGTAATACATAAATTTTGTTCTTAAACAAATACAATATAATAATTCAAATTAACAATATGACATAAATAAAGTAAAGGTAAATTTAATTATAATACAATTTTCCCTACGGTTCATTACCAATTAAAAACTCTAACTTGGTACTTTTAAAAATTACAAATCAAATTTATAAGCAGTTTAAATATTCTTCAATCGAATAAAAACAATTTGTTAATAAATATTCTTTTAATTTATTTTTGAAACTATTTAAAGACATTTTGATTTTTAATTAATTGGGTAATTTATTTATCAATTATGTTCAGGCCTGTTTGGAGAAGTGTAATAATATTAATAATCACTTTATTGAGATGTCAACTACAAATGTTATGAACCAATGTTAAAAAACAGAAATTTAGATTTTTTCATACTACATAGTAATAGTATTAGAATTAATAAACAATATAAATGTTATAACGAGTTAGCACGCAGCACGCTGACGTGAGGGAAGTGAATTTCCACATAAAAACTTGTAAAACTCAAAATAAGTGTAAAAACATACATTTGTCCAATTTTGATTGAAATCTGAAAACATTGATTTTTTGGCTGTTCTGGTACTCCTGGTTTCATTTACTTGCAAAGCTGGGAATACAATTTTGCGCATTATAAGGTTAGGAGAAGGTCCAGACAGGCTTGAAAGTAGGCGTGAGGTTGCTGGGGATAATTAAAGTACTCTAACAAAGGAATAACAGGCTTTTCTAGTGTAAAACCCCCATAAGACAACGTACTGTGTTTAGTCCATACACATTTTCTTTACTAACTCGGTAAATATTTATGCTAGAATGACGAGAGAGGGCTTAAAACTTTTGCCTAACTAATTCCCACCTTTTTACATGCATTGATTTTACATCTGGGGCTTTTATGACCCTTTTCGAGCTCAAAAACTCAAAATTTGAAAGATTAATCCCCAAAAAAAGGGGTTTAGAGTTTTCCGATTATTTTGCCCAACGAACTTGTCCAACTGATTACAGAAAGGAACGTCCCTACCAAATTTGAAGTAAATCGGACAAAAAATGCAACCGCTAGAGTGCAAACACATATATATATATATATATATATATATATAAAATTTTGAACAACCCCCAAAACTTGTTCAGGGGGTCACGTTAGGAACGTCTATGGTGGTCCCGGGCTTAAGTTTCACCGTGCGGGTCATGCTAATAGTTCACTTTCCAAAGGAAATTCACTAAAAAGAAAAGACAAAGAATATACTGAAGTGTCAGAAATGTCAGAGCCTTGCATACAAGAAATGCTAATTTAAATAATTTTATTTATACTTTTAATTATTTCATAATCAAGAGTGGTCCATGTATTCAGACACATGATAAAATGAATTCTGTATTAAAAATTGGTTCAGTTCTTTTCTAAATGTATTTTAGTTGCTTTCAAATTTTATAAAATTTTAGTAATTTATTTAAAATGTTACACCTGCTTGTGAAGGATTAGTCGATGTTGTTGGGGTCGTGAGAGATTAGAATTTCTAGTATTATAATTATGAAAATCCTTTTTAAAATTTGTTCACATTTAAATTTGGAATATTATATAGTTTGAAATATATAAAGACATGTCAGGGTTAAAATTTCAAAATACCTAAAATTATTTTTGCAAGTCTCCCTAATTGTTAAATTGCCAATTATTCGGATAGACTTTTTTTGGAGGATAAAAAGTCTTTTAAATTCCTTGCCGTTACAGCTACCACAAAGAGTAATACCGTACGACAAATATGGATATATTAAACCATAATATGCTATCAGTAGCATATTTGTATGGCAGTACCTCGATAATTCTCGCAAAACATAAATGTTTGAACACAAAATATTTAAATGATCTGTCCAAGTAAGCCCTCTATCAATATAAAGTCCTAGAAACTTGGTACAGTCAACTACTTTCAGAATGTTGTCGTCAATCATAATGGTTGGAAATTCTTTAACCTCAAGTCTTCATCACCGGAAGTTGCCGGACGCCATCTTGGTGTTTTGTTCCTTAAGGCCAATGTTAACTTTGTGCCTCCATTAGTCCTCATCTGATCGTCACAAACAATTAATTTTGGTGTCAAATTAAAGGTTTCGTCGTCCTATAGGTAAATACAATAGTCGAATTTGGATTTTGTTACTAATTAATGAGAACATGTACAATGTTTCAGTTCAAAATTAAACTATTTATTATGAAATTATGATACCCAAATTAAGGAATTCGACATTGTATTTCCTAAGAGGTCGACGAAACCTTTAATTTGACACCAAAATGAATTGTATATGACGATCAGGTGAGGAGCAATGTAGGCACAAAGTTAACATTGGTCTTTTGAACAAAACTCAAAGATGGCGTATAGCAACTTCCGGTTATGAGGACTCTTAAGTAGGGATTTAGAAGATTCACAAATGTCGAGCTCTTACTTGGTAGCGTGGATGAGCTCCTTGCGGCGGTACGTCTCAGTGGGGTCGTTGGTGTGTTGGCGACTCAGGTACTCGGCCACTTGCCTTGCGGGGAACTCGGTCTCGCAGACATAGCCGAAGTCTCTGGCCAGGTGGATCGCCTCTCCTAAACAAAGAAAAGACACATTGATCGTGAGGGTACGTCTCAGTGGGGTCGTTGGTGTGTTGGCGACTCAGGTACTCGGCCACTTGCCTTGCGGGGAACTCGGTCTCGCAGACATAGCCGAAGTCTCTGGCCAGGTGGATCGCCTCTCCTAAACAAAGAAAAGACACATTGATCGTGAGGGTACGTCTCAGTGGGGTCGTTGGTGTGTTGGCGACTCAGGTACTCGGCCACTTGCCTTGCGGGGAACTCGGTCTCGCAGACGTAGCCGAAGTCTCTGGCCAGGTGGATCGCCTCTCCTAAACAAAGAAAAGACACATTGATCGTGAGGGTATGTCTCAGTGGGGTCGTTGGTGTGTTGGCGACTCAGGTACTCGGCCACTTGCCTTGCGGGGAACTCGGTCTCGCAGACGTAGCCGAAGTCTCTGGCCAGGTGGATCGCCTCTCCTAAACAAAGAAAAGACACATTGATCGTGAGGGTACGTCTCAGAGGGGTCGTTGGTGTGTTGGCGACTCAGGTACTCGGCCACTTGCCTTGCGGGGAACTCGGTCTCGCAGACGTAGCCGAAGTCTCTGGCCAGGTGGATCGCCTCTCCTAAACAAAGAAAAGACACATTGATCGTGAGGGTATGTCTCAGTGGGGTCGTTGGTGTGTTGGCGACTCAGGTACTCGGCCACTTGCCTTGCGGGGAACTCGGTCTCGCAGACATAGCCGAAGTCTCTGGCCAGGTGGATCGCCTCTCCTAAACAAAGAAAAGACACATTGATCGTGAGGGTACGTCTCAGTGGGGTCGTTGGTGTGTTGGCGACTCAGGTACTCGGCCACTTGCCTTGCGGGGAACTCGGTCTCGCAGACGTAGCCGAAGTCTCTGGCCAGGTGGATCGCCTCTCCTAAACAAAGAAAAGACACATTGATCGTGAGGGTACGTCTCAGTGGGGTCGTTGGTGTGTTGGCGACTCAGGTACTCGGCCACTTGCCTTGCGGGGAACTCGGTCTCGCAGACGTAGCCGAAGTCTCTGGCCAGGTGGATCGCCTCTCCTAAACAAAGAAAAGACACATTGATCGTGAGGGTACGTCTCAGTGGGGTCGTTGGTGTGTTGGCGACTCAGGTACTCGGCCACTTGCCTTGCGGGGAACTCGGTCTCGCAGACGTAGCCGAAGTCTCTGGCCAGGTGGATCGCCTCTCCTAAACAAAGAAAAGACACATTGATCGTGAGGGTACGTCTCAGTGGGGTCGTTGGTGTGTTGGCGACTCAGGTACTCGGCCACTTGCCTTGCGGGGAACTCGGTCTCGCAGACGTAGCTGAAGTCTCTGGCCAGGTGGATCGCCTCTCCTAAACAAAGAAAAGACACATTGATCGTGAGGGTACGTCTCAGTGGGGTCGTTGGTGTGTTGGCGACTCAGGTACTCGGCCACTTGCCTTGCGGGGAACTCGGTCTCGCAGACGTAGCCGAAGTCTCTGGCCAGGTGGATCGCCTCTCCTAAACAAAGAAAAGACACATTGATCGTGAGGGTACGTCTCAGTGGGGTCGTTGGTGTGTTGGCGACTCAGGTACTCGGCCACTTGCCTTGCGGGGAACTCGGTCTCGCAGACGTAGCCGAAGTCTCTGGCCAGGTGGATCGCCTCTCCTAAACAAAGAAAAGACACATTGATCGTGAGGGTATGTCTCAGTGGGGTCGTTGGTGTGTTGGCGACTCAGGTACTCGGCCACTTGCCTTGCGGGGAACTCGGACTCGCAGACATAGCCGAAGTCTCTGCCCAGGTGGATCGCCTCTCCTAAACAAAGAAAAGACACATTGATCGTGAGGGTATGTCTCAGTGGGGTCGTTGGTGTGTTGGCGACTCAGGTACTCGGCCACTTGCCTTGCGGGGAACTCGGTCTCGCAGACGTAGCCGAAGTCTCTGGCCAGGTGGATCGCCTCTCCTAAACAAAGAAAAGACACATTGATCGTGAGGGTATGTCTCAGTGGGGTCGTTGGTGTGTTGGCGACTCAGGTACTCGGCCACTTGCCTTGCGGGGAACTCGGTCTCGCAGACGTAGCCGAAGTCTCTGGCCAGGTGGATCGCCTCTCCTAAACAAAGAAAAGACACATTGATCGTGAGGGTATGTCTCAGTGGGGTCGTTGGTGTGTTGGCGACTCAGGTACTCGGCCACTTGCCTTGCGGGGAACTCGGTCTCGCAGACGTAGCCGAAGTCTCTGGCCAGGTGGATCGCCTCTCCTAAACAAAGAAAAGACACATTGATCGTGAGGGTATGTCTCAGTGGGGTCGTTGGTGTGTTGGCGACTCAGGTACTCGGCCACTTGCCTTGCGGGGAACTCGGTCTCGCAGACGTAGCCGAAGTCTCTGGCCAGGTGGATCGCCTCTCCTAAACAAAGAAAAGACACATTGATCGTGAGGGTATGTCTCAGTGGGGTCGTTGGTGTGTTGGCGACTCAGGTACTCGGCCACTTGCCTTGCGGGGAACTCGGTCTCGCAGACGTAGCCGAAGTCTCTGGCCAGGTGGATCGCCTCTCCTAAACAAAGAAAAGACACATTGATCGTGAGGGTATGTTTCAGTGGGGTCGTTGGTGTGTTGGCGACTCAGGTACTCGGCCACTTGCCTTGCGGGGAACTCGGTCTCGCAGACGTAGCCGAAGTCTCTGGCCAGGTGGATCGCCTCTCCTAAACAAAGAAAAGACACATTGATCGTGAGGGTACGTCTCAGAGGGGTCGTTGGTGTGTTGGCGACTCAGGTACTCGGTCACTTGCCTTGCGGGGAACTCGGTCTCGCAGACGTAGCCGAAGTCTCTGGCCAGGTGGATCGCCTCTCCTAAACAAAGAAAAGACACATTGATCGTGAGGGTATGTCTCAGTGGGGTCGTTGGTGTGTTGGCGACTCAGGTACTCGGCCACTTGCCTTGCGGGGAACTCGGTCTCGCAGACATAGCCGAAGTCTCTGGCCAGGTGGATCGCCTCTCCTAAACAAAGAAAGACACATTGATCGTGAGGGTCATACTGGTCAGAGGGATGATTCGTAAAAGAAAAGGTGACCAGTAAAGCATTTCTTTACCAATCGCTTAAGAATTTATTTTGCAAGCGGTAAACAATATTTTGAAAAACAGGTTAAGATTAAGATGTAGAATATATCTGCTAGAACCATTATAGTCTTCCATGATTAATCCCTAATAAGATTAAATAGTAAGGGTTAATAAAGGGCTTAAGATGGTTGTCCAGAAAGGTTTCCTCCCTTCACTGTTCATTGACACGGTCCAGGGCCAGTGAGAAGCTACTCTCGCCGGTCCTGGTCACGGCCAACGAAAAACGATGCATCATTTAAACACATTGATTAAATATAATATATACAGGGTGTCTCAGTTCGTAGGTACCAAAAGGTTATGTTAAATTATGCACAAATCACATACAGACCGACACATACAGATAACGGTTAGAGATAGGACATATGTTGAACTACATTTTTTGTTTGCTTTAACCTGCTGAATAACCTGTTAAAGTTTGGCACCTACGAACTGGGACATCCTGTATAATGATAACCGTGTATATCACTTAGTTAACTGGCAAAAAACATACTGCAGAATGCCGATTGGAATAGACAGGCGATTGCGATCCCATGGCAGCGCCACGAGTGGGTTGCCTTGAAGGGAGCCAGCGGGTTGCGATCCCAAGGCAGCGCCACGAGTGGGACGCCTTGAAGGGAGCCAGCGGGTTGCGATCCCAAGGCAGCGCCACGAGTGGTTCGCCTTGAAGGGAGCCAGCGGGTTGCGATCCCAAGGCAGCGCCACGAGTGGGACGCCTTGAAGGGAGCCAGCGGGTTGCGATCCCAAGGCAGCGCCACGAGTGGTTCGCCTTGAGGGGAGCCAGCGGGTTGCGATCCCATGGCAGCGCCACGAGTGGGACGCCTTGAAGGGAGCCAGCGGGTTGCGATCCCATGGCAGCGCCACGAGTGGGACGCCTTGAAGGGAGCCAGCGGGTTGCGATCCCATGGCAGCGCCACGAGTGGGACGCCTTGAAGGGAGCCAACGGGTTGCGATCCCAAGGCAGCGCCACGAGTGGTTCGCCTGGTCACCACCGAGATCGTCATGTCCGAGTTCGTCACATCCACGAAAATCAATGAGCCGTACTAATTAGGGTCGGCTATCTACCTGCCCCGCCGGGTATGTCATGCCTCCTCCACCCGAACAGGAACAACTTATCCTAGTCACAGATCACAAGAGAACGGTCAAATACAGTTCTGAATCTTTACGCTCAAAGTTTACTGATGTTGGTTCTTCATGTAGCTAAATATTATACAAACTAACTCGTGACAAAATTGATGACAAAATTGAGGTCATACGACTACATATCGCACTGAAAGGATGAATTAGGCCGATTGATGTTTGTTCGTGAGTCCGAAAACAGCCTTATTACAAAAGGATTCGTGTACAAAATTGAAAAGTGTCATACAAAAGGTGAGATAAACATTGCTGAGATAAACATTCATCTTTTGCAAAGCATATCATTGCATTTTTATTTGTGTTAATTATAATAATGTTCTCGCTTATTTTACATTTTCAGGATGTTTACTCCGTCAACTACTAAATCATGTGGGCTCTTCATTATTAGAGCAACTATCAACTGATAAAGGGGAATGTTGAAATTTTTAAAGAATATTGCTGTTTACATTTCAAATAGAGTTTAAAAAAAGCAAATGTGCATGTTTGTTCATTAGCACGGGCTTGGTATTCGTGCGGATAACATAAATACAATAGCTGTCAGTTTAAATTTACCAAAGTTGTAGTAGTTTTGATATGATATTTTCGCAATTACTTACTTAAAAATTTGTTAAATACATTCTTACAATTTAAGAATTTAATAAATATAACAACCAAATCCTATCATGGATAAAAGTTTAATTGAACTTATATTTAACACTTTTAATATTGCTCGGCGAAATGTACAGGCTAGTTGTAATTTTCAGCTACATGAAGAACCAACATTAGTAAACTCTGAGCGTAAAAATTCAGAACGGTATTTGACCGTTCTCTTGTGATCTGTGACTAGGATAAGTTGTTCCCGTTCGGGCGGAGGAGGCATGACATAACCGGCGGGGCAGGTAGACGGCCGACCCTAATTAGTACGGCTCATTGATTTTCGTAGATGTGACGAACTCGGACATGACGATCTCGGTGGACACGGTTCGCCTTGAGGGGAGCCAGTGGGTTGCGATCCCATGGCAGCGCCACGAGTGGGTCGTCTTGAGGGGAGCCAGCGGGTTGCGATCCCATGGCAGCGCCACGAGTGGGTCGCCTTGAGGGGAGCCAGCGTGCAGCGGGTGGATTGGGGATTAAGAACTGGGAATGTTTTTTTTGTTTAAGTGATTTATCAAAGATATTTTGATTTATGATACATTTTATTGTTGTATTTTTGAAAAAATTGAGTCGAATTCTACCAAGTTCTGCTGGCATTAAGTAACTAATTTAACTTCATCAGTTTAGGACTCATTATTTATTTAAATTTAGAATACTATTTTTATAACTGAGAGGAACATGTTAAGGGTAGATTATTTTTTCCAAACGCTTATTTAAGACGCTTAATTTAATCTGCAAAGCATCAATTTTCATATACACACTTTTTTTAAACAAGGATTATGTAAACGTTTGTTATTACTTGATGTTTTTTATGACGTTTTGATTTTGATGATTTGATGACACTAAATTTGTATCATTTATGATGCTGACCTGTTGCTTGTATATGGCTAATAGTATATTCAATATTTAACTTGTCGGTACAGAGTATTCGAAATCTGTAAAAGTTACTAGCTCAACAATGTTAAAAATAGCGCCTACGAGATTGCTACAAGATAGCTATTTGCCTTTAAAACTAAATTAGCGAACCTCACCATTGACGCCGCGCTCGTCGCTTCTTGATTGCAATCACATTGTTATATTTTAATCCAGATCTGATAGAATGGTAGGCGGTAGGCGGCTCTCCTACAGTTGCGCAACCATTGTACACATCGCGGTCGCTTTGTTTATCCAGCGACAATGGATCCAGTAGCTCTTTGTGCTTTTGTCCCGGCGCCACCTTCCACAGAGGGAGTTATTAAAATATCTAGACAACGGCTGATTAATTTAAAACAGCTGATGGAGATAAAAAGAGGAGTGGAGAAAATGAATAAATGGTATTTTGATTGCGTTCTTATTGTGGGTCGCGGATCGGTTTTGTTTTTGAAGTCGCTCGGGGCAGAGTGACCCAGCAGTGTTGGACACGGCTTGAGGACTTTTACTGCTGTGAGAGGGGGAGAATAAATCAAAACAAAGACGTTTCAGAAAACGAACTTCTAGGAAAAGGTACTATCAAAGTTTGAGCCAGTGAGGAGGGAGGTGTCAGAAGCTGGTCTTAACATACCCTCTTTTGGAGTTATAAATGGCTCTCATTATTCAAATTCAAATTCTTTATTAGCCATTAAGCAACATACATTACAATAGGCTTCATCAATCACAAAAATACTATCAAACAATTCAACATAAGATTCAACAATAAACAACAATATCACAATTTGGTAAAATCCCGTAGCATGTATCACAATCAGGTCTGCCTGTTTAAATTCAGCTTAAATCTAGGATACAATTTTAAAATTTAATTTCTTCAGCGTTTGAATTTAAAAAATCACCTATTTTATAAAAGGCGTGTGAAATTAAAAAATTACCAAAACTTTCTAAAATTTATTCAAAGTTACATTTTTTGCAGTGTCAGGCAGAACATTAAAAAGTTTAAATTACATATTTAAGTGGCTATTAACTGATTTATTCAATCTGAAAGTTGGTTGTTTGGTATTAAAGCCCCGCTGCTGTTCATTCCTCCCCTTAAACTGAAACTCCCTCTACATTTTGTCTGCCCAACGATAACAAACAAGGTAAATTCTCTGAAGCATCTACTTCTCTACTAAAGCTCTATACCAAAGTATCAAGTGCATTTTTCCTGGAGGATTTTACCTTGATGACCATAATATATTTGGAGTTTATTTTTTAAATAAAAAGAGGATCTCAACTAATTTGGTATTTTTCTTTATCAAATTTATTTAAAATAAAGATTATAAAAACTATATTTTTTTAACAACCAAGTTAGGATGAACTTCAATGATTTTCACAAAGATAGTTAACATGGCAAATCCGAGAAATGTTCATTCAAGAAGTTGAATTGAGTTGCCAACGCCGTTATCGAATTCATCAGGGATATCTTTAAAAGCAAAAAAATCCAATCATGAAAACACGCACGAGCAAAAAATACCAAGTAGAATCTCAACCCGATCCGGTCTCCTCTCAGCTCGTTAAAGCGAATCAAAGCTCGCGGAAACTCCTGTAATTGTGGTGGGGCCGTTTTAGAAATTAATTAAATTCGAAATTACATGGTGATATAAACCAGTTGGGCCGATCGTAGCGCCCCGTTAGACAAGGCGGGCGGCGTCGTCACCGGGACTGCGCCTGGCCACCGCAGATTCTTCAAATTTGGAATCGTTACTGGACTTCAATACAATTATTTACCAGATAGTGGGCGTTGTTATTACAATTTACTTCCAGTTGCGAGAATCGAGGAATGAACATATTCAAAACTACTCACAATATAATCTTTTTATATAATACTATAAGCGAAATTTGTAAGTCAAAATTGTAGGAGTTTGGCAAATCGCAGGATAATGAGAAACGGCTAAAATTAAAGGTCTTAATCCCAGGGGCTCCATAAAAATGGCAGTAATTCTAAAATTTTACTAGCAAACGAGGAATAACGTAAAACATCCCCCATAAGAAAATCATAGGGATTTAAAAACGTCTGCTTTGTTTACATTAAATCATGTGATTACTTTGTATTTGAAAAGAGTAAAAAAATCAGAGGAGGCAGAGTATTGGAGAAAGGTTAGGAGCTTTGGCCCCTTCAAGCCACTAGTATCTAATAAATGTCCCATAAGACATGGGCTACATAGTTGATTCAATTTTAACAGAAAACTGATCTCGTTTCTGTTCATTCGAAAATGGTTAAAGTGGCACTTTTGGTTGATAATTTGTTTCTGCATTGTGTTCAATTGATCAGTTCCATTAAAATTCAGCAAGCTTACACACAAAACTGACTATACATATTAATTACATAATAAAAATGTTCGTACATAAAAATCAAGAAACCCTTTGAATATAAATCTCGATAAATATACCGCGTTTAATAATATTGAAGTGAACATGTAAAACCCCTTCCCAGTCTGGCTGACCAGGCAGAATCATTAACGAGAATGTTAACTCCGAGACTTCTATTTAAAAATCTCAAGGAGAAATATGTAATAACAAACAAACTTGAGAGATTTATAATTTCCTCCGCCGGCTAATTTGTTTCCTCAGCTTCATTAAACCCTGCCCGAACCCCCGGCTGATAGAGATATGTGCTCGTCAGCTACCGTCCGCCTCCTCCGCCCTGGACAAATGGAAGCCCCGCTCCCGTACCGTAAACACCACGCTACCGAACTGACTCCCAATTATCAGACCAGCGCTCCGCTGTTTTAATTGCCCGGTAGGCCCCGAAAAAGATTGGGCCTAGTTCTAACAACTACGCTGGATGACGTTTTTATACCGGCGGTAAATAATTTTGGTAAGATAAAGCTAGGGTTTGAGACTTGTGATTTATCGGTGTTTGAAGACGGTATATCCATAGTGTTCGCGGTCATGGTACTGATTTAACGACTCTTAGGATGTTTGTGTGGATCGATGGATATATTTTGCATTATAGGACATCAGATATACTTTTTATAAAAAACCATAGCTAGATGCTTCTTGGGGAGTCAATGAGTTTATTTGACTATTTTTTAATCCAATGCTCACACAAATCTCTACCAAATATACTATTTCAAGGTTCAAGAATAGAACAAACTAACTAGGAAAAAGACAAGGTTTTGTAGGCATTCTATAAAACCTTGTTTCATTGTAAATTGAACAATATCCAGAGATATTCTGATATAAAATTCCTCTGAGAGGAGTATATAGGGTACAAAATAACTACGAACAAACTTATTCCATGCTCAATAAAGAATATGGATTATGCATATTCAATTTCATGGTAAGCAATAAGAGAATCAGCGAAGTGTATATACTTTGTTCTTAAGTCATACGATGAACTTTATTTGATCTGTCCTTGAAGTAAAGAGGGTCTTCAAATAAACGTTAACCGAAATAATTAATTACAGGCCTTGCAAAACAACTCACTTCGTTGCAACAACTTAAAGAATACTAAATAAGAATTTGGCAAAATAATGACTAAGACCTTGAATGGGTATTCTGAAAGCTTGTACTTTCGGAACGACTTAGGTAGCTGGTTGCAAGACAGGCTGCAATTTCCTCTTCTTTTCTACAATTCTGTCCGCCCCCCGGCTCCCGCGCAGCTACTGGACTCCTCAACAGTATCAGGATCTCTTGTTATTTTACCATTCATAAAGGACTTTCAAACAAGTTATTTCTTCATCTTCAGAGAGCTCATGTGAATTAAAATGATTTTAAAAGTGACTTTCAAGGAGTCATAAAACTGAATTTATTGGCCGAATTGTCCATGATGAGATGATGATGGTCTAGATAATAACCTAAAACTGTATAATTTCGGAATTCGGAATATTTACAGATTCTCTAAATATCCCGGAGAGGATTCTAATCTAAAAGAGCCACAAGACCACAGATTCTTGACATTGGTTCATGATATCCTTTACATACGTTCGCAAAGTAGCTACAAACTACATGATTACAATGAGAATGGATTGACAAAATAAGAAGTGTCGAGCAAGTTTTAGTACCCAGAAACTCACAGCTGAAAAACTATTTTGTCGCAGCTCCATTTACAACACGAGTTCTATGCTTCTTTTTTGCAAGCGTTCTTAATCTGCAATACCAGATGCCAATGAATTTACTTCAATTTCGGCATTGGAAATATCGCGGTCTGTACTCTTTCCAAGCTACCTGCGCCTTGCTTTAGTTGTGTTTTGCCAGTATCAGTACCAGTATCAGTATCAGTATCAGTATCAGTAGTTTTGCACCGATGAATCAACGCCACTTTACCTTCGAGTACATCAATCTTGTTTCAACCCATCTTCCCAGCACACCCTCGACCGGAACCCATCTTTCTCCTCGAGACATCCCATCAACACGTTATCACGACCACGTTCTCGGAAGATGGTCTTCAGGAAATGCTTTTCACAACAAAGACCGGTACTATCACAGTCGTACCCCGGAGCGGCCGAGTGCAGTTGAGAGCTGAATGGATGCAATCACGCGCTCGTGACCCGAGGAGGGTAATGGAGCCGGACCTGCACTGCCCGCCCCGCGCCGAGCGACGGTCAATGGAGATCGATTACCTGATCGATTTGTACCATTCATCCTCCGATATGAGATCGATTACGGTATCGATTAGTAGAATCCATTTGTCGATGGAGATTTCGCTGGAAATAATTTACCTGAAAAGACGCGTTGTAAGATTTTCGCTTTATACACATGGGAGAAAGACGTGATAAATTGGTTTGATAGCTCAATCGCATGGCGCTGGCTTCATGATCTGAAGTTCACCAGATCGATCCCAAGCTAAATCCTGAGAAAAGTTTGTGAAGGTTCGAAACTGGATCGCTGCTATTGGTCATAGACTATTATTTAATGATCACGACCAAAGAATCAGTCGGTCTTCTCCAAAATCTAACCTAACTACCCAACCAAACCCTGGTTCTATCCTGTGCTGGTATTTTTTTCGGCCCTCGAGTCAACATTTTGTTGCACGAGAAAGGCTGCATTATGTCTACAATTCTCTTATAATCTCATTTAATATAATCTTATGGACTGGTCACATATCGCTGATGTGATCAACGGGACGACGCAGCAGTAAGTGAGTCACACTCATCATTAATTCACATTCTTTTTCTTTTCTTTATTGGTAAATATCTTAATTGCCATAATTAACTTATGGTTAAGACTAAATTACATTTACAGAGTATGTAATTCTAATAATAACTGACAGAATTTTGATTATTTAAATCCTTGAATCTTTCAAAATAATCTTCATCCAATCTTGAAACCACAACATTTTGATTTTAAATTTATATTACATTTTCATTGTAGTTTTCACTTAAAAATCTTCAATTTTGTATGGACATTTAACGATAAGGTATTGCTTTAATTAATTTTTGAATTGTCTTATGTTATTTAAAGATTTTATTCTTGAAGGAATTTTGTTGTAAATTTTTATTGATATGTAGTCTGAGCATCTTTGTCGGAATGTTGAAGTTGGATGTGGCAAGTCTATATGGTTGAGATTTCTCGTGTTATAATTATGAATTTGTCTTCTGAATTCACCTTAAAATTCGCCCTAGTTGCGTCGTCGTCTTACTCAGTTATAATGGGTGTCCATATAATAATATTACAAATATCAAATAGGATAAAAATCAGTTCAATGTAAAACAAGATATCAGGGGGAAATATTGGCATGTATAATTGTTATAAATAGCTTACATAGGTTTAAGCTATTTTAAAAGCACTATTAATGATTTGATTTATTGTTGTTGGACAAAAACGATCCAACCAGTTAGTTATTTGGATTAAACTTTACTTGGATTAGTAGTTAGATATTCTTCAAACCTATGTCGGGGTCAGATTACAGATTCCGAAAGGTCGTGAAACTTTTTTTCAACCAGTGATGGGAAGCCCCCGCTCAAATTTCCCAAAATCAAACCCATTCTTCTAGCAAAGACATGACCAGCGTTCCGCAGGGGCCTATCGCATCACCCCTGTTTCTGTCTTCGCCACAACGAGAATCACGCCCGACCCGGAAGCCGCGAATGGCAGACTCGCAATCCCGCCTAACCACTATACTCAGCCGACACGTGTAGGCCAAACAATCTTCTACCGTTAATCATTTGCGTTTTGTTGAAATAAAATAAAGGGGATCAGCGCGGCGTAATGGTAGAGTTGAAACCGCAGCGATTTGGGCCCAGGTGTGACGAGGAGTGGCTGATCGGCTGCGGCGGGACTGTGAGATCGAGGATCGAGGACGCTGTGCCGAGGAGAGCTGCGTTGGTGTCGGCCTCTAGACACGGGTGAAACACACCTGGTGGACACTCTACCAGAGTGCAAATGCAAACCGGCGAAGGTGAGTCATCTGGCTTCTTCTAGCTATACTGAGTCAATTTGTATTTTAAGACAGAACCTGGTGCATCGCAGAAGAGCCTGATCTATTTAGTATGATCATAGCGTACACATATAGTACACATATAATTTTATGCGTATTCAAAATTCTTTTTATATGGTCAGGTAAATCTAAGAATTGTGTATTTACATGTATTATTACCTCGATATCCTTCATGTATGGGATCATACTAAGTATCTTGACTTTTCTGAAGATCCGTTAATATTTTAAATCCATAAATTCACAGAAATCTGTGGAAACGCCAATTATTTTTTATGTATCACTATCTAGTATATGCTTGTATATAGTAATACTGGTTTCGCTCGCGGAGAGCTCCGCCCCCAGACGCCCGCTTGGGGTCGCTCCACTTGTTATTTTGACTCAATCTCCCTTCTAGTATTTTTTATATAGAATACTGTTTTGATCCATTTGGGATATATATATCCACTCTAGATGTTATTTTTATTCTATGGTTCTATCATTTGTTTATACTCTGCCATGTGTAAGTTACATTGACAGTTTACTGGATTTGTTTACAGCTGTTATGATTGTTTTGTGTTTATTTGAAACTCAATACGCCCAATCTTAAAATTTCCAATATTCAAGGTAAAAATTATAAGTTTAAAAATTGTAATTAGTAACATTTGTCAATTTTCCTGGGGGTTTCTAGGTACAACCATGTACAACCTACATGCATGCTAAATTTCACGTTTCTAGCTTTTCTGGAATTAGTATAGAATTCGTAAACGTGAGTGAGTGAGTGAATGAGTGAGTGAGTTACACATCGGGCCGTATAGGTATTTAGAAGAAGAATAGTATGTCTTAGATGTCGTCATAAACCCTCAGGTACGGATCCGTAGTTGTTAGAAGTCTGGAAATCATATATTGGAATTCCTATGATGTAAACGTTAAATTGTGATATGAACTAGAAGCACACATTGACAGAAACAACGTGTGAACGGAGATCACTTGTACTAAACTCCCACCATCAATTAATTACAAAAGATGCAAAGTGTAATATATCCAAAATTACATTTACATCCAACATCTTCTACGTAGGTTTGCCCAAATCGGCACGAGAGAGTTAAACGTCTTCCGGGGGGTCCTTCTTTGTCATCTGAGTTACGCCGCGAATTACGGCGTTTCGCCTTGCAATCGCGGCGGAAGTGGGGGGGGGGGATCAAAGCGGCAATCTCGGGGACATCTTAATAACGAAAGTTTAAACCGTGTTTAATTTCTTTTCTGATTGGGGACCCGGCGTCCATGTCATTTGGTCGCAATGATAGGCTCCCGGATATCAATTGGGATCCGTAATGTATTCATTCAGTACCCGGTGTTCAGACCCACAATAATGGGCCCACCGCGGAGACCAATTAAAACCGACGTGATCTACGGGACGCGGCGCGCGTGCTTCATTCTGCGAAAATTGAAATAGTTTGGCGGCAATCGCCGGCGACGCGACGTGCGGCTACCGCGGGGGCCGCCAGTGTTCCGCTCCGGCGGAGTATCTGCTTTGGGAACCGTTTTGCCGGAATTGTGGAATCTTCATGGGCCCGGTTTTAGTTACCTCGAGGGCATTGTTAGCGTGCGCTACTGAAACTGAATAACTGAGTCAGATGTAATGTCAGGATAATTGACTCAAGGAAAACCTGAGCAGCGTTCCTACTTGAGGAGCAATGACTTCAGATTTTGATGTTTATGAATTAATCTATCCTTAGGCACTCCTTCATAATTCTTACATCATTCCAAGTTCAAATCCAAATATCTTTATTCATAAATGTTTACATGCAATTCGCACAGTAGGTTTAACAACTTATGAACAGGGACCACTTAATGCATTTTATGTGTACATTATTTAATTTATTATCCAGCGACATGTTAACTATAACTTATAATATCCAAAGTGGTGCTAGTGGGCAAACTATCTTCTAATATTATATACATTTGGTTTGGTTAAAATAACTAAACACTAACAAACACAGTTACGAAGCATATCATATAAAACAGTCATTCTCCTGTGATTGCTATACATTTTCCAAGTAAATGCAACGTGGCAGCATTGAGATAAATCCCAATGTCTTCAAAGAAAGAGACGTGCAATAAATTTGCTGAATGGAAAAGTTGTTGTGCTCAATACCTTTAAGCGGTGTTTTACATGCTATCTATAATATAATATGCTGTAATATAAATTAACTTTGATTATTACATTTCAAGAGACCCAATACTAACAAATCGAAACCACAGTTTACTTCAATACTAATGGCATACACTTACTACGATTGTAATATTTTGAAAGTTTTACACTTCTGTCCCCAGAAAGTGGAGGATCTTGTGAACCACATAATACAGACATAACCGGAATTCTACATCCAGGTCGCCGAAGATTTGTGCGGATTCCGCGCGTTGACTGTCTTGTCATCTCGTTACGAGGGTGTAGACTCACACGACCGCACACCGAACTCGTAAACGGGGAAACCAATCCGTGCGTTTACGGCCGGACAGGTCTGGGTGAATGAACGCGGGCTAATCCAGTTTGGCTAAGAGCAGTACGTTGTCGCGTCGCGGCGGGCACGGGGGCTGTGCTAATGAATGTCATTACTGGGTATAAACAGCGATGGGGCAATGATCAGGTGTTATTTGAAGAGTACGTGAGGACCCCCGCACGCGCACGGGCACACACGGGCCGCACGTGGAGGAGCGGTGGCGGTGCTGGCGGGCTGGGAACTGACGGTGGCTGCTTTCAAAATAATGCGTCTTGGAAGTTTTTAATGTAAACTTTAAGACTTGGAAGTTCCGAGCAGGGGCAAGTTTTTGAAAAGTATCAACTGAGAATTTGTACTTTTATTGTAATAGTGCATGACTGTTGTTTAAGCCTCAGTCCTATACACTGAAAAAACTCTAAGGTTGTTTTTACATTATTTTTAAGGTTAAACCAAATTTACCGTTAGTGATGTTATTATTACCGTATGAATAAAACTATGGTAAAATTATGGCAAAGATTACAAAACTCTTAAGGTTACCACTACTTTAGCTTATAGTTAATTTAGTCTTCCCCTACTAAGGTAATGGGCACACTAGTTCATATAACTACGGTAAGGAATACTTAGTTGTTTAGGTTGCTATTACTTTATTTAATATTAAACTAAAATCAACCTTATTATATGTATTTGCTACCTTATTTTATCTATATGTGGTAAAATGCATACAACACTTAAGGTGTTATTACTTTCGCTTTAAACTCGCCCCATCAGCACAAATCGTTGGGCCAACGATGGGGAATGGTTGGCATGGTTAGAAGTGGTTGGATAATTAATCGGTCAGTTGGTATTATCGCGGTTGGGCCAACCAACCAATCGTTGGGTAGTCCGCGTTGGAAAATCCTGCAATAGTATATTATTATTAATTATATATTAATATTTATATATTTATTCATATCAACATTATATTGTTGTTATTATAATTATATTAAATAAATATTAATTTGCTTGAAGTTTTTCATATTTCATATATACATAAATAAAATTAATTTTTTCTACTTTTATCACAGTGATTTGCACGAGTAGATTCACTAAGAAGCTAACACGAAAGTATTATCCAATCTTAGGAGAATAAATCAAAAGTACGCAGTACAATTAGTACAGGTACAGTCTACCTACAATACTCCGGTTCTCATGAGTCAGAATGGCCGTGGGGGATTCAGTAATTCAAAGGTCGTGGGTTCGAGACCCGATCGGGTCTTGATATTTTTACTCAAAGTAATATCTACTTTAACAAATTAACCTTAGAAACCTTAGGTTACTATTACTTTATAAAAGCCTTTAGGTAATGTGTACTTTAACGAATTAAACATATTAAGGTTGTTGATACTTTATTATAGGTATGTTTCACTATAACGTATGGTTAAAAATAACCATATTAAGGTTGGGTAAATAGTAACCTTAGCTTAACGTTAATTTTACCCTTATTATGCGTAGCCATTACTGTAGAGTTTTTCAGTGTAATGTCCTATATCAAATCAGGATAGATGAAAGTCTAAAATATTGTAGTGCTGTTTGGACAAATCATACTGTTACTTAAGTAAATCAAAGACTTAAGAAACATTCAAAAGATACAAAAAAGTTCTGAAAACTTAAAAATGTGCCAAACTTATAATAGAGCCAGACTTGTAACTAAATGTTCCCTAATCCTAGTGTAATATTTAACCACCGTCTCCATTCAAGACGGGTAAATTTACACTCATATGCACTTCACCATTTTGGTTAACTTACGTGTCAAATCGCTACGCTTCATTATCAAGTGTATCGGATTGTGTACAATGAATAATAACAAAGCAACTGATTGCAACCTTAATCGAAAATAAAATGTCATAAATTTTTTCCAGCATAAAACAGTTTACCATTTAATGGTTCACTCAAGTTTGTTGATCTTAATCAAAACTATAACGCAGTGTTAAAGTACTTAAAAAAAAGCTGCGTGTGTTGAAGTAATATGAAAAATAAATATGACAGTTTATGAAATCAATGGACTCAGAAAAAACATAGCATGGTTATCATGATGACGCTGTTTAAAATAATGAAAAAGAATGGTAAGTATTTACAAGAAAACGTAAAGTCTTCAGATTCCTTCAGTAACATTAGTTTATCATTAGTTATTGCATCACTAACAAGCATAACTATTTTCAATCACTCACTAATAACCACAGACATCTCGCTATTAGTTAGGCTAGAAATCCGTCCATGAAGTGCTGATTGGTCCAGATTCAAATTGTACATATTAATGAATTAATAACAGTCAACGCACAAGTATGCAGTAGGTTTAAGTAGAGTGATTAGGGGCTCTAGTTGCTAGCGTAGAAGATTGACTGGCCAACAGAGTATAAATATTCAAACGTTTGGCCTCGCTGTAGGAGACAAATTGCGTGTAATTAGAAATATTCCGTATACATAGACATTCTTCTGCTCCCAAGTAGATGGACCTCTCCATTGGTCGGTGACATGAGATATTACTTCCGTGTAGTGGTTTCTCTACGCACCGGTGCCTCAGAAACGCCTTTTATGGAGTCATCGGAGTTTAATTGTAGTAATTGCTTAGCTGTTAAAAAAAATGACGTTTCGTAATGTGCGCACAACAATTTACTGTATAAAATAAAGGTGGATTTTCCAAATATAATGAGTACTCAATTTGATTAATTACAAATTTTCGATTGAAATCGCGATTTCCCTGCCGTCTATGATTTAACTGTGATAAGAGGTTTCAAGGAACCAGCAACAAGAGAGTATTGAATATTTTACGAAGTGACTGCGTACACGTCCAATGTAGGGGCAAATTCACTTCTCTACCGCTTAGGTTAGGTTGGGTTAGGTTACGTTACGTTATGTTACGTTAGGTTAGGATAGGTTAGGTTACGTTAGGTTAGATTAGTAGGTTTTCTGGCTCTCAATTTGTTTTAAAAATCACAGGAAAAGTAACGTTCGGTGCATAATTTGGAACGGACGTGAACAGTAGCGGCTCACGTCGGACGTGTATGTAGCCACTGCCAATATTTTAAGACTATTTTTGTATTAATCTTAAAGGGTTTTTTAATGAAAACCTTTGAAATATTGCCAATCAAGTTACGATTTAGTAAAAAAACTATTATGGAAACTTGATGAATTTAATATTGCTTGAATAAAAAACAAACTATTTTATCATTTGAAAATTAACTCATTTATACATAAAATGTTAGCCATGTAAGTTGATTTGATTAATTTTAAATAAACTTGACAGTGTCAATAAAAACACGGAAAACATGTAAATGGGATTAGTAAATAGATGGGTACTAAAAATGCATGCATTCGGTTATTGTATGTCTATATTATTTAAATAAAATATTACTATTAGTTATACATTGGCATGGTTATACTGTACGCAGACACTTCAAATGAAATAAGTGTCCTTTAAAAAACGATAACCCAAATTAAAATTACGCTAATTATTATCAGCGTAATTTAAACAGATTATTTAAAATATTATTTATAAAAAATAAAGCAAAAAAACGAATTCGAAAACTGAATTAAAAATAAATCTCTTACTTAAACCCTAACTATCATGTTAGAGGGCGGTTTCTCAAGTTAATACAAGATTAGAAAGGCGTGAAGTTAATTAGGGTAGAAGGTTTAATAGAGCAGGAAAGCGAGCTCAATATATCTGAATAACTGTACCGGGGTATTCTTGGACGACTACGAACGGCGGAGAAGTACACTGGAAGTGTTATAGATTCGATGGTCAGTGAAATCGGAGCGAATAATGCAAGAAAATCGCATTTACATGAGTGCAATTATATTGGTTACAATGTTGTTTGTTAAAACGAACATTCAATGTTGTAAAATCATTCTTTATACATTGTAAAATCTTTGAAATATTAAAATGATATGTGATTTCAAGACTTAACTCGTTATTTTTTTAAACAAACTAAGAAATTGCTAACATGGGAGGCAGAACATTGGTTAGGTTGTTTTGTATAGCTGATTTAAGAACAATAACATCTTTGTTATCTGATCACTTTAAGCTCAACTTCCTATAGAGAACTTTTTTTTTAAATGGAGTTAATTCGCATTCTGTTTCCACTGTTATTACTTATTTAGGTTACTAACATTATTAAAAATTGCTAAGGGTGTATTAGCAAGTTATATGCAAGCAATATCAAACAGTCGCCATAACTTAGTTGTCGTGTATTTTAGTTTATAAACCAGAGATAATAAGAAAACACGGAGATAAATTAATAACATGTTTGGAAACAATATATTAAAACACGCGAGAATATATTAAAGCAATTTCAGCAAAATCGCTCCCATATTTTGCCACACGCCCGCTACATTATGTCCTCGGGAGCTTAGCCGTCAACATGAACTTTAACGAAATAACAATTTGCTGTTTAGACTGCAAAACTTGGTTAAATAATCTCACATGCAGACTTGGATTATACTTTAAATGAGATTAAAACTTGGATATTTCTTGGTTATATTTTAGCTGAGAATGTAAGGATTATTATATTTTCTTAATTGCACTTCATTCATTTTTTTAATTTCGTTGAAGGTAAAAATATGGTAATTTTGTTATGGACTGTATATATTGTGTACAAAACTCAACGAGTTACAACTTATAAAATAAAGACTGAAACATAGAGCGGAAAATTTAAATAACTGTCAGAAGAATAGGGAGTAAAAACCACTTGTTTTTCACGATTTTTAGGAAATAATCCATTTAATGAACTTCCTAATTGTTACGCTTCAAAATAGTTCAGAAAATATCACATTAAAACTAAAACTGTGGTACAAAACCCTTAAAAACTAATGTAAGTTGATTCAGTAACAACGTTTCGTGACGCTAGTAAGAGCGTTCAAAAATATAAAAGATTGTCTACTGATCAACATATTTCAAAATAATTTATAACAAAAAACTTCGACCAGTTCGACTTGTTTTCTGCATCTTCTTCAAGAAGACCTTATGAAGGGTTATTACAACTGGCTCAACCAATGTTAAGAGGTTTTATACATATGAAGTCAATAAGTTAAACTAGGAATGTTGGTAAGAGTTGATAAGTTAAGCTGTTAAGAAGGAACTTGGAGACTGAAATGTGTGAACTCAGAGGTAAACATAGTTCGAATTCCGTGCGAACCTGTTAGTGTCCAGATCGCCTCATAAACCTGCGACCGTTAGGGAACAGAACTAGATTGTCGTTAACGGGCGACACTCATGTTGAACGTTCCTGGTGGATCTGTTCAGCGTTGAATATTATGAAGTAGATCACGGTTACAAAATACTGGCTTCTTCCTACGGTTAATTCTGTATAGAAGAGAGTGGGCTCCAGTCGCGAAACCTTCTGCGTTTCTACCTGCTACCCGTTTAAGGCTAATGTTAATTTTTAAAGCCCGTCCCTCAACGGATATCGTTGAGTTATGGCTCATTTCAAAGAGCACAAAAATAACTAGCGATTTCAGTGAGCAAAACGTTGATATTGCAAGTAATATTCGTTCAATTCCAAACAACCAATGTTCTGTTTCACGATTTTTGCATGGGTTATCTATTTGTGATGTCGAAACTCTGCTCAGATGCGTTTATTTTTAAATGAACTATAAATCATCAGTTGTGGATAATTCGTTTAGAAAGCCGGAATTGAAAATTAAAATTGGTCTTATTGGAGGAACAGGTAGACGCTGATGACTGGACCCCCCTCTTAAAGATACATTACCGTTCATTCGGTGGAGACATAGAAACTCAAACCAAACCACTCGCGAAGATTAAGAGGTAAGGATGAATTAAATCATCAATTACAATGATTGCTTTTAAAACGTTATCACTTGAAATACAGTTAGAGCCTGTTAGCCTTGGGAGTGTGTCTGTGGAATTACCTACTTAATTCGTTGAGAACATTCCACAGGGGCGGATATAAACTAACGTTTTAGGGGGGATCATAAAGGGGGAAAAATATAAATTGTTAAAATACAATAACCTTTACGGTGAAAAATGGGTAAAATGCATGAAGGTCTAAGGTTTTTTTGGGGGGGATCATGACCCTCATGACCTCCCCCTGTATCCGCACCTTAATCCACTAGGATAGTCTTCTTTTTAAGAAATCTTTAAAAGTTAATTAAAAAATATAATTTATAAAACCTCGTACATTCCAGAGTAATGCGAAATCATGGAACGATTTTGTTGGTTTAGTTTCACGTCAGTATTTAATACTCTTTAAGCTATCCACAATTCAAAAGAAAAATTTATATTCTATCAATAGCCGACGCTCATTGAAAATCGGCTATGTATTGACCATCGACATGGTACTGACAAGCATTTGTCATAGCTTGAACTATCTTCGGTCTCAATCGCTCAAAAATTGGCAAGTCATTTGAATCCTTTATCAATGGCTCTTGGACCGCATTATTTTAAATCAGTTGACCAATTTGGTAAGATAGTCAATCGAGAAAAAACAACCACGTTGTATCTACTGGAGGAAGTATGTCGAGAAAAATCAACCCCTTTGTATCTAGTGAAGGAAGTATTTCGCAAGATATTTTTGTGCGCAGTGCCGGACTCACTGACGACGATGTGAACAACAAATCAACAACCCCCACTCATACATCCCGTATTGCGATTTATATGGCTGGTTTCTAGATATCTCCTCAGATCTCACATAAAATAGATTAACACAAACCTCAATCTAAAAAGGTAACAAGTTTCAAATTATACATTTTCAAACAATCGATCATCTTATCGATCTGATGCTTTTAAACTATTGCCCATACAAACCATACAACAAAATCGAAAAGAAACAGTGTATAAAGAAATATTGTAATTAGCTATGGTATAGTTTACAATTTTAGTTCGTGGTTAACTATAGTTGATAAATTTATTGCTATGGGATAGACAATTTTCTTTGATGTAAATAGATGCTTCAAAATTTAAAGCATGTAAATAACTTAGAGCTAGTGTGGTAAGGGATTGAACAATAATTGTTAACTATACAACTCATATATAACAAATAGTGTTATCAATTTTGTTTCTCTATACTCTGTATATGGAGAACCCTACGTCAGATCAGTAATAATAATTAATATAATGATTAAAAATTCTACCTAAAACTAAAATATGCATAAAATTTAAAGCAATTATATATTCATAATCTAAATGTTTAAAAGCTAACTTGCCTCTTTTATAACTTTGTAGCACACTCAGAAGCCAGTACCGAATGATTTCATATTTTTGAAACTCTTATGACCACTCTTAACCACTAATGAAATTAATTGTCCCTGTTCAGTTAAGAGTAGGGAGCATAATGCCCCCTACTGTTAAGTCCTTGTTTTTTTAATAAAAAAGGCGTTTTGACCTGGTAATAATCTTGAAGAGATAATTTTAAGTGGAGTGCACGTCCGACGCGAGCCGTGTTCAAATCACGCGATGAACGTTGCACAAGGCTCCTGCTGATGTCGGGGCGGTGCGATCCAAAAATTATCAGAAAATGCAAATTATCTGGCGGAATTACATCCCGCGGCACGCTCGGATTTGTTGGAAATAACAGCAACATTGAACGCAATATGTGATCATCTCGGGCTACTATAATGAACCGTCCTGGACGGACTCTGTATTTACGTGATAATTGAATATATTTGGCTTTTATAACAATCATAAAACAAATAGCAAACAATAATTAATTACAAAGTTAAATTCCGTTCTTAAATCTGACAATAGTTTGCATACAAATGAATCTAATAAATGTCTTAATATAAGTACAATAGATGTTCATATGGGAATCAATTTCGGAAAACCCGGAATATATAATTTAACTTTTCTAACCAAAGCTCAGCCCCCTGGCAGTGTTTCGCAGCATGTACTACAGGTGGTTCCTACCTTCGACGAGGGATGTCAGCAACGTTACGTTCGCCGCTTTTCTCCTGCCCGCCGGCAAATTGAGGCCGATCTTTTCCAGCTTCTCCCTCAGCAGTCGCCCGCCATTTTTCGATTTCGCTCTGAAAAAGAGAAATAATCTTAAGACACTCACAAATCAAAGTTAATAAGTAGTTAAATTGCTATTATTTAGGCTACAAGTTACATGAACGACATCAAGGTGTCTAAGGAATTGTGACGTTGTACATATCAGTGCTTTAACATACATTTAAGTGTATCATGATGTTTATGAGATGCGTTCAAAGTGAAATTTTGATTTTGAAGAGGGATTTCCCGCAGTGCTGATCATTTGTACTGCAATATAAAATATGAATACAACAAAAGCATTATTTACCAGAAACATTACAAGATACTATGCATGTATTTTCTACATCAAAGGAATTTCTTTCCAATTAAAACAAGATAAAACGAGAAACGAGGTCGTTTAGAGGGTGAGGACGAGCGTAGGGAATCAAATGACCTGATTATTGTCGGTAGCAGAACGAGAGCGAGGAGGCGAGAAGACGGAGGCGAAATCTCGCGGGCAATTAGGGAAACGACGAGTAACCGGGCACGTTCCGCGGGCAACTGCTGCGTTTTGGCGCCAAAAGTCACGCGCCGCCCCGACATTGGGTGATTATCCTCAGATCGTCTTTCAAATTAAAAACAGCTCTAGCAAATGATACAGTAACTAGTATAATTTAGTTTTAAGGGATCTCTCTAGTTGAGAAATTAAATCTGTGGATCCTAGGTTATTAATTTAAATTACGCTCAAAAAGATGTATTTGTTTTCTTTTTGTGAGAAATATAGGACAAATAACACGTTTAACGATTTCCTTCCTTATTTAAATACCAAGTTTTATTAAAATTAGCTACTAAATACGCCATTTATAATAACTAATATGGCAATAAAAACTTAAAATAATTAAAAGTTCAAATAGTTAGGAATGGACTTATTATCAGGAACAATTATATTGAAAACAAAACAAATAAAAATCATTCGAGTGTTGCCTTAAAAAATTATACATACAAAATGTATGCATTGATATATGAGTTACTTTAAATTTATAAGACAAAATATTTAGTCATCAAGTAGTAAACTTAAATTTAGTAATAAACTAAGTTTTAACAAAGGAAACCCTAAACAAATCAAACATAAAAAAGTACTTTCAGTAGATATTAACGGCATTTTCGTTTCAGACCGCTTTTAATTTTCAAAAAAACGAACAGAAAGCGATCGGTCGGTAGTTAGCGAGCTCATCTACTCGCCCGCCGCGCTTCACTCCGCAGTCTCCACCGTGTAGTTTGATCGACCGCAAACCCGATGTGTGCTCTGAGGTGAAATATGATTGGTTCGTGAGGGACCAAAGGTTACATGGCGCAACATATGCAACGGATCAAACTAGACTAGACTGCCAGCTGTCTTCACTTCTCTGTCCTCCGTTGTTGTCAATGTGAAGTTTGAATCCACAGGTTGATATTTTTTATGATCTAGCAAATAAGTTCGAAATAACTTCAATCAGCCACGTAATTTCCATCGGAAGGATTTTTGGAAAAGAGTTTTAAAATAATTTTGATTTAGAATAAGACATTAGAACACAAACTATATTTGCTCCTCAATAAACATTTAACAACAAGAGGCCTATGAAATCCTAGGCAATGCAGCTGAATATTTTATAATAATAAATCCATGGGCAGAATTCAACTTTCTTTAAAATCACTGTAAAAAGGTACCTGGTATAACAATATATCTGACGAAGCTTATAGATTAAGATAAAATATTAATGTTCTAGAAGATGTAAATGTGACATGTATGTTATTTATGTCTAGAATTGTCAACAAGGTATTAATTACATATATCAATATGCAATGGAATTAATACTTAGGAAATAATATTTCTGCTGTTGCAATTAAAATACATAATGGAGTACTGACCTCCTGAGTACGCCGCCGAGCAGGGAGGCGTTGAGGCACTCCGGAGGTGACAACCTCCTCTGGACCTCACCTACCGTCACCTTGTACTTGGACGTGGAGGATAGTAGCGACAGTCTACCCGGGACACTGCAGAACACGTCTGACGGCGAGGACACTCCTGCAACACGCAACATGTCTAATGAAATAAATTACTAACAGAGCAGTAGCTTGAACGCTCCTCACATAATCTGAGGTTTTCCAGATCGATCATGATCAAAATATTTTGAGAAGGTTCGATCCTGGACCCAGCTGCCTTTGATGTTGGGCTATTCATTGACGCTTTTTAAGAAAATATCGGCCTTACACAGTGACAAGACGAAGGTGTCAACAGTTCTCTTACAAATCGAAACAAAATACTACTGACGTGTGTACGCATACACAACAAAACTTTTAATAACAAAAAATGGTTAATATTCAAACTATTTTGACTGTTATATTGACCGAAATAAATTAGATTGTACGAATGAACCACGTTCGTAAGCTAGCTTGAACTAAAAGTAAGTAATTCGGTCTTTAGCTGTTAACCTAGTCAAATTTACCTGTCGCTAGCATGAGATATGAGTTTGTAAGGTTTCCATACGTAGATGTGTAGAGAAAGAAATGATTTGCTGTGAGATACAAGGTTACGAATTTAACGTTTCATACAAAATACGAAACAAAGAGACGAAACCTTACTAATGTCTTACTTACAAAGGATCAACGTCCTGTGCGAATTATTTCCACAAATAACAGCTATTTCCTAAACTCCGCTAATCTCTGGGCTGAGCCAGTCGGGATGAAAAACTCGCTCGATTTGGCAATTTGAAAACAACGTCCGCGGATCGGTTTCAAAGTAGGACGTGTAATTATTGTAAGCGCTGTGTACAAAATGAGACAGACCGATTACCAGCTAATGCCTCATTACAGCCGTCGAGTAGTGTCCAGTGGTACACATCTTGTGGTACAAGTGTGCCCGTAATGCCGTAATGGCGGACAACGCTCGTAACAACGGGATGGCCGCTCTTTGAAAACTGAGGAAAACTTAACTCATATTCATGGATGTAGGTTGTATTGGCTCTGAGGTTTCGAGGTACCCTATGTTCATAATATTCCGTAATGTTACCATTTTTTTCCTCGCAGTGTAGTCTCGAGTTTTCGGCGCTGCGTTCCTGCGATGGCCTATTTAGTGTAGAACGTTGTTAAATACACGAAGTTGTCATATTAGTGGCATACAAAACACTTTATATTATTAATATTACATGATAACAACATTTTAGATAATTCAATAAGACACAAATCTAAATCTATAATACGCTAAGACGATTTTTGTGTTTCTTAGCAGATTTTGACGTTTGCTATCAAATAAACGGCCTCGATCCGTAGTTGTGCAAAGTGGTTTTGAAATCCCTATTCTGAAGGGCACAGGCTGCCCTTAAAGCCCGTTTTTACTATAAGGATAAGATGAATATCAATTTTAGTTCAAGTGCATTCAAACCCAGCTTTCAAAACACAGTTTTAATATCGCAGTTATGAACTGCGAAAAAACTACTGAAATGACAAGACAAACTATTTTAAAAGATGGAACAACTTTTCTCAATTTCGAGCAATAGGCTCGTTAGTAAAAATATTAACATCAAATTTATAAAAAAAATATAAATATTTTGGTTAAGGAATATGTATTGGATTACGGTTCTTGTTAGTGGATATATTTATTGCAAATAAGTTATAAGGACTGAATATGGCCTCTCATGAGAATAAAAAATATACCATTTCCAAAGTTCAACTGACACTTTAGTACTTATTATAGAAATAGAGGTGTGATGTATTTAGACAATTATAGTTTCACAATTAACCAACATATTTAACCAACATTTTCCGGAGATTTAGAAAACAAAATTGCCTCAAGATAATATAAAAACCGAATTATAGTATTTTAAACAGTATATTAATTTCAAACTGTGTCGCTTGGCTGGCGTTTAAAACCCTCAAAAATTTACATTGTAAGTATATTTTATTGAAAATCCAATTATAAAAATTCAGTACATACATACAGCTACACCAGTACAGCTAGGACTACTCATACCTCTTCCAATAACAGTTAAAAGCAATGTTCTTAGCAACAAAACTTGTTAAAATACTTCATACTTGATCGTTCCAAGCGAAAAGAGGGGGATCCATTCTTGTCAATCAGTTGGTTTGAGGGGATATCAAAATGAAAAATGTTTGCCCCAATCAATACTCAAGGGGTGATGGGGAGCGTTATCACAAAAGTGGAGCAGGAATTCGGCAAGAGGGTCTGATAGGGGGTCGGGACACTCACTGCTGGGTTACGTCAGACGACCTGTAACCTAGTACAGTGTGTGTTTACCGTAACCATGCATTAAGTCGCATTTAGTCTGATCCTGGATGAATAATAAGGAACGAGACCACGCATCGCATTCATTATACCATTGACTATAAATACTGAAGGAGACATCCCATCCATATGGCCCAGCTGTCCCACTTTTAGTGTATGATAGAATTTAAAATTGAAGTACAGTAGTTTGATTGGGTCACCGACAGATTGTGCTGCTGTCAACTTTTTATTTTAGTTATTTACGTTAACTTTTAAAATATCTTTATAGTCAATACACTCATAATTTGTATGTTCGACTTAAACAACGCACAAGTTTGTTAGCGTCTTAAATTACAGTTATTTTACAGATATTTTAAGTTAATTGGAATGTATAAGAAGACTTGTCAAAGAATATCCGATCAAACGAATCATTTTATATCCGAGAGCCGTACCATAGAAATCCTTATAGTGCTGACCTATAATAACATGTAATTCTAATATAAAAAATATAAAAACTCGATTCCAAATTAATCAACAGACAATACCGTATGAAAGTGGAAACAGTGCTAGAAAAGATTAAGGTAAAACGAAGTTGTTATTCATACAGATAATCAGATATCATTGAAAATGTTCTTCGACCAGAGTGACATTAAATTTATCTTAATGTGTATTCAAAAAGTCCATCAACCTAAATATTTTGTTTATAGATAAATATTTAACAAAGAAATAAACAAAATTGTATCCTTACGCTAGACACCAACTCTTTAATACATTTTACTGGAAAATTTGGCTGTGGTGAGACGTCCCGTCGAGGAACCTTTTATCATAGAAAAATAAATTCTTTATTTTTCTATGCTTTTATATAGACAGCAGGAATAACTAAAGTAACAACACCGTTATTTATTATTATTATTAAATGCAAATCCCACTATGCTTAAACCGTGTTTAACTTTCTTTTTAAATGGAAATATATTTATATCTATACTGTCCATGGGCATTTCGTTAATGGCAAACGTGTATGGTGAATAATCTATAGAAATGAAATTTTGGAATACCTCAGGAAGTTAAATCCCCCGGAAACCCCCGATTTTGTAAATATTAGAATATATCATTAAAACCACTCATATGTGAAATACAATTTTAGCAAAGAAAATTAAAAAAATACCCAACTTTATCAACTTTTCCGGGTTGAACGAGGCTGTAAGCATTCTGCTGACAAAAACTGAAACCTAGCGATGTTATCGCTAGCAATCACTCAGCGATCGAAACTCGACCAAAATGTATTCTACTACGAACTGTGACTATTTACGTGAATAACACTATGTCATATTCAAAAGTATCGCATTACAATATCATACATACTATTCTCTCCTTTGAAATTAATATACCAGTATCTACAAGGAATTAATTTTGAACGATATAGAAAAAGAACAAAACACAGCATATAAACATTCCCTATTTGGCGTTGATGGTTATAAACTCAACCTCATAACTTATTGTACATATGTGCATTTCGTGTTTATTGCCATATCAGTAGTCTTTTTATTTATATTGTGTCTGAAACATCTGTCCTTGCTGTTGTTATAGCATTTGTTATTATATCTGAAACTTGTCAAATATACAATTGATTCCTGTTCTTCCTTAAGATTAACATTGAAACTTTGAAGGCCTGTAGGGCGTATCCCTGGGAGCCGATATAAATTATAAAGAGTTTCATCAAATCTACACGACAATACTTTTCTAACGACAGGCGTGAATTTCTTCTAAGATGCAAAAGACGCAAAAGACGCCAAGAAAAACGTACATGTATTGTGCTTTCCTATTAATATGATGATACTTAATTCGGGCTATTGTATTAATATTCTCAGCAATGATATAATAAAATCATCATGTCTCATAAATAGCACAAGACTGTTTTTCATTTTATACTTGTATCACTGAGTCTACAAAATTAAAAAATGCACAGCTTACTTCTGATGATGGTAGTAGTTTGAAGTCTGTATGTGACTGCCCCCCCTTCACCCCCGTCTAATTCCCTTTCTCAGTTTTACGCTAATACCCCTCATATTTTTCCTATCACAGGTTCCATAGTGCCCGAAAAGAGTCGCGTTGAATAATGTCAAAGGTATTAAGAACAATTACAATTACCTGAAAAACCTTCTCAACAATAGCCAGTGTTCCGGAGGCGGGCAGTTCGCACCACGGTTTTGTGCCCAAGTTTGCCGCCCCTGCCCTCGCCCGCCCCCCAAACACCGCCCGGGCTAATTCCTGCGCCCCCCGCCACGCGGCGTTGTCATGTTAATGTCCTCGGCCGGCTGGGAAGTCGACACTGACTTTATGACGGAATAATACAGTCCGGCCCTCTCTGCTGGAAGTGGGTTTCAGTTGCGATTTTGGGGGTCAGAGTCGAAAAGCGGGATTAGGGTGTATTAAGCTTTGAAGATTGTAAAAAAAGGTTGATGGAAAATAAATGAGTATAAGTCGGATAATAGCGTAATAGGAACGTTAATTTCTTTCACGCATTGTTTTATTGAGAGTTTGAAGATGTAATTAGTATCAGGTGTTCTACTACGTACATTTGGTGTTGAATTTTCTTGTATGCTACTATAAACCCATAATTTAAAAAGAAAACATAAAATTATTAAATTAAAGGTATACATGTTAAAACGGTTTCAACAAGTTATGTTGACTGAGGCGTATAAATCCAAATATTAATCAGTAGCATTCCGTAGTGATCATATCGATACGGTAAACGTGAAATACCCCCGTCACAGCAAACCTGCGTACTCAGCGAATTTCCAATGCATAATATATGTCTTAATACCACATAAAGCCGTATACCAAGTTTCATAAAAATATATTCACATATAAGCGATTTTAATTATTCTCTATTAGAATAACATTGGTAATGAGTACGTAGGTTTGCTGAAACAAGGAACACAAACAATTGTTTTTTATGCAATTATAAATAGAATTTAACCAGGCGAAGCCACATACCAAGTTTCATCAATATTCAATCATAAATAAGCGCTATATAACATTCTAGTTATTCTCCATAAGAATAACATGGGGGCTGAGTACGCAGGTTTGCTGCTACGGGAATAATCAACAAAAAATCCATTTTTGTGCAAATATCAATATACCAATACTACATGAAGCCACATACCAAGTTTCATCAACATACATCCATAAATAATCGAGATATCAAATTTTATTTATTCTCCATAAGGATAACATTGGACAACGTACTGTGTTTAGCACTTTGAATATCTCTGCAACGGTTGGACGTAGAATCACAATTTAAACATCAAAATGATTGTTTTGTGGAGCTGAACAGATTGGTAAAAGCAAATGTGAAATTTACATTAAAATGAACTGAGGAAAAACCAAAAACCGTTTTCCCATAAGATTAACATGGGAGATTTTATGAGTAGGTTTTTTTGGATTTTCTCCGCAACCACTCAACCTAGGTTAATAATTCAAAAAACTATATTATTTGTTTTTATAAGCTCTATAACATGGTCAAAATCAAAATTAAGTTATTTAAAAATTTTAGGGTGAAAAATGCAAAAAACTGATTTTTGGAAAATTTAAAACCCCCATAAACATGGTTTTCGACCTTAAAGTCATGAATGTCATTTTACACATTTGAGCCAAATTTCATCAAAATCGGACCTTGTTTACTCAAGTTATCGTGTTAACGGACACACACATATATATATATATAAATTTTAACGAATAGTGTTTTTGGCATCTGGGGACCTCAAAACAAAAAGTTATCATGGTCTCGGGCTTAAGTATTACCATGAGACCTACGGTAATAGCTTCTTCCCTATAGGGGAAATTCGCTAAAAAGAACTTTTCTTATACATTTTTTCCGTAAATATTTATCTAAGATTCATTTAGGATTGTTATAATATTTTACCGTAAGTTCAACCTTCTTAGTGTTGCGATTTTAAATTGCTTAATATTTGCTGTCTTAACACGACTTTACGATTAAATTATAAAAATATATTTACACCAAAAGCAAAATGTTAATTTGTTTCAACCAAAGAAGCAAAATCATTACCAGGGGCTTGTCATTTAAATCAAAATGCTGTGTACCCAAGATTGCAGGACTGCACGTTCAATTCAAATGGCAAACTAAATTAAATCCATTTCTAAAATGTGGCTTCGTTAATTAAACCAATTCAAGCTAGAAGTCTCCTCAAGGAATTAATTTTAGTAATTTTTTAATCCAACTGATGATAAACTGTTTAACGAGGCAAAATTAGAGATCGTCAGGAAACAGTATGGGGTGAATCGCAGAACATATGCAAGGAACAACAATCTGTGAAAGTTCCGGCGGATAATTGGGGGAGGAAATGGAGGGGTAAAAGTGACGGGGAGTGCGGTGGGGGAGGCAAAGTAGTTAAGATGCAGACGCGAGAGCGGTTCGGAGTTTGGTGGTTTCAAGGCAACCGTTCGTATGCGGCAAGTCAGGATGATTCATCCGATGCATATACTTATTGATAATCTTATTTTAACAAAATAACATAGAAGGGCTGAAAGTATTAGAATTAAAGTTAATTTTAATGTGTTCGCTAGTTTGTTTATTAGCTTTTTGTGTTTTGCTATTTTATAAAATATTATCAATAATTATGTATGTGAGATTATAATTATGCTTTAAATTGTCCGAATTGTTTATACCTATTTCAAAATGTCCAACAATTTGTTCTGTTCCCTACTAGTTTGACTCTGTACATAATATAATTGGTTTACTATTTCAATAAAAACTATAATAACAACTGAAAAAAACTTTCGTTTTATGGATTCAAAAATAAATGTTTCCCAAATATTACATTATTTGTACTCGTTTCAACAAATTTTTAGATTATTCTAACCTATAAATGACGATTTTTTAAAGCAAGAGGGGCAAATTCCTGTTTATATCTAATTATAAATACATTTGAATATTTCCGAACAATCCGCAAGCTCGTAGTTCCGCACGTGACTAGTAACCAGCTGATCTAAACATCGTGTGACAAAACATAATTTGAAATTATGGGGTTTACCTATTGAAAGAGGATGGGGCTCTTGAGTCTTCTTCCCGCAAGGGTTCTTATCAAAAGTTATTACTTCAAGTAACGTGGTTATATGGTTGTGATATGAAGTTTTATAATTAGTTTTGCATAAATTTGATTGATACATTCAATCTATTCTCTCTGTAAAAGTGAACTAATCAACATAAAATTATTGCTTAGGGGGATGCGGTTGAAAATCAACCCCGTGGTGTACGAACTGTACGTTTTAGGTGATTGTAAAGTTCTACAAGAAAACGGTTTAAGTAATACTACGCGTGATACTTTAATATTAAATCGGGTTTACATTCGTTTGAAACACTTTACCTATAAACTTGATTTAAATTAAATCCCCTCTTGAAATAAAAGGTTAAAGCAGTAAGCCCCGAGGACGCCATGATATAAAGTGGCTCTATCACCATTATCAGCGTTCATGCGGGCGTAAGAAGCAGATGGGACGGTCTCCACGGGGGTCGAGGGGGGTGAAGGGCCAAAAGGGCACTGAGACATAAGTAGCCAATGGTTCAGGGGCGACCCGCGGCGCCCCGCCATTTCCAGATAAAACGCAAATCACACTTTCAATTTGGTCATGAACCAATGAGGGCTGGCCCCAGGCTACCCTCGATACAAATCAATTTCAACGGCTGATGAAATCCTAATTTGGCCCTTTTAATGGGGGTAAAGAGCGTGTGATTATAGGGCTCGTTAATGGCTTAATGCGAGCGCAGGGCGGAGGGCGGAGGCGGAGGTCCGCTGCCGTTCACACTTCACACCTCGCGCCGCCCGAGCCCGCCGCCAGCCACCCGGCTCTGGGATCGCGGGGAGTTATAAAGTAATTTTGATGTTTTGACAAATGATTAAGGGGAATATGACCTACCGACAAAAACACCTTTGAGAAGATAATATAAAGATAATATTAAAACCTCTAAAAACAAATTTTGTTTTTTTTTCTGGAGGAGGTCAATGGGAGGTTAGCCCTGTTCAACAAATGCCCTGGTTTAACCGATCATGAGCCAATTTTTGTTATTTAACTTATTTTTTTGGCCCTACTGTTAGAGTGTGCTCATATTGCTTTATTTAGAACAATTCAATACGATGACCAACACGTTCTTGTTATGAATGTGATTTTTAAATTATTCGTAGACATAATATAAAAACTTACTTTTGAGGAGGGGCAGGTCGCTGATGAAACCCGTACTGTCGTCAACGTTGGTGTTCTGAAAGAGAAGCGACAATTAGTATTTTACTCAATTAGCACTTTAAGGATTACTTTGTTTTCCTCATAATTTAAAAGTTGTAACAATTTTACGAATTGATTGTGAAAATTTACACTAAACAAATGTATAACACAGGTGTAGAAATAGTAGTTTTCATCACAAGGAGCAAAAGTGTGGTTTTTGGTGCACAATCGTGTTTTACGAGCGAGGCGAAGCCGAGTTCGGAAAAACGATTAAGCAACAAAAACACACTTTTGCTCCATGTGATGAACAACTTTTTTTATCATACTGCCCATATAAGTCTTTGATGGTTAAAAATTGTGCGATTTTGATCGTTTTGGTAGTTCAGTTAGGTTAACTTTACAGTATTTACATTTCTTTGATTTAAAAACAAAATGTTTAGCAAGTGTTTGTTACCTTTAAAATACACAAACGTAAAAAGTAACAATAACAGTCTTTGAGGCTAGCGCACTGAAAAATCCACAGCTGATTTTTCAGTGCCCTATTTTAAGGTATCAGAAAAATGCGATTTTACGGACTAATTGCAGAACCAAAAACCGCCGCGTTTCGTGCAGTACAATAAACATATGTATTTTAACACCTTCATATTGAAATTGTTCAATGGAATGTAGTTCATGAAGTTCATAATATTTTATTATCAATGGATCACAAGTTAATCTACCAGTAACAGAGATAGTAAAAGAAAGATTGAATACAAAGTTTATCATTTGACAATCACTGAATTGAAACTAAAATAAATTACTGTACACACATTTTTACACGAAACATTGTACCTTAAAATTCCGTTTCAAATTGTAGAGTCTCATAACTCTTAAACACTTAATCTTATTTCGTAGATCTGTTTTCACTATTATTTTTATTTAGTGTACCTCAAAATAAAAAAAAATATCCATTTAATTCCTACATTAATTTAATAAGGAATATAATATTTGCCACTTGACAACAGTTTCACTTATTTAAAAAGATAACTAATTTCTGTACATAAAGTAAAACTGTAGTAAATTACCAAACTTTACTTCTAGCCGTTGGAGGCATATGATCCTAAAAAACTCATATATTAGCTCTTCCTAAGACTTATTTAAGGCCATACAAATTTTCCATTATCGCATTATATAAGGTGTAGTTCTAGGAAGAACTCACATATCGCGTATATCCTCTAAATCCTGTTGTCCAACAATAGGTTTGGTGAAAGTTACGAGTTATAAATATAACTGAGGAGAAAATATGAGTATGAGTAAACATTTAAGCAATAATGGTCGGGGTCTCTTGTAAGTTTATCAACCGACTGGATCCAATAGAGAATTAAGTTTATAGTCATCATTTTTTAATCGTAGTCGATGTGGGAGTAGTTTTAGCATTAAATTGAACGCTGAAATTTGGATTCCTTGCTTTTTACAAAATCTGCTTGATAATTATAAGACATAAAATAATTATTGTTAGTTAATATGTAATAAAAAATTGGTTTAGAATAAATGTATTGTAGGTATATCACAGATCTACGTTTGGTAGAACAATTTAAATAATAATACTCTCATTTTCAATCATAATATCATAAGCATAACATTATTCAACAATCCTGACGATTATGAATGAATCAGTAGGTTGAGTTTCAATGCTTACTAATATCTTGAAACCAATTCACGGAACCTCCTAAAAATATCTAGTTAAAAAATCGACAAAGCCTTCAGAACAATGTTTCGCAGCACTCTAAGGCTCCAAATCAACCTCAGCATATCGATTCTCTTTCTTCCGCCTGTTCCACTTTCATCCGTGATTACTTGTCATCGTGCGGATGTCGAATGACTCGCCAGCCGGGCAGACACCGCGGCGCACGGGGGCACCTGGGAGTCGCCTAAAACAAAGACCGCGTCCCTCCGCCGCCGCTCTTCTGATTGCCAGTAGACCCAATTATTGGGCACAAAAGGGGTTTTGTTCGTCCAAATTACCTAATCTCAGAGCTGGACCTTTCACCACCCTGCGGCCGAGTCTCTGCAGCACCTCTTATCTGGTCGGGCGTTCCGGAGGCTTCGGTCCTAGAGATATCGATAACGAAACTATGTTTAGCTAATAATCGTAAATAATGGTACATTTTTTATAATTGTAAAACACAGCAAACTGAGGAATTTCTTGGCCGGTTTGTACTGTTTGGCGATTGATATCGTTGAGGTTAGATTATATACCTAAAAGCTACAGCAGAAAAGTGATGGAAATAAATATTTTGGGTTAATGAACGAAAATGAAAATCTAATTAATCAAACTAGACTTCATTGGATTTTTGTTTATTTAATTGAATCATTAAAAAGTTATTTAGACTTTGTTTACTTTTTAGGAAATCTCCACGTTACTATGTAAAAATGAGAATGTTTAAAAAAAACATGAAATTAAGAAGAATAATATTTAAAGAAGTGAAGAATGAAAACCCCCCACGAACGCTTGTCAGCAAAATATGACACATAAGAATAATTCCAACTGAGTGAAATCTACTTTATCCGTGAGAATAAATTGTAACTTATTCAAGAGAATATTAGAGGAATCGTTAGCTATGTCGGGTGGTCTGCGTGTAATGTTAATATCACTTCTTACTAAATCATATCGGGATGTTATTCATTTAAGCTATAACAAATGGGCGATCAATAAAATAGCACGTAAATGTTTACGGTAATAACATAAATCTCTTTTTATTCAGATCCTTTATTGGTTTAGTTTATTTTATTTCCCCAACTGTATTTGCCAATATATTGAATCACATATAGAAAAACTGAAGTGCCAGCTACAACACTAAAATAAAAAAGCTGCACCAGAATCAAAATCAAAGACTACAAGAGATTAAAACCACAAGAGTGTAATATTTCAAAAACAAACATCTGTTTCCAACAGGAAATAAACAATTAGATGATAGCCCGCTAACAAACAGATGACAAATAACATTTGCATACTAAACGGAACGTAGCGCGCGTGAGAGCGGGAGGCGCATGCGCACGCGACGAGGACATAAAGAAGGGCAACTAGGTGTCGGACCAGCCACTGAGGGCAATTAAAGAAACAAACTGCCCGGAAAATAGAGGCTTAGCACCGTGAGGGCAATTTGAAATTAAAATGTGAACGGCCGAGCCCGCACACGCGCCGGCACCGGCCAGCGGAGCATAGCCAACACGGGATTTGCGTTTCCACCTAGGATAATATTATCCGATTAAAAGTTAATTTATCATTTAATGAATAACGTAGATGTCGAGTATTTTTCAGTTATAATGATCAGTGTGTAGGTGTAAATAACGATTTTTAGAACGATTCTCTGGGAATTATTCGACGCGCGAAGAGACTAAAAAAACCTATACAAAACCTATGCAAGCTTAGACATATTTTACACATTTACTTTATATAATAATGTTGTGTAAGTAAGTTTGACATCATTATGTATTTTGTTTAAATTAAACACAGCAGTATGATCCATTGTGATCAACAGAACTAGTATTAAAATAATACAACAAAGTAACAGCATGTTAATAATGTTAACCTAACTTATGATTTTAAATGTTTATGAACAAAACCATATCAAATTAAGTTACGCTTTCTTTAACTATAATTGCACATTTTACAATATAACATGCATTTTTTATATTTTTTAACAAATTTAGCAATCAATAACATTTTGCCAGAGAAAATGTTCAAGGCAATATACAATATATGCAATATACTACTGTCGGATTTATACCAAAGGATAATCCTACTTGTAAATATGAATATGAAAAAAATCATTAAAAGGGAATTAATTCATTGTGTAACCAGCTTAAACTTTACGCACTGTTGAAGTATAACTCCAACTTACACGAAAACCTATGTCCAAGTCTAAACAACACTAGAATGTTATGCGTATAGTAAATTGCCTATGTCTACCCAAATATTACAATCGTATATTATTATTTTTTATTTTTAGTTTTAAAACCTTGAAAATTACTTACCAATACTCTACTCGCTTAAGTAAATTAACGTTTCGAATTTGCCAGATGCATCGGTCATCCTCAAGGCTACTGCGGTCTCGCTTTGATGACGTGTATGAGCCACCGACCCACCGCAGCGGAAACCATCCCGCTAATTGTGATTACTCTTTATATTCCGAGGGATTTGAAAATCCCATCTGTGTGTAGCGTAAATTATTTTCATTCATGGAGTCAGGGCTCATTGAACTGCGTCCTCTAGGATTACGGAAAGGAGCGAATCTTTGTAGGCTTCAGAATGGAATGTTGGTTCAAAGGTTAATAAATTGGCACGAAATGTACGCTGTTTATGTAAGAGTATGCTAGAAATGTAGATTTAAATATAATATTTGTTTTCTTAGTGTTCAGACTAACTCAAGTATTAAATATATAGCCTACGTTATTCACTGTAGTGATGTTTGAAAATAAAGACTAAACAATATATAAACAATTAAATATGAGGGAAAGTATAACACAAACCTACCATAATACAGCCCTATGAGGGAAAGTATAATACAGCCCTACGATAAAGTCGTCCTTCATATTATTCCATTACACATTTTTACACTCCAACCCGACTAGTGTTTTTCTCCAGTTGTTCCTCTGTGAAACAACATTTCAACTGACAAAGGCTTAAACCCGAGGTGACAAAGGCGTTGCAGCACGACTCTTTATTGAGTTATAGTAATTACAGTTTTGACCCCCAGGGGGCTTGTTAAGCGCGGAGCCCTGCTTTGTCCCCGTGTTTGGGGCCCGCCCCCGAGCCTTCTGGGGGCTAATCAGGCCCCGATTCAATTTTTGACTCTGTCCCCGGCAAGCCCGTCATACTTTCGTATTATCCTCATAATTTGATGCAAATTTGACTGCGCAATGGGTACGGCTAATATTAGCAAGGTTCAAACGGTCTTTCACTTTAGAAGCTGGTGCTCTGTGGGAACATGACCACTTGACAAATCCGCTAAGAGATCTTAAACTGGAAGGGTGGATTAAAAAGGTCAAGGATTAAATTCTTGGTCAGACAAGAATGATGGTGATTCTGGTACTTTATTTAAATTAAAATCGTACATTTCGATTACAATTTTCATTGAAACTTTTAATATATCAAATCTCAGAAACGCATGATATTTTTATTTTGATATTTTCCAAAATGTGTACCATATATATGGTATATGGTAACTAAATCAATAACAAGTCGAATTCATCTCATGTATGATACGATGCTACGAAGTTTTATTATCAATACCCTTGCAGCTTAATTTACCGAGCATGTACCTACGCTACACTATCTCATTGCTTTAATATTTTCCCCATGCCGCCTTCATTATATATATATATATATATATATATATATATATATATATATATGTATGTATGTATGTGTATGTGTGTGTGTGTGTGTGTGTGTGTGTGTGTGTGTGTGTGTGTGTGTGTGTATTTAATATACACACAAATATTGACACTTTATCCAACGTATTACTACGTTTCGTAAACTGTAAACCTATTATTGGTCATGATTGACGATCAATTTGTCCCTAAGTATAAATATGTGATATCTTAATGTCTGTTGATAACAAGCGTCAGCTCAACTTATCAAGTTGTCTATAATTTTCGATAGTATTACTTAGAATTACCTTTTCACGTGACCAAGAATTCATTCTAAAATCCAACAGCACAAAACCACACCGAGAGTTGAGAGTATTTCTATATTACTTGCTTTAGAGGAAAATACAAACCACCCTTTCATCCAACCACAAGGAGACCACAGATTATCAATTTTATACGCTCAAATATAAACATGATTAATCAAAGAGATGAAATATCTATAAAAACTAGCGACGGAGCGATTAGAGCTACCGCGTTAACGGAGGCGTGAATGAGTGGGGTCATCCGCTGCGGAGTTCCCCAAGGCTCCGTTCTTGGCCGCAACTCTCTGTTTGTGCACCGCGCTAATAACGAGTGACCGCAATCTAGTGTGGATTGCACCGCAAACATCTGTTGGCCGAATTAAAACTGCACGAATCATCATTTGACGGTAATCGTGAGAACTTTTCATTACGACAAGAGCCTTAGTATAGTACTTGGGTGAGCGAGGGACCTCGCTTGCAAGTTACATATCGCAAGACGAGCGAAAGAATGAAAGGCACTTTGAAAGTCCGCCTCATATTACTGGTGACAGCTGGCATCTTAAAATGGCTGCACAAATAAAAACACCCCTTAACATGACATTGATTGAGTTATCTTCAAGGAATATCAAATAAATATCCTTGGTGCGCGGGGAAACACGGTCCAACAAAATCACTATAAACGGCCGTCGTTGTAATCGGAGGCGAAAGGCATGACGTCAAGATTTAAATACTGTTTGCAGGAGACATTTACCTTAAAACTGGCTCATCCAAACAATGAAATAATCAAGATTGCCAAAAATGCGATAACTGTAATTTCGTAATTTAATAAACTTATTTTGATTTACTTCCTTTAATGCATCCTTTGATACATTCCTTTGATACCTTAAAACATCCGATATGCTAGTAACAACGTCCTCAATTAAGAACATCAACGCCAGATTAGGCTATCAGTGCAGCTTAGGTTTTAGTCCGGACTTGAAATAGATATATATCCTAAGTGGAAATTCACAAAATTTGCTAAGCAAGTCCGCTTTGGTAAGTAAAGTAAAATACTTCAGTCTTAAAAAACTCATTTTCTACAAACGAAACTAAATCTAAAATACTGTTTTGATTAATTTAAATACCAGATTGAATTGTATCAAATGCTTCCTCGTATCATCACGTTATCATGTAATGAAGTAAAAATTTAAAAGACTGATTATCGGTAAATATAATCAAAGGCAATATGTGTTCTTAAAATTTAATTTAAAACATATAATTAATAATATAACAATTGTATTTGGGGACCAAGCCTTTCGTGTACAAATTTAACATCGTCAGGCCCCAAATGGATAGGTATACAAATTTTAGACGTAAATAGATAAATATAACAATTTTGTAATATCTTAATTAACATTATACGTGATTATTTTGTAATTTTTCTTAATTAACATTATACGTGTTGTTACAATTTACGTTATGTAAATCCAAAATCGTCTTTCAACACTTCAAAATATATTTACACTTATACTGTATTCATCTACAGTACAAGACGGTAAATATACCGGTATGTAAAATATGGTTAAAGGCTATCGATTTCGACCAGTCACACCGATCATCATTAGGCCCAATAAGAGAATCCCATTGTAGACAAAGGGGAATTTTGGTTTGTACCATTGCCGTTATTAAGAGTTGAAGTTTGATACTTTTTGATAAGTAATGTATCGTAAGCATCCAGTCTTAATTCTTGCACGATTTTAATAAATGTATTGTTTTAAATGGATGATTTTCTTTAATTGCATATTTGGCCATTGGGGACCTGACGATGTTTACTTTGTAAACGAATAGTCTTGCCCCAAATTAAATTATTAAACTACTGATTAGATGTTTTTAATTAAAAATGTTATTAAATATTAGTAAAAATATAGACTTCAAGAAATGGATATGTTTTTCTACTATAAAACAAAGAACATGGATTATTCTGTGTTTTACATACATTTTAAGTAAATTAGTCTTATTTTTAGTTCTAGTAGTTTTTAATTTACATTAGTTGTATGCAATATTTTGTAATTTCATTCGACAAGCTAATACCTCTTGTTAAAACAAATATAGTCATTCTCTAACTCATATAGTCATTGTACTAATGAAACGTTTAACCGAATTGTTGATGAAGAAATATATCAAACTCGTAAACTCATAACAGTGGCTGAGCAAATGGAACGCCTTTTAGAACACATTTAAAGCATACAGATTTGAGATCGTATTTCTAGAAAGATTTGTGTTCGGTGGTCGAATGGCGCTCACATTAGGGCTATTTATGGGCTATCTGAAGGTTTAATATCGGGAGGGAGGTATTGAGCCCTTCAGTCAGCCCTTGGGCCCTTCCTGCAGCTAATGCACTGTCTTCATAACCTTTACCCTTCCCTCGCCCTAAACATCAACCTTCATTGTCGTGTGTTACGTGTAAGGAGACATACTTTATGACCTGACTCGCGTTCGAAACGGTGAAAAGTAAACACAGCTTGAACATGTAGTAATTTATTATCTTCACTATAGCAACAACTTTTTTACCCACCGTTTAGTCGTTTAAAGCGTAGTTTGTCAGACAGTTTTATATTTTGTCTAATTATATGGATATAATATGTTATAGTACATTGAGAAAAATGTGGAGAAATCATGAGATGCATAATTGTTTGACGACTTCAATCAATATTAATATGTGTACCAGTTTGGAATTGTTTGAAACAAAACTCGTTTAATTAGCTCCATCCGTACTCCAGAATGTGCTTTGCATTTTAATTAACCTTCCGAGGATTAAAAATATAACAAAAGTACAAATTGATAATGTATAAATTGAATACTGGTGTGAATGAATGGTTACTCGTAATTCAAACCTTCAAAGTTGATTAGAAACAGCGGATTTAATTGTCATGTTTTAATGTAATGAACGGAATTTTCTATGTTTGGAAAGTCAATTTAATTTGCTGTATTATCACATACTCACAACATATATATAAAGATGACATACTGAAAACATATTTGCAGTAGTGGATGAGTGGTGCTGAGTCAATAATAGCTAATACCTCTCACGATTAAATAAATGACAAAACCAACTGGGCCCTCTTCAACTCGAAACCCTGTCACAACGACGACGACGGCTTGGCTGTCACTGGCGAGAGTGATTTTTTAATCAGTTTTCTCGGACGATCAAAGACAAAGTGTCCGGATATTAAAACGTGCCAATAAAAAATTCACAACTAAAGCGATTACAATGACAAGCGGACAAACATCGGAACTTATTTAATAAAATGGCCACAGACGAAACAAAACGAAACAGCCGACTCGAACAAACTGACCTCAAACATGGCCGGTTTTAATTTGTACGTTTTTGAACCGACTCGTCAAAAGGGCAGTTTTGGGGGAGGGCTGCGGCTACTTTGACAAAGTCTCCGTCTTTCGCCGCCCGACTATTGTTTATTATTTTTTTAATATCAGCGCCGATCCGCCCTTTGGTGTTTTCGTCCCTTTGGCCGATATGAGCACTGTGTTGTCTGTAGGCGTTCGATCTGTTCAATTTGTTTTGCCGAAATTGCGCCCCTTCCGGTAGGTTTTGGCAAAGGAGTTTTGCGAGGGTAATTTCGATGATTGCTGGATACCTAGCTCGAAGGTAGCTATGAGAATCGGAGTTGAAATATTGTTTGTGACAAGCAATACCCACGAGGGTTAATTATTTATGGGACTCATTTTCCTTCGGGGCTTTACTATATATAATTTAATTCCTACCATAAATAACTCTTTGCCTTTCAACGTTTTCAATCTCACTCATCCATTGATTTAAATCTGAGAGCCGGCTTTACTTATTTGATACATCTTGTTACATTAAGAAAGAACCTAGAGATCTATTGCTAAACCTGCCATCTCACCATAATCTGCTAACCAACTCCTGAACGTGGACCTACCTGACCATCGTCGACCGCGGCGGTCAGCGCGTTGTGTAGGACTAGAGGATCGTCGAGGCCAGGGTGGGACTGCCCGAGGACGTCGGACCGCCGGACCCCGTACTCCGTGCGGCCGCGCTGGCCGTCGTACGGGAACGACGCGTGCATGTTCGACTGGAAAACAGAAAACATATCTTGTAATTATGTAACACGTGCAATTGGTAACAGTCTTCAGCACTGGAAGCTGTCAAAGTCATATTTAGTTGTGATCACAGAGAACGTATAGATACGTTCTCTATACGTTCTCTATGGTTTTGATAACACAAGAGAAATGTTAACTTTCAATATATGTTACGTCTCACCCGATCAACCAAGAAATTTTAGTTTAGTGCCAAATTGAAAGTATTTTAATTCATCATATTATTGATAAGATGATGTTCCTTATTAAAACTGTAAATTTTAAAATCAATAATTTCTCTATTTATTATGTATGAAAGGAGAAAGTAAAACTATATTGCCAAATACAGTTGCTCGAATTTTTTGAATAAAAATGTAACCCACTAAACACTTGCACTTGAGGACTACATAATGTATTGGGTGCTGAAAGTTAACATTGCTCTTATGGTACAAATATCCATGTTACAATGTCCTTAATATCATGTTTTTGTAACATCGTAAAATGTGTAGTCTACAATAGAAATTAACCATTAAAATATAAATGTATACAGTAATCAACCTAACACTTATATTTATGATATTTAGTCGAATAATATTATTTACTTATTTTACGAATTTATTTTATTGTTCATTATATTTACATTTTTTGAATTCTTCAAAGGAGTAAAATTATTCTCTTATACTGTAGTATACTTAGTAATTTCAAATGTAATTAACTTATTATTTCATAATGTAAAAGCTTTAAAACGCATTGTATGGCCAATAAAATATTTGAAATAGGTAGATATTTGGTATATACTTATTATTATTACATAAGTAATATATTGAGTTATTTATGCAATTTTTTGCAATGTATAAAAGAATGTTTTGGAACATAACCCTTCATATACGTTTTTGAATTTACATAATTTTATTATTAACAGAATTCTCTCATAGCTCTAATTCATATAAGTACCGGAAATGAAAGTTTACAAAATACATAATCTTTGGTGTGTTTAACCAACCATATTATAAAGAAACATAATTACATAAAATGGTATTGTAATGTGTTTTACATTAAATGTATATGCTGTGCCCACTTTACAATTTTAACAAGATACATACCTAAAACTTTGTATCGTGAACATTCATTCTTCAATCAAAATTTGCATCAAAGAAAATTGTTGTATTTGTGCATGTAATAAAGAAATAATAAGATGTGTTTTATTTTGATCAAAATTAAGACTATTAATAAGAACTGTTTTTTTATTAATTAAATTTTGTTAAAAAGTGTGTTCTAAAGTTAAATAATTTGGAGCTAAACATTGCTAAGTGGGATCATCACAATAATGCGTAGCTAACGAATACGAATACTTTAAAAAATAAATTCAAAATAATAATGACTTAAGACAGCTTGAAGTACTACATTTTCTTTTTCACTTTGTAAATCTACATTCCGATATTTATTGACACATTTTGCTATGTTATTTTTAGATAGTCTACGATGTTATTACGTTTTGAACTTTTTTTATTTATCGCTTAAAATTGAACTTGTTTTAAGATCAATGTATAATTAACACAATCTAACACTTTTTAAATATCACAGAAAATATTTTCAGTTTTCTTAGCCCTGTAAAATTCCCATGGTAGTTGTTCAAAAAGTTAGTAGCAGCCATTGTTTTGTTTTATTTTGTAACAAACTAAAAATAGTATTGTGCCAAAGAAATTTTTGGGCCACTATTGTTATGCCAGTTTTCATTGTTATATATTTAATAAGCCAATTTTATAGAGATTTTCTGACACTTCTTTACGTAGTATTTGAACCTTTTGTCATTTGATAACTGCTTTTGCTAGTTTGTGCAGGTTTTTTCATGGATAAAATGGTCAAACCGTAATTATTTTTTTATGGAATGTCTTTTAAATAGTATTAAAATAAATTAGACAAATAATATTCATATTTCACATTAAAATCAAAATAAGGTTTATAAAAAATCACCACCAGTGACAAAAAGCTTTTTAGTGCATATTAAACATTATATATTTATGTTAGTATAAAATCATTATTTGATTGCCATATGTTATTATTTAAGCCGTGTGGTCTGAAAGACCTAGATTCTAATATAATTTCAACAAGTTTTGGCTAGTATTTATAGCAATATTACTTATGTATAATTCTCTATCTTTACACATCGTTGTTGGAGATAAAAATTGGCTGTCATATTGAGTGATAGCTTCATATGAAGAAGTCGAACTGTTAAAGAACATTTTTACATTAAACCCTCCTACTAATACCAATACCAATTTAGTTTTGCTGTTTACTCTGTATATATTTGCTTAAACATCATACAATTTACAAAGAATATATCCAGACTGAATATATCAATACTTGGTTTGCGTCTGATCGGAATTCTATAGACACCTAACAATGTAGAGTTATCTATACTGATTGTATCTATAATAACAATTTAGTTTTGTTGTTTACTCTGTATATATTTGCTTAAACATCATACAATTTACAAAGAATATATCCAGACTGAATATATCAATACTTGGTTTGCGTCTGATCGGAATTCTATAGACACCTAACAATGTAGAGTTATCTATACTGATTGTATCTATAATAACAATTTAGTTTTGTTGTTTACTCTGTATATATTTGCTTAAACATCATACAATTTACAAAGAATATATCCAGACTAAATATATCAATACTTGGTTTGCGTCCGATCGGAATTCTATAGACACCTAACAATGTAGAGTTATCTATACTGATTGTATCTATAATAACAAGTTAAAATGCGGTGTAGTGATATGCGGTTTTTACAACAATTAAAGTATAAACACGTATCGTTTTATACTTTTATAGGGTTATATCACATCTCTTTATGAGGAAGCCAGACAAAGAGTCATTACTATAATGAGTGTGATTAAACTACCATTATGCACTTTCACCGGTGTTCTTAACTTTCTGAAACAAGTATCAGGGCGAGCAAGTATTATGTACCAAGTAGTTGGAGTTTTGATACAAATTAGAGGTATTTTTGTTTTTAAAGTACCTACATTAAACATTTTAAAGTATTAATCATAGAATTATAATTGTATAAAGAATAAAGTGTAACATAATGTCTTTATTTTTTATGTTCGTTCAGTGAGATACAAATTCCACGGAAGTTGGTGCAACGACAATACCAATTACCATTGCAATTACTGATGAATAAGTGAATAATGATTATTTTATTTTCTTATACTGCACAGTATCCTTATGAATTAAATTCCGTGGAATGTTAAGTGATGTCAAGTAAGGGTATAATACCTTAGAGTCACAAAATTAGGCCTCCTCAGGAAGTGAGAAAGTTTGTTGTTCGTATGTTATCCATTAGGTAAAAAATGAAGTTTTTATTTACAATACGCTCAGAGTTTTTTTAATAGAACCCATCCGTTACTTCTGCACGAATTCCCCGATGATTTTTAGATTTTATTTTTTATTTTATGGGTACTGGCTGCCCTAAAAGTTCGTTTCTCGCCTAAAAGGATATAATATTGAAATGGATTTAGTTTAAATTAAATTGTATTCAACAGCTTTGGATGCAGTAGAATACAATTATCAGCAATACCAGAAAAAATCTAAGCACATTAAAGCAATGATTATTTTATTATCCTATATATAATTGTAATACAATTTATAATAGCACTTATTAATAACTTTACGCGATTTCGAGCGACAGGTCTACTAGAGTTTTTAATGATTTTAAAATGACGATTATTAATGTGATCAACGTGTTTTTAAAATTATTTTAATAAAAATGTTATAGAAAATTAAATAACAACAAACTAAACTTTACATGATCTTGCTTTTATGTAAAACTCAGAGAAAATTAATAAAATCATCCATGCCTCCATGATAGGTTAGAAAATTAAGACAATATAACTTGTGTAACATCGTTTACATGATTTACATAGAACTTTGACAAACATATTGATCGCTGGAGATAATTAGCTAGGTGACCTTAGAAAACGAGCATACACGTTTTGCGCACAACGGTCAGGAATCTGTCAAAATCATTATTCGTTTTGCGCACAGCGGTCACTTGGTATTCCTCGCAGTCCTAGTCTTTTTGCGCACACGGTCAATGCATACTGCTGTAATGGCCTGACCGCAGGTTTAAATTAGATGGTCATGAATCGAAGATAAACATATTAGTTATTATTATAAAAAGGAACAAGAAAAACAACTTTTTTAAAATATTATTAGTTGGCGAAAAAATTCCTTGAAAAAACTAGATTGAGAATATTTAAGAAATACTAAACATCGTTTGTTTCTCCTTAAGGGTTCTTTCGCACTTTGTTGATAAGGTAGTGATGAGAGATGCACGCTTCCAAAATACTTGGTACCACATTCTTGATATAAAAAAAAGAATCATATAGTCTATTATCTATTAAACTAAGTCTTATTATCTTTATTAAAACTGCATACTCAATACATTAAATTATTGAAAGTAAGAAAAGGATAAAGTAACAACCTACTGCAGTGTATAAAAGGTCTTTAAGCCTTATCCTCCGGTTGGACTAAAGTGTCCGGACTAAAGTGTTCTGTATATAAGACTAGTAACCAACAGAGAAAACAATCAGAAAAAGAAACCCTCAATTTGCAAGAGCCAAGATGAAAGTCGGTTTCTGTAAAATCCGAAAATCATATCCTCTTAGTTTGAAAACGTTTTTATTATACTTGCTTTGCCAAGTCCCACACTTGAGCAAAGTCGGAACTGTTGAACTACGTGAACGTTATTGGTCTCTATTGCTTTACCGGATTGATGGACGGTTTACTGTTAATTTATATGGCAAGGTTTAGATCTCACTCATACTCTAATTCATTAATATTCATTTTAAAATACGCCTTAATTGCATTGGCGTATTGGATAGTGATTAACAGATCAATAAAACAAGATTGTTTTACAAAATTAAAAATACTTTTGCTGTTCATAAAAAAACAATATATTCCTACATACTGCAACCAGTAAAGAACTTGGAAAATAATTATAGTAATTCTCCATCAACAAAATTCCTATGTGGCTCAAGGATTAAACTGAATCGTGGCTAAGCCCAGCAATATTTAGAACACAGTTATACTGTTTACAAATATTAAAATTTACAAGTTCAAAGTATATCTATAAATTTAAATACGATATATTTAAAATATATAATATCATTACTCTGCCCAAGTTTATGAAATATTTCAACGAAGAAGAAAAATTAAAATATCCAAGGAAATTTAATTAGTCGACAAATGCAGTGGCCGGCCAAATAAGTGGTCGTTATTATTTGAGGGGAGGGGATGGTCAGTAAGGAGGGAGGGCAATGACTTCGTAATATCGGAAAGATGATGAGCTTTTTTGAAAATTCTTGTCGATGCGTCTTTAATAGCAAAAGTTGCCTTCATTTAGACTATGTGAGAATTCTCGCTGTTATGCCAGGAATGTTTTCTGGCGAATATTTTGCCTCCCCCTTCTTGTACGCGAGCAATACTTTGCATTGTTTCTTTGCTACCCTCCCCACGCAGACCCGGGGGCTTTGTGACGCTCCCCTGTCAAAAACACCTCAACACACGGGATTTGTAGGTTAATAGGACAGTGGTTCCTGGCTTATTATTGATGTTACGATTTAAACAATCGACATTGTACATTTATATGTTTTTGTATTGGTATTAGTTTAATTTTGATTGCTTTATAGATTAATTATGATTGGATACAATTCACAAGTATAATTTTAAATCTATGAGGCGCTTCGCTAGCGGGGCAAGTAGTATTTTAGCTTTATTTTAAGAGGTTGCGGGATCAATAAAAGGTGTTTATTCATAAATTTGCAGTATATGATTAAACATAATGTTTGCTGAAAACCTTTGGTAAAATCCATTTTAATCATGTTTATGTGTGTTCATACACAGAAATTAATAACGGAATGTAATAATATTTAAATAAATGGTAAGCATAATTTATAAAATAATAACGAATTAATATTTAAATCAATTAAAAGTGGCACAAACATGTATACATCAAAATATACATTTTATATCAGTACAAAATGTATAAATGTATCATTGACCTTGAAAAGTAAAAATATTTTCTAAATTAGTAATCAATGTACCTTTTCTGACATGACATCTGAACTGAATGTCAGATTGAAAACTGAAGACGCTCTTGGTGTTTTTAGTTGGATAATTTATAAAAAAATTGCCTTGGTAACAATAACAAGTTGAAAGAAGATAGCTCACAAACCTAACAATTATTGTCTTGAACTTGGATTCAAGAGTTGTCGGGTTCGATTCTAGAGAGTCCCTACAACATCTTATAGTTTGGTGTTGCAGAGTAATTATAAATAATTTGTTAGATTCAAAATGCCATTGTTACGAACGTATAATAAGAAATATAATGACGACTTTAATCACATATTAATATAAAAAGTAGTAACAACAGTTTTAATATATAAAATGTAAAAAGCGTTAATGTAAAACGTATAACTCTTGTTCTAAATAAAAGTCCACGGTTTTTAAATATTTTTATCAGACTAATATTATAAATGTGAAAGTATGGATGTTTGTGCGTTAAGTTTGTACGTAACTCTGAAGTTCCATCACGTGAAAACTACTGGACCGATTGAGCTGAAATTTTGCAGAGAGATACTTGATAGTTCTGAGTAACATATAGCATATTAAAGTTGTGAAAATCCTATAGGGCTATGCCCCGCTGGGGTTCAAAGTTCCCATGTATTCCTTATGGACATTCATTTTTGTTTGAGTTGATGAAAATACAAATCACTGATCTTGATTCGTAGTAGTTCCACAGGCTAACCACAGAATGCAGCACACAAAACTATCATAGTTTTTATAAATAATTCGTGGGGCGAAGCCTGCGGGAAACAGCTAGTATTTATAAATATTTTAAAACCACTCTTCTTAAATTACAAAAAATACAGTACTGAACATCACAATGTCGTAATTCTTTCAAAATATTTTCGTCACACGGTTTCAACAAAGTCGCCTTGCGAATTCGTTTGACGTACGGTAATTTATAAACGCGTTCTTTCGCTGCCGCGGGGAATTGATGTCGCGAATTAATTAATACATTTAAAAGGAATCTGAATCGTTGGCACTCCAACCGAAAATTGTCATACATTAAATAACTCGTAATACGGTTTTCATAGCAGCGAGAAATATTTAGCTTTTCTAACAAATATTAATAACTGAGTGTTTTTTAACAAAGACGACATTGTTATTGTAACTTCAACGTTATGATAATTAATATAACAAATTAAAACAAACAAAAATTTTAAATGTTAAGCTTGCTAGTTTTATGTGATGAACACACTTCTGTGTAGTACTACGGTAATAAAATTCACATCCTTTCCCCATGCAGCCTTTAGCAACATCCTTGTCACCCCCTAACAGCATCTGTTCTATACATATCGAAAATTCCCTCCAATTGAGGATTAGAAACGCGTTAGTAAATTAATAACAAGGGTTTAGCTACATTAATGACTGTTGCTCGCTTACCACATGCAGGTCGGAGTCGGACCGCCTGAGGACGTCGTGGCGCCCGGCGGCGGCGGTCAGCTGGTTGTAGTGGTGAGCGGCGGCCTGGGCCGTCTGGTGGAGGGTATTGAGGGTCTGGCTGTAGGGGTCGGCGAGGTAGTCCATGGCGGCGGGAGACCCGGTGGCCGAGGGTTGGTGCTGGTGGTGGTGGGACGGCGGGAATGGCGGTGGGAAGTAGGGAGGTTGGAAGTCCGTGTGTTGGTGAGGACCGGACATGGAGTTGGACGGGGTGGAGTTGGTGGGGGTGTTGCGGTGGTGGTGATGGTGGTGGTGCGACGGACTGAAGGGCGAAGACCCTCCACCACCGCCCGACCCGATGGAGGCGATTGTCCCATGGCCCGTCAACCGATCCTGGAACAGAACAAGATGGTCAGAATCGATGAAATTGAAGCTGGAGAAGGAATAAATAATTTAAACTTAATAGTTTTATATTAACGGAGCTAATAAAATAATCCATCGAAAGTTAAAAAGAGGCTTGTTTTTAAGATCATTTTGCAACATGTTCTTGGAAAATGTTTAAACGTAACAACATATTATTGTTACAATTTGATAACACAACGCCTCTCATCTTTACCATCATTTATATTATTATTTTCTTCTTAAAACAGATTTTAATTATTAATGAACAAAACAAATGAGTAAAAAAATAGGTTTGTAAGCTTAAATATCGAATACTAAACATATACAACCATTGTATCATAATGCGATTGCTACAATTTGCGACCGTCGCCATTTTAAAAAACTGAAGTATTTTGCTAGACTATATAAAGCTCAAAATAGGTGAATAAAATCTATTTCCCTTTGAACACAATGGTTATGCACAGAAAATCTTACTAACTTGCGTCAAAATAGATAAAAATCGGAAATATTGTCAAAATAAACTCGGCAACTATGTAAAATACCTTTACACTAAACAATCACTAGCGCGGACAATCACTGTAGCAAGTCGAAGATGTTTACTGAGAATACGCAGGTGCAACAACACCGGCCCGAGCGCTGCCCCTGAGACACCCCAGAGGAACCCCTTGTTGACCTGCACTCCTCTGCTAACAGTCCTTGCTGCAATTACCTTAAGCGTTGCGAAACCAATCAGGCTGTTAACGGGCGCTGATGTTTACGGTTCCTCTCTGAATATTCTCAGTGGTCGAACTACAATCTATATTTTACCAATAATATGTAGTTGTTTATAAAATGTATCAATCAGATGCAATGTGTATTTAAAACTTTTATTACAAACCTTTAACTGTGGAAAAGGTATTTTGTCAAATTTATCTGATATGTAATTCATGTTATTTATTTTTGGCCGTGTTTTTGCCTTTTGAATCATAAGAAAAAGGAATATTCCTTTTAGCAAATTTCCCCTATTGGGAAGAAGCTATTACCGTAGTCGATATGGTAAGACCTAGGCCCGGGACCATGATAACTTTTCGTTTTGAGGTCCCCAGACCCCAAAAACAACATTCGTTCGAAACTATATATATATATATTAATAATCAAATGAAACATTTTTTAACTGAGTACCCTTAAGGAATTTATTTATTTTTATTTTTAAGACTACATGTTTTGGGACATAAGCCCATGATCATGGTCAACAAATACCTAACCTAGTTTTATGATCATAAAACTAGGTTAGGTATTTGTTGACCATGATGATGGGCTTATGTCCCGAAACATGTAGTCTTAAAAATAAAAATAAAGAAATTCCTTAAGGTTACTCAGTTGAAAAATGTTTCATTTGATTATTATTATATTAGTAGCCCTAACAAATGGATGCAATATAAATATATATATATATACAGTTACAGGTATATGTATATGTGTGTGTCCGTGAGCACGATAACTCTTGTAAAAATGATCCGATCTTATGAAACTTGGTATAGACGTGTAAAGCAACATTTATGACTCTAAGTTCGAAAACCAGCCAGCTCGCTCTATCCGAAGCGAATTTTGGGGGGGTTTTGTACCCCAAAAATGGGTTTTTGAACTTTTTACGTATAATTTTTGAAATGGTCAAATATTAGTTTTTACCTTTGGATTCAACTTAAAAAAAACACACAAATTGGTATTTTGATCATTCCCCTACGTCAATTGGTTACCGAGATATTGAAAGTCTTGAACACAGTACGTTGTCTAATGTTATTCTTATGGAGGAAAAGACATATTTTATATCTTGCTTATTTATGAACGTATACTTAACGTATACGGCTTCATCTGGTTGTGGTCTATTGATATTTGCTCAAAAAAAATATTGTTTGCCAAAGGCTCCCGTAGCAGCAAACCTGCGTACTCAACCCCCCTTGTTATTCTTATGGAGAATAATTAAATGGTATGTCTCTCTTAATTATGAACATAAATGAATACAAACTGGTATACGACTTCACTTAGTTAAGTTCTATTGATATTAGCGTAAAAAAACATTTATTGTGTTCCTTGCTGCAGCAAACCTGCCCCAATGTTATTCTTATGGAGAATAATTAAAATTGCATATATCGCTTAGTTTGAATATATTTTTATGATACTTGGTAAGTGGCTTTATGTAGTATTAAGACATTTATATCTCCATTGAAAATTCGCTGAGTATGCAGCCTTGCTGCAATGGGGGTATTAATATAGTAAAACTCGACTATATTTTGTGAAGGATAATATATTATTTTATTCCTGTTTAGATACAATATTTCAATTTTACCCACTTTTAGATACTAGTATCTTGAACTGTTAATGTTTTTTGTTGTTGTCATAACTAAAAAAGTACCTAAATTCCTTATTGTACGCCACAAATTGAGCTTGTTGGGTTAAACATATATTTTATACCGCTAACTTGAATTAAAATTGTGCTATCGTGAACTTAACCCGAGTTAAGTTACATTCAGCGAAATTGTTACGTAAAATCTATTCACGATTCACATCCAAGTTACCTCATTACAGTATTTGGGAAATATTACAACAAACAATGGAAAACTAGATTAATTTATGATGTATAGAGACTATAATTATTAAGAATAATGACACATTGAAAAAAACATTAAGGTAATTATAAACATCGAACAATATGGGAGATATTTAAAATACTGAACTACACATTATGAAAAATAATAATCCTTCTTAAGACAATATCAAGACGCTAAAGAAACACGCTGAGGAATTTCAAGTGACGGCGAAATTGAAGGTTTCGGATTCCCGCGCGGGGCCGAGATCAATAAGTTACTTAAAGGGAGCACTTTACAAGATATAATCTGCGGCGACCCAGATAAGATATGGGGACGAGGCCGAAATACGACAGCGGGGTTGGCCGGGGCCTTATTATTAGTGAAAAAATGACGTTCATGAATATAATATGAGATGATATTCCAAACAGATGCGTCGCTGCGGCCGGATTCCTACCTGATAGGATGATTGGCTGCGGTAGCAGCAATTAACATAGATAATTACACGGCGACCACGCGAGCGGGCCGGACCTCACCATTCCAGTGATCCTGGCTCCCGATTTTATCATTCTCTTGTTCCTGAGGTTTTTTTGGGGACTGCTCTATTGTCTAGGCATCATTTATACTGTAGTGATAAGTGTCCGATATTAAAAGGTGGGTTAATGCAGTTGTGCGGAGCGGTACGAAGGGGAGGCATTAGGCCGATTTAGTTTTCATCGTTCATATTTACACAGATTATGGACAATACTTATGTTTATTATGCCGTTTTAAATGTATTGCTAGGAACTTAGTCGGGATAACTCATTTTCCTAGTATAGTATTTGTATATAGAGCTTATATTACTCTTAAAGCTTGCAGGTCAAGAGAATTGTGTAATGTCGCGCGGGTACCAGTCTCGAAATGTGATATGATTGATTTTGTTATGTTTTAGTTTTAACCCATTGAGGTAGTAGTTCGAACCCATGGTGGGTTCGATTCCCGCACACGACCAAAACTGACCAGTTGTGCAACTCTCCATGAGTTAACCGGTCTGTGGCAACGTTGGTGGGAGGGCCCAAGTAAAACAAACGGTGGCAGGCTTGCTTGGAAGTTGACGGGATCGGTTAATTTTTTGGGACTTGCACATAGTCAACACTGATTTTGCTAATTTTTACTTATGTCTACTGTGTGTGTGCCAATGCGACTCTCTAAACTGAAAGAAAACAATATTTTAATTAAAATACGCCATTGATCCATTTAAAAACACCAATTTTATACTCTAATTCACAGTACAATACAAGTAAGGAACGAGACCAGCTCGTATATCTACGTCAATGGGTTTAATACACATACATTATTTTGCTTCATCCGAATAAAATTCCATAAAACTTACAAAATGATTATCATACGATCTGAAAGCTGGGAGACAAGGAATTCATCAAAGAATAAATAATCACCTATTACTGCCTAAATATAGTAATTTTTTGCCTGTATAGCCAGTATTTGTTAATATAGTAAATGTCGAAAACATTTTAAATCAGCTTTTACAATCAGCATCAACGAGTTCCTTATTGCGCTATCTGAGACAACTGCTAACAATTTACCTAACCGAATTGAATAGGATCCCAGTTAACCATGGACGAATCTTCTGTCAGTTGCAAAAATATCAAAATACCCCCAGAAGGATAAAACAGATCAATTAGTAATTTAATGTTGTATTTTATGCTTTATAAATTTAACTCGCACACTTTTCTAAATTCAAGCGCAGCGTTGTTGCCGTTAAAGCACTTCTAAATCAATCAACAAGTCAACACGGATACCCTGAAATAAGATAGCGGCATAAAATGATCGTGCTACTGAGCAGAGCGCTACAAAATAAACCCTGGAAACGGGAGAGCGGCAATAACTTGAACCGGGTTGGAATTACGAGCTCAGATGAAAGAAATAAATGCAGCGTTGAGGTGGCGATACATTCGACAGACGGACAGTCAAGACAGAGAAACTATCTATTAACTGTAATAAGCCGGCCGGGCCTGAGGCCTGAGGCTGACTACACGGCCAATCTCGGCTCGCCCCGGGGCCGCACACGCTGCCGCTTATCCTACTGCCGCTGCCGCTGCGGTCAAATGGCGTTTTGGAATTGATGTTTGGACGTCAAAGGTTTATTAACGGGCTATAAGAGTTTTGTCTTATTCAACAACATTTTTGTATAATTTCTTCCTTCCTTGAGTGTGTTTATAACTCAGCTGTCTTTGATGATTTTCACCTCGCTCTTTGTTTATTTCCTTTATTTTCAATTCAAGCTGAAATCTTCCCCATTTTTTATTAAAATAGAGTCAGTGTTTTTCTATTTCAACGCTAATGACATTGTTTTTAGAGAACACACAAACGCTTTTAGGGAAATCGGTCCGAACCTTTCAAATTGTTGTGGACCACCGGGATTTTAACCCGTGACCACAAGTCCAAGACTCTAACCGTTAGGCTAGCGAGATGGTTTCGATATGTTTATTATAAAATACCAACATCTTAAGGATTTTTGCCAGTTAGATAACCAAAATATTAAGTAAGAGTAACTTCATAAAATGTAGTGTTAGTGTTAGTGTGCGTGGATCATTCTCAGTGAAGCAATCAGGTATTGATGCAATTTACTTTTTAGGACTAGGATTCGAGTTTACGTTAGAGCCAAAGCTGTGAGTTTAGGCTTGTGGAGTACATCATATCGGTCATAAATAAATATGCAATTAGTTGGGCAAACTATTATGACCTATTTCCCATACATTTAGGATTTAATTTTTACAATTAATGTCAGGTCTAGTCTGGAAAGATATATGATATCAAATAGATAAATGGAACATCAAGACCCTCGTTTAGGACTTGCTGTGGCGATTCTAAAAGGAATCAGTATCATGATTTTTATTAGCGAATTTCCCCTATAGGTCCCTATAGGGACGTTTAAGCTATTAACGTAGGTCTCATGGTAAGACTTAAGGCCGAGACCATGATAACATTTCATTTTGAGGTCCCCAGATGCCAAAAACACCATTCGTTCAAATTTGTATATATATATATATATATATATATATATATATATATATATATATATATATATATGTATATATATTTGATTCACAAATTAGGGCTACTAATATAATATTAATAAGAAATAAAGGAATAAACCTTGAGTAGCCTTTTTTTCATTTTTATTTTACACGACACGTGTTTCGACTTTCAAGTCATCTTCACAGTGTGAGTACATTAACCTAATATATAAATAAACAAAGATAATCAGATGTAATTAAAATAGTGTAACTATCATATGCTATCTTTTCTTAGTTTATAATCGTTGGTGAAGTTGTTTCTTTGATGGGTATTTAAAAATTAACGTGTAGTAACGGTAACAATTATTATATCGGCCAAACAGAAGTTTCAAATCCAGATTCAAACATACAGGCCATACGATCTAACAACATGGCGTCACAAAAATCATCATTTGCAGAACACATTTTTAAAACAGATCATAACTATAAAAATATTAATGAAAACCTGCAAATTCTGGAATACGAAAAGAAAGGACAAAAAATGAATACCAAAGAAGAACTCCACGTTTACAAAATTTTCCAAAATGACAAAGTAAATTTACTCAACGCTGTACAAACACGAAACCCACTATTTGACAAAATTAATGAAATTAGACGATCAATGAAACAACTTCAGTACCATTCTTCACAGTACCATTTATTTGAACGAGTTCGAAAACCAGACGAATCGCACCATCCGAAGGGGGGTTTTGGGGGGGTTTTGTACCCCAAAAATGTTTTTTTGGGGTTTACGCATTTAATTTTTAATTAAATCAAATTTCAATTTTTACCATTGAAATCAGAATTAAAAAACAAACAATTTGGTATTTTGATCATTGCTCTATGTCAATTGGTTACTGAGATATTGAAAGTACTAACCACAGTACGTTGTCTAATGTTATTATTATGGAGAAAAAGAAAAATTATATATCTCGCTTATTTATGAACATATACTGACGAAATTTAGTATATGGCTTGATCTGGTTGTGGTTTATTGTTGTTTGCACAAAAAATAATTTTTCGCCTATGGTTCCCGTAGCAGCAAGCCTAGGTACTTCGTCCCCATGTTATTCTTATGGATAATAATTAAAACGTTATATATCGCTTATTTATGAATGTAGATGGATGAAACTTGGTATGTGACTTCACAAAGATGAGTTCTATTGATATTTGCATTAAAACCCATTATTTTGTGTTCCTTGTTGCAGCAAACCTGCGTACTCATCCCCAATGTTATTCTTATGGAGAATAATTAATATTTTAAATATCGCTTGTTTGTGAATATATTTCTTATGAATCCTGTTAAGGGTTTTAATGTGTTATGTTATATATTTATTGTAAATTCGCTGAGTATGCAGGTTTGCTGCGACGGAGTATTTTTAACTTGCATTCAGATATTGTGAATTGTCGCGACACTTATAAATATAGCGTATCCAGTGCTAAAGGAGGGATTAGTACGCTATAATAGTATTTATAAAAACATATCAAAAGTCGAATTAACAATTTAGAACATACGTTAACGAATTAGTTGACATGTTACGGATACAGTTTGGGCCACGGTGCTTGGCGCCTGGGAAAGGCGAGAAACAACTCAAATTTATTGCAAATAAAAGCAGACAATAACAAAAATAACCAAAACCAATGTTTTAGAATTTAATTAATTAATTTTGCTTTCTGTTGACAAAAGTATACTGTAACACTAAAGGTACTAAGCCAAATAGAGGCGAAAAGAGCATACGCTAAGCAGACGCCAAACACTGTGACCCGAACTGTACTACATTCCTTTAAAAGCATTTCATTGCTTATTATTAGGTTCAAATCTAGAAAGAGTATTAGGTTTTTTAAAGGCATGAAATCCTAAATGTAAGAGATCGTGTACTTAAAATAAATAATTTGGCGCCATTAAATATTTTCATAGAAATTAGCATTATTGAAGAATTTACTGTTTTAATCCATCATGTGCTAAATTAAATTTGACTTAAAACAGCTGTTAATGCGAGATATAACTCGTTGACGGTTACACTGTGGACCTGAATGTGGTCACCTCTCCGCCAATTTTCTTTTCGCCAAGCTTGTTTCAGCTGCCGGAAAATAATTATTCACCCTTGTTTCCTAGTTAATTTTTGGCACAGCGAATATCTGAAGTACAATATAAGGCTATTTGACTTACCAACTAAACCAAACCCTCAACTAACAATGATCTATACAGACATTCTACTAAACAATAATCGGTTACTATATGGCACAAATTGAAGTTTTAAAAGTTGCATTGCCTACAGATACATGAAGAAAATGTATTCCTTTTATTTATGTAACATAATGTTACAAGGTATTTAAATTTAAAGCAATGTTACCAACGTTTTTAAAATTAAATTAATATTAGGTCACTAAAAAATCCCGAAAACTCGCGGCCAAAGTTGATAGTATTCCATTAAGATTATTCAATAGATCGTAGGGAGTCACCGGTTGAATTGAAATCATGGAAGGTAAATTAAATATTGGCAAACAAGATATTATAATGAATGACAAAGTGTGTAACGAACTAAGATAACCGGTTTGCCTGTGAATGAAGAGACTAAAAATTACTTTTCAGTCTTACCCACAAAGGACGAATATGCAAAAAACTTATGAACAAGATTTGAAAAAAATCTCTTAAGATACAGTGGTGAAATAACATCAAGAGATTACTAAAGGTGGCAACTTTTTTCTCCAACATAGCGTATTTAAATTGTAAAACGCGGTTTCAAACTGCCGCCCTCGCGGGAGAAGCTGCGAGTCTCGGAAATGATTGAGGGGAGCGCCCCACGTCCGGTTTGATGTAGCGAGGACGGGGTGTTGAATCACATAAGCAAAAGCTATCACGTCCATCAGCTCATAAATCACCAGAAATTAAACTTTATTTTGGGAGAAAACTATTTTTTATTTTTGTTATAATGTGTTGTGCTGTGTTAAAATTTAAAGAATTGCTGTAAGTTTATATGTGTATATAGTAACATGACCACTCCCTTAATTATTGACATACCAATGTATTGAGATCTATTCACACACTATACAATATTGTCTTTAATGTTTCCGTTAAGTCTTAATGCATATTTACAAGAATTATATTTAATATTATGATAATTTAAATATCATATTGTGCTGGTATCGTTTAAAATTTCCCAATGACTTAAATAACAAGTAAAATGCCTTATTCAAAAAGTAAATAGCCTTATTCAAAAACGAATGAAGTATAAATGAACACCACTTGTCGAAGATTGAACAATTTTATTCAAGAACAACATCCTTTTTTAACATAAATTCTTTTTTAACTTTTATAATAATTTATAACAATTTGAACGTACAATCATCTGCCGAGGTAGCTAGAAGGAGGACGGGCCATCCGGCCAACCCGACCCTTGCTATTACCAAAATGACCAATCACTTCCGCACTATTATAGCGCCATCGCGCCCACAGATTCCAAATTTCTCCCTTTACCTCCTATTAATCCTAATTTACTAGGAATCTCTTCGGTATTTGGAGCAGCCATAAACATCACAACTGCGCATCGTAAAAATAAAACGTAGCGCTACTAAACAGTTTTCTACCCAACAACTATGAACGAATCAAATTTGAGGGGTGGTCCGTGTAAAATATACTAGTTCTTTTGGGTTAAGTTATTTAAATTACTGTGCGTGTCATTATGCACGTATTTTCGCGTGCCAACATGTAATGGTGCATAATTTACAGCATCTGTAAGGTTTGTTTTGATAATTCAAAGTGGTGTCTTGCTTTTTTATTTTATTTGCTAAATCAATTTTTAAGTTATGCATTTTTCTTTGTACAGTTGGCAAATTAAACAACAACGTTTATATATATATATTTTGGTTTGGAATAATTTGGTAAATTAGATGTTGGTTTCTTCGAAAATAATGTAATAATGATTTTAATATAACAAAGAACTTTCCACAAGGTTACGAAAACACAACGTCAACGTTTATACGCTAAAGGAATTTTACAAACCAATCATAATATTTTTCTCACTGTTTTCTGTGCAATGTTTAGATAAAATATTACATAGTAGTGACTTTTACTGGTAATTGTATCTTGACCACTTTTATTTGTTTGATATAAATTAAATTAAATAAAGATATTTTTCCAAATGTATATATTTTAATTAACTCACTTTAAAACACAAAGGATATAGTTTTTTTTAATTATACATCATTTTTATATTCGCTCTTAATAGGAATGTTATCCTATTGCTGCTTTATGTTATTTTATGGAGCCCTCGAGTTTTAATCAATATATGACCTAAAATAAATATTTCTGCATTACTAATTAAGTATCGAAAAAATAAACCCGACTGTCAACACATAATAACTAACTCCTGTGCTTAGATTAAAATTGCGTAGTTAGGTTTAGACATTTACACATTCTAATCCAAATCTTAGTCATAAATTTTAAAAATACATTATGAACAGTGAACATTCCTTGAAAACATCATATTACACATTATTTTTATTCATGGACAATCCATGTTCCTATAGCTAGAGAAATTCTTATCATTCACATTTCATCGGCATTTTGTAGCATGAGGGGTTGCAATGCCCCGCCATTCACAGCCTCTACCCCTAAACTACAACTTAGTACTAGGTACTGCCGTACCTCCACCTCCGACCCTCGGTTTAGTTCCCGTACCTCCATGTACGTAGACATGTCATACTGACACAGCGCCAGTTTGGCGGCGTTTCCTGACCACGGCACACTGGACACTACACTTCCACTTCCGGAGTATCCGGAGACATCTTCCGCTCTACGGTTCACAGTCTAGAGAAACATCTTCCAACACAAAAACTACTTTTGAGTTAAACGAATAACCAAAGCAAGTGAGATACGAAACTGTTAGTAAACGGGGAGAGAATGTTCTGTAAATCAGCTTTGAATGAGAACTTATAAATTAAAATGTAGCAATAACTTTTAATAGTTAAAATATAATTGTAACCTTTATTTATATTTTGTTCATTGACATCAAATATTAGGTTTTCACTGCATAGATTTAAAAACTCTTGTACAGTACTTTTTAAATTCAAATTAAAAGTTCACTACTGCCAATAAAATGGCAATACGTTTTATTTCATATCCTAAGGTTGTTCATCAAGTAGTACATATATTATTAATTTGATTTGGAAAGATAGTTATGTAACTTTTATTTTTAAATGTTACTAATTTCAATTGTAAAATGATGTGAATACTTTTAAATATTAGAACAGTGAGATTAAATGTTTAAGTGGATATAATGACACAAACAATTCACACAGTGGCTGAGCATTAACCCTATCAACCCCCGGAGCACGGACGGCGGCAACACAGAACAGCGAACGCGGCGCGAAGGTAGGTTGACGCGCGATAGTCAACAATGCACTGGTCTCCTAGCAACAGACGGCAGACAGACGGACGCTAAGCCCCGCCCATCGGCCGCGCATGCGCACAACCCGAGGCTCCACGTGCGCGAGCATCAGCTGAGCGCCAACAATGGGTCAGCTGATCGCAGCATAAACTCTAGTGTTTGTGATAATGCGCGGAGATGGTTTTTGGGGTATATTTGTTGGAGATGACGAAAGAAGGAAATTTATCGGTGAAATTATTTGTAATCTGCGTCATCCCAATACACGATATTATATACTGATTTCTACAAATTATTAAATAGAATACATACATGATAACATTTAAATGCAGGACTGTGTATGGGCGTTATATTGTTACAAATTATTCATCCCATAACTTTGTACTTGGAAACACTTTCCCATAGTTATTACTATTTTAGTGTGTAAAAAGAGGAGAGCCCAACAATAATAAACGGGTGAAGGCTGTCCCACACTTCTCGTGAATAGGCCAGAACATTCGGCCGAACATTCTCCCGAATGTTCACTGAACATTCTATCCCGTATTCAAAAGTTCGTACAGCTCCCACACCTCTCGCGAATACTCCGAACATGCGAGTTCGACCGAATGTTCGGGCGTATTCGTGAGAAGGATGGGACAGCCTTGAAACTCATTTCAAATCAAACAAATTGCGAGGCCGAATCCCGAGGTGGATGAAGCGAGTTTTCACTGCATACTGTATAAAAGAACTGACGCTAAAAGCTGAGGTATCTCATTAAAATACCTAATGTCCGAGTCCCAAAGAATATGGCTATAAATGCTAAAAATTGTGATATATTAGTTGTTTGTCAGTGGATTTAAGTTGAATAACTATAACTTTAAAGGTTTTAAAGCAGTGGTCAAGGTATTTTAAGTAGTTTTATAACCTGCAAAAAACGTTTATTTTGAGCACTATATCATCTAGTGCATTAGTGCATATATAATGCGCCAAAATATGTATGTATGAGTACACTGACTAAATCACACAGTAAAAATTTTCACTTAGTATACTTTATACACGCCAAAAGCTGAGGTCTCTCATTAAAAGACCTAATGTCCGAGTCCCAAAGAAAATTGCTATAAATGCTAAAACTATTGATGTATTACTTGTCTGTCTGTAGATTTAAGTTGTATAACTATAAGTTCAAGATTTTAAAGCAGTGGTTAAGGTATTTTAAGAAGTTGTATAACCTGCAAAAGACGTTTATTTTGAGCACTATATCATCTAGTGCATAACATAAGACGCCAAAACATGTATGTATAAGTACATTGAGTAAATCACATAGTTAAAATGTTCACTAAATATACTTTATACACGTGAAAAATTACATACTTATAAGTAACGTACGTGATGTCACTTCGTTATCCGTGTCCATTACAGCTAAGTGGATCACTGTAACGTTATTACAGTTCAATTAAAACCGAAACCAATTAGCTACAGTTAACTGTATGAATTCATGTTAATTAGTGTAATGCTACTTTAATCTTATTCCCATGGTATAAAGTTGGTTTATTACTATTAATTTTATTGTTAATTTTAAAGGGTGTTAGCCCTATAATATATTGACTTATACCGGGTGTCCCACGAAGAGGTCGCTATTTTCGAATTAATATATCAGATGTATCGAACACGCTACAAACTTGAAACTCTACAGTTATAATAAATAAATACATATGTAAAAAATACCACCGAGTCTCATTTGATTCTGATTAATCAGAACAAAATGGCGGAACATCAAAATAAAGGGGCGTTTTCGTTAAAGTAATTTTATTTGCACAACCATTTCAAATTAATTTTTGATTTTTTTACAGTGTTATTAAGTAAATAAAATTGAAGAAATTAAAGAGAAAGGAAAGTGATAAATCATAAATGAAATAATTTGATTCATAACCCTTCACTCGAACTGATGTCCATCAATCGCTATGCGATGATGGCAACGAAACAAAAATGAGTCATAAGCGTTTTTGAAAAATTGCCGAGGTATCAACAACAGTTCCTCTTCAATCAACCTCATTAATTCAACTCTGTCGCAATGTACTACTGGGCTTATTGAAGGAAAAGGTTTATTCGCAAAACATTTCGACAGGTGATGAATTATTTTTACATGGTTTTGCAAACAAAATTACTTTAACGAAAACGCACCATTATTTTGATGTTCCGCCATTTTTTTCTGATTAATCAGAATCAAATGATACCCGGGGGTATTTTTTTACATATGTATTTATTATAACTGTAGAGTTTCCAGTTTGTAGCGTGTTCGATACGTCTGGTATATTAATTCAAAAATAGCAACCTCTTCGTGGGACACCCGGTATATTTTACATTATGTTTTTAAATTCATTTATATCTAAATATTTTTTACTTTTTAGTGCTGTAGGATACGTCTCATGAGGCGGTTCCAGTCCTATCTCTGGTCTACTTGCTTCCTAGTCAAGGACCTGCACTAGAGTCCTGTGGGAAAGTTTGAGTAGGGTTCTTCAGGAACCTTTAGTAGGTGTGCTAGTAAGTGTTTTGGACTTGGGTGGACATCCGCCACCTCGTACATTTTCCAGCTATGACGTCATCAAATATGGCGGCCTCTCGAACACAGAACTTCTCATAAGGCTATACTTGACCAATTTGCATGAGACTTAGGTCAGTTTGTCGTAAATACCATTTGTAAGGTGAATAGCAATGTGTTTTAACTGCCACTATAAATAAATAAACAACAGTTTTGTTAATCGTCTCATATTTTAGCGAATTTCCCCTGCTATTCTTATAGAAAATGTTGCATATTTCACAGTTGAGTTTAGTTAAAACATCACGTTTGATGCTACCAACACAATTGGCTTGAAAAAAACAATAGTTATAGTAATTTGAAATTTTGTTCTACAGCAAGTGGCTGCAGAGATATCGAAAGTGCTAAACACAGTACGTTATCTTAAGTTATTCTTATGGAGAATAAGAAAAATTATATATCTCGTTAATTTATCAACGTATCCTGTCGAAACTTGGTATATTGCTTTATCTCGTTGTGGTCTATTGATACTTACCAAAAAGATTTTTGCTGTACATGTGTTTATATGGGAAACAGAAATTTAAATTTCTTTTGTGTTTGTGGGTGCGATTACTTTTGTAATAATGATCCGTATTTGATGAAATTTGACACGATATGTAAAATAGCATTTATTTTAACTAGTTCGAAAAACAGACGGATCATATTATCTGAAGGGGTTTTATATGGGTATTGAACCCTATATGTATTGATATATGTGTCCGTAAACTCAATCACTTTTGAAGAAAACGTTCGATTTTGATGAAATTTGGCACAAATGTATAAAGTCACATTTATGACTTTAAGTTTGAAACCAGAAATATCAAATCCTGCGGGAAGGAGCTTTTACAGGAGTTTACGTTTTCCAAAACACAGTTTTTTGCATTTATTTACTCTTAAAATAAAATAAAATACCCCGTCACACGTCACAGCAAACCTGCGTTCTCAGCTAATTTACAATGCATAATATATGTCTTAATACCACATATAGCCGCCTACCAAGTTTCATAAAAGTTTATTCACAAATAAGCGATGTAGGCCCTATACAATTTTAATTATTCTCCATAAGAATAACATTGGGGATGAGTACGTAGGTTTGCTGAAACAAGGAACACAAACAATTGGTGTTCATACAAATATAAATAGAATTCAACTAAGGGAAGCCTTATACCAAGTTTCATCAATATACATTCATAAATAAGCGATATATACCATTTTGATTATTCTCCATAAGAATAACATAGGGGATGAGTACGCAGGTTTGCTGGAACAAGAAACACAAAAATGTTTTTTTATACCAATATCCATATACCTCAACTTGGTAAAGCCACATACTAAATTGTATTAATTTGTGTTCATAATTAAGGGAGTTAACATTTTACTTATTATCCCTAAGAACAAAACGGGGGCTGAGTACGCAGGTTTGCTGCTACGAGCAAAAAAATCAGCAAAAAAATTGCTTTTTTGCAAGTACTAAGTTTCGACAGGATACGTTCATAAATAAACGAGATATATAATTTTTCTTATTCTCCATAAGAATAACTTAAGATAACGTACTGTGTTTGGCACATTCGATATCTCTGCAGCCGCTTGTTGTAGAACAAAATTTCAAATTACTATTACTTTTGTTTTTTTCAAGCCAATTGTGTTGGTACATCAAACATTATGTTTTAACTAAACTCAACTGTGAAATATGCAACATTTTCCATAAGAATAGCAGGGGAAATTCGCTAAAATATGAGACGATTAACAAAACTGTTGTTTATTTATTTATAGTGGCAGTTAAAACACATTGCTATTCACCTTACAAATGGTATTTACAACAAACTGACCTAAGTCTCATGCAAATTGGTCAAGTATAGCCTGAAATATGAGAAGTTCTGTGTTCGAGAGGCCGCCATATTTGATGACGTCATAGCTGGAAAATGTACGAGGTGGCGGATGTCCACCCAAGTCCAAAACACTTACTAGCACACCTACTAAAGGTTCCTGAAGAACCCTACTCAAACTTTCCCACAGGACCCTAGTGCAGGTCCTGGACTATCCCCCATAACACTAATGTTAACTTTCAAAGCCTGTCCCTCGTTAATGGATTATCTTAAATCGGTGATTTATTTATTTCAAAGAAAACAAAATACCTGCGATATCACAGAGCAGAATATTTATATCACAAATAGTTCACCCATACAAAAACTTCGTAAATAATTCATATTTTGGAATTTGTTTGAACGATTATTGCTTATGATATATACATTTTTCTCACTGAAATCGTTATAGGTATTTATTACTCTTTGAAATGAGCCATAAATCAACGATATCGGAAGATTCGTTGCGTTGAGGCGAGGCGGGCTCTGAAAGTTACCTTTGCCCTCACGGGGGAAGCAGTTAGAAACGCAAAACGTTTCTTGACTGGAGCCCCTTCTTAGATTAATAAACGCGCGGATAGAAATAACTATTACGTCACACGAAATTCTAATGTTTGACGAATTACATACTAGTTTTTATGTAGCAGACATGATCTATTTTGAACTCAATTTCCCTGTTTTCCAAAAAGCCGAAGGTCGCTCCACGCTGTCGCCGGAGGATGCGACATTTTTTGACGGATTGTGAAGATGTTTACAGCTAATTGTCGGTGGCGCCAGGGCGGCGGCAATGGCGGCGACATCGCCGATATCACTTTCACTCTCCGTACAAACAATCCCGAACAATTTCAAAATTATGGCTAATTCCGGCCATACTCAATTAGTGCCTGTTTTGGAATCTTGCGAAACGTGTAATCCGATATCGAAACTACCTTCGAGTGGAGGATGGAGGTAGTGTGGAAAGGAAGGGGTGGGGAGAATTGATTATACCTTAAGACATATAATGAGTTACATAATTTTGTTCAAAAACAACAGATTTTTTGTACAGAACAAATTACAAACAATTGTAATGGACAGTGCTAAACACCCCTGAACTTATTTTGGCACCCCGGGATATGAAACCGCGACCTCTTGAACCGAATTATCAGTCGTTATAATTGTCAGGCTTTCAAATGTAATTAAGATTATAAAAATTAAGTACTATTATTAAATCATAAATTGTGTTAATTTTAAAAAGTTTGCTTTGTTCCAAAAATATGGATATTTCAACAATAGACCTATTAGATGCAAAAAGATAAGACGTATGAATGTTAGGTTGTCCATAGATAAAAAAATGTTAAAGATGTCATGCAATAAATATAATTAAAGTGATATCTGTCCGTCAAGTATTTTCCATTGCAACGCAAACACTTCTTAGCTGAAGTTTTGCACGAAAGTAGTTAATATTCATAAGTATATAAAGTTATAAATATTCATATTAAGTATACGGTAACCAAGAATAGGTCAACACGCCTTTTAAAAATTCGATTATAACTCCGTCCCCTCGGGTCTTCTAAGTTCCAATATTATTCTTATGGATATCAGTTTTGATGGTAGCAGTATGTATAATTTCAAAATATCTGTGTTTTTATGGCTGCCAGATACCTGTACCATAGTCAATGCCTGTTCGAAGAACGTGTCCTGAGGTAGTATAAATGAAAATATATTTGGACAATTATTTTAATGCAGCTCACTCAATAATACTTACAGAAATTCAAAAATAATTGACATCTATAATCTATCTATCTACTCTATAATATTATAAAGAAGAGGTGGTTTCTGTCTGTCTGTCTGTCTGTCTATCTGATGTTCCGGGTGAACGCAAAAACTACTGAACCGACTGGGCTGAAACTTTACACATAGGTAGATCTTGAACCCATGCAACACATAGGCCTATTCACTTCTTTAAAATCCCCTCGGACTACGTCCTGTGAACGTCCTAAGTTTCAATGTTTACATTTCAGAAGAAAGTAAACATTCAGAAACTGTAATGCGAACAGCTGTGGACACTTCGATTTGACAGCTTAAAGAGCAGAAGCAAGAACAGCTGTTTCAAGCTAACTAAAATGGAAATTGCATTGACTAAAGAACGGGTAGAGAAAACCCCTGTGCGAAGAACGGGTACGTCAGCTAGCTATTGATTAATATTGCTCCCCCCATTTTCATTTTTGCCTGACCCCAATTTTATATTTAGCTCCTCCCCCTCTTCGATTTTGTAATTTTATTTTATGTCCCCCCCAATTTTATATTTTCGCCCCCACCCCCGATTTTATATTTTTACTCTCCCCCCCGGTTTTTTTTTGCCCCCCGATTTTATATTTTGCTTCCCCCCACCGATTTTATATTAATGCCCCCCTCCCCAATATTTTTTATTTTTATTGTACATGCGTTATTTTATTTCTAAAAGCGAATCCAAAGTGTTACGTGTAACGATTTGGAGTCGCAAACCACACACCGTTTACTACCCGACAGAGTTCCCTCCCATTTTGATTCTTACCTCACGCCCAATTTTATATTTCCCCCCCCTCTCTTCAATTTTATATTTTTATTTTATGTCCCCCCGATTTTATATTTTTGCTCCCCCCATTTTTATTTTTGCCTCTCCCCAATTTTATATTTTGCTCCCCCCTCTTCAATTTTATAATTTATTTTATGTCCCCCCTCAATTTTACATTCCCCCCGATTTTATATTTTTACTCTCCCCCACCGATTTTATATTAATGCCCCCCTCCCCGATATTTTTTATTTTTATTGTATTTGAGGTATTTTATTTCTAAAAGCGAATCCAAAGTGTAACGTATACCGATTTGGAGTCGCAAATCACACGCCGTTTACTACCCGTCAGAGTTCCTCGACTTAGCAACAGGACCCGAACTATCTGCCTGTATATTTCGTTAATTAAATTTGATTTAACTGTACATTAAACGTGTAAAATGTAATTTTAATATTATAAACCAATGTTTATTGGTATTTGCTTTAGTTAATATACCATTTATATACAACCCGTACGAAGGACGGGTACACAGCTAGTATTATATATTTATGGGGATATACACGGGATCCTAGCTTAGTACTGCGTAGATGTGTGAAAATTTTGCCTAGAGATGCGAAATGATAACATGCTAACTAAATGTCAACCGCCCAGGTGCCAATGGCAATCCTGCACCTATGCAGTTTCAGTGGGATTCGAACAACATATCACCACTTATTTTTAAGGTTTAGGTTACTTTTGGGCATCCGAATTTCACCTACATACAGGTGTTTATAAAAAAAAACGTTAACTTCAAACAAACGTTAAACCTTTATTTTTCCATCTTATGTTATAAAAATGTAACCAAAATATAGAACATTTTCCCAAGTTTTGTGACATATTAAGGAGTTTAACTAATTTCAATATGTATCCTATTATTTGCACGCAGATAGTCAAGTCTACATTCCAGTTCGGCTCAAACACGATGTAACATATGATCGTCGATTTCAGAGAACGATCCCCGATTCTTTCCCTCAGTTCTTCTTTGGTGTTTACCTAATTGGCATACACCTAATCCTTGACAAAACCCCAAACAAAAAACTGGCATGGGATATCTGGTGACCTAGGAGGCCAATATATTGGCCCATCACGGCCATCACGTTGAGGAGGCCCATCACGGCCAATTCAACGGTTTAGAAATGTTTCATCCAAACAAACACACACCAAAGTTGGGAGCACCGTCCAGTTGAAACATTACATTTGGCTGCAATTCTTCTAGTTGAGGAAGAGTAAAATTATATCTCGTTCGAAGTCTCCGTTGAACAGTCACTCCACTCACTGCTTTAACACGAGCGTCCACTGCGATTCTAATGAGACTTTCGAATTATTTGTTTTTGTTTACCCGGCAACAATATAAACTAATCAGCTGATTAAACTGCCTGCTGATTAAAACCTTTTGGGCGACACTGTAATGTGGTGGCATTAGGAAACTTGTATGTCTGATGGAACATGAATGGGAGCGCATTAAAGTTGTAAAGTTGGTTTTATAAACACCCTGTATAATATGAACCCTTTAAATGTTTTATAGACTGATACTATTTCAAATATTAATGTATATATATATATATATATATATATATATATATATATATATATATAAGCCTATATAAATTCAGGGTGCCAGAGGCTAAGACTAATTTAATTAAAGTTGACAAGATGAATAAAACTGAACGATTAACTGTACCACGCAAGATGTCACTAACTAACAAAAACCCTTCTGATCCTAAGTCCGTTAACATTGGAGCAGATAAAGTGCGTTATCTAGGAAGCAATCAAAATAAGGAAGCCACGTAAGGACCGAGTAGAGGATTTGAGTAGTTTTCCCCTGCTTGGACAGCCGTAGGGTGAATGTTTACCTATAAGAGTGATTTGTTATTCGGTCAGGTCTTGAGTGGGTGTTCCCGCTTTGTTTTGCATTCCGCCATAGTAAATGATATGTTTTCACTCTCACCTGTCAAAAATTCCTTCAGACTGTAAACAGATTTCTAATTCACAGCTGAAGCAATAATTAATGTATCAATTCGAAGGCTGTCCGGTAACTATCATTTTGTCACATTAGGATCACCAATTAATACGAATAAACTTGGTTTTAGTTCATTTTTTATTATGATAACTGATGTAGTACAGAGGACTTCCAATCATTTGTTAATGTGATGTCTCACGATGTGTATATGTGAAAATTCGGTTATACATATCAAAACTGAATATATTAAGACGCCAAGAATAAGAAACCCTTCAGATAATTAAAATACCCCCGTCGCAGCAAACCTGGGTACTAAGCGAATTTCCAATGTCTTAATACCACATAAAGCCGCATACCAAGTTACATAAAAATATATTCACAAATAAGCGATAAATACAATTTTAATTATTCTCCATAAGAATATCATTGGGAATGAGTACGCAGGTTTGCTGCAACAAGGAACACAAAATAATGATTTTTATGCAAATATTAATAGAACTCATATAAGTAAAGTCACATGCCAAGTTTCATCCATATACATTTATAAATAAGCGATATATATCTTTTAATTATTCTCCATAAGAATAACATGGGGACTGAGTACCTAGGTTAGATGTTACGGGAACCATTCGTGAAAATTTCGTTTTTTGTGCAAACAACAACAAACCACAACCAGATGAAGCCATATTCCAAGTTTCGTCAGTTTATACTCATAAATAAGCAAGATGTAAAATGTTTAATTTTTCTCCATAAGAATAGCATTAGACAACGTACTGTGTTTAGTACTTGCAATAACTCAGTAACCAATTAACGTAGAGCAATGATCAAAATACAAAATTGTTTGTTTTTTAAGCTAAATTCAATGGTATGAATTAAAATTTGATTTAAATAAAAATTACAAGTGAAAACCCCCAAAAACCCATTTTTGGGGCACAAACCCCCCAAACTCCCCTTTGGATGGTACGATTCGTCTGGTTTTCGAAACTCGTTCAAATAAATGGTACTTTACACATTTGTACTAAATTTCATTTAGGTAGGACCTTTTTTACGAGAGTTATCGTGCTTACGGACATATATATATATATATATATATATATATATATATATATATATATATATATATATATAATAAACAAAAAGTAAATAAACTTGAGTACCCTGGTAAAATCATTTTAATTACACTTACACGTGTTTCAGCTCTTAGACCATGTTCACAGTGTTAGTTATAATACCTAACCTTATTTTAAAACTAATCCTTATCAACAAGAATAAAGATTTTCACATGTGACTATAAACCATATGATAAATTTTGATCAGTGCAGGTTGGTAAAATATTGCCATTGCCATAAAATCCATTGCCACCGCAAATGGTTATGACACAAAATTGATTGACAAAATGATAAGATCAAGCAGAGAAAAAGCTGAAAAAGAAAATATTTTAAAACCAAAAAGTGAGTATATGTGTGTTCCTTATAGTACAACACTTAATAAAGCCATCAGAAAGACGTTTGAGAAATCAAATTATAAAATAAGCTTCAGAACAAGGAATAACTCATTTCAACTCATAAACAAGTTTTCCAGTGATAAGAAAGAAACATCCAATATTTATGAAAATTCAGGAGTTTATAGAATCAACTGCAGCGACTGCAATAAATATTACATAGGTCAGACAGGTAGAAATTTTAAGAAAAGATACAATGAACATATCCAGGCCATAAAATCAAACAATAGGACAAGTCAAAAGTCTGCATTTGCTGACCATATACTAACAACTGATCATAATTACAAAAATATTGAGGAAAATATGACAGTTCTTGACATCCAAAATAAAGGGTACAAAATGGATATCAAAGAAGAGTTTTATATATATCAAAATTATCAAATTGACAAAAATAACATTTTAAACTCAATGCAAGTCCAGACAAAAAACCCAATTTTCGACCAAATAATACACATTAGAAGTGCTCCTACCAACCTGCACTGATAAAAATTTATCATATGGTTTATAGTCACATGTGAAAATCTTTATTCTTGTTGATAAGGATTAGTTTTAAAATAAGGTTAGGTATTATAACTAACACTGTGAACATGGCCTAAGAGCTGAAACACGTGTAAGTGTAATTAAAATGATTTTACCAGGGTACTCAAGTTTATTTACTTTTTGTTTATTATATTTATCAGTAGCCCTAATCTGTGAATTTAATGTTTTGATATATATATATATATATACATTTGAACAAATGGTGTTTTCGGTATCTGGGAACCACAAAACAAAAAGTTATCATGGTCTCGGGCTTAAGTCTTACCATGAGACCTACGGTAATAGCTTATTTTCTATAGAAGAAATTCGTTAATAAATTAATTCAACAAAAAATTTGTAGAAAATGTACGCTCCAAATTGATAAAAAGATTGTCGCGGTTGAAGAAAAATAATAACTATGTATATTTTCAAAATTTGGATAGACAATTTATGAATTATAAATAATTAAAATTATACGTATTAAATATATTAAAACAATATCAATCAAATTAAAAATAAACTGTTTTATAGTCTTACAATTACAGATTCAAATTTCATATTAAAGAAATAAGTATATTCAATGAATATTTCTACAAGGTAGAATAATTCGAGAAAAGTCATCCAATATGACTGTAGTTTTAAGTCGTATTTATCAAGTAAGTGTGATACTGACATGTATTGTAAAAATTACTAAGAAAGTAGAGATGATAATATTACAATAGCCTTATTGCTCTTCCTTTCACGTCGGCTCCTTTAATAACGATTCAGATAGTTAGGATAGGGTAGGACGTAGTCGGTATTAGGATAGTTCAGATTGAAATTCCACATTTGTACCGCAATGCCAAGTGTAGACATGCTAACGAGCCCATTAGACACTTATATACTTACAAGTTGTACTAATGCATTATACTTAATTAACTTCAGAAAAGATAAACTTTTTAAAAAACTATTTGTTATCAGAAAGATAACCAGCGATTGAAGTTAAAATCCCCGATATCTGCAGGTTTGTATCTCTGTTTTGGTAAACAAAGTAAAAACAAACATAATCTAATGTGAGTATAAATAGATAATATTCCTTTTAGGAAAAGTTGAAAGCTAGATAACGAGTAAGGAAAGAAAGATTGGCAATTAGCGGACAGGGTAATGAATCACACTGACGATAAGTTGGCAAGAAAGTATGACATCGTATTTGGAAATCTTATCTTAAAGTTAGAGCTTTTAAGTTTGATAGGTTTTTGGTACTACGTGACAAGAAAAAATTAATTTTAAATTTAGATTTATAACTTTAAATTCATTCTAACTGGAAACTTACAACACAGTCAATGATAAAATGAGTTAACTTGTTAATAATAAAAGAATAAAACATGAAAACTGTCCTACTGGTTCATAAAACATATTATAATTGATTTTTTATCGTCGTTTGCGCTTATGCGATTCGCTTAGAGGGAAAACAGAATGAGGAGCATTTACCCCCACCACTACCCTTCATTGCCTTCTTAATTGGACGAAACGAATTGTTTTGGTTTTATGTTCACTATTTTATCACAACTGGTTGTTATTACCACTACGTTATCCCTATAGGCATAAAGATGTGGCAGATGTCGGTTTTTATTTTCCAAACAAATCGAATTGGTCCATTTAGAAATAGTACCGGGGAGAGCGAGCCATGCTCGGTGATATTTGATTAGTTTTCGTGGATTACAAAAAAAACTCAATAGTAGAATGTCGCATAGTTATGTAATTTACAAGAACATTTTAATAGCATTATCAAATTTGGATACTGAAGGGAATTAATTATCTCTCTACTTTATGTCAGTTTATGGAATAGTCCTTAAATATTTTTTGCACCCCCCCCCCAACTTCATACCATTATAAGCAGATTTGCTTCGCTTAATTGCCTCTTTTCAGCATATTAGAGTCACTCCAGTTGTTATTACAAATCAATTCACTTCAGGTAGTATTTTTTTATGCACAACAAATTTGATTAATTTGGATATATCCTCTCTATTCCCAATTTTTATTCAATGGGTCTAGTCACTGTTTTCTAGAAATCACGTGTTGATACTTTAACATGTGTGTGATACTTTGTCAGTTCACACTGGTTATTTATTCTAAAGTTGTTATGGTTATTTTGCTTTGATTTGAAAATCCATAAGCCCAATGTTAAAATTTCCAATTTTATAATGAATTTTGTTTACCAAAATAAGAGTTTTCCCGGGGTTGAGGTTTTTACCAATACATTTTTGAGGCCCAAAAGCCCTTAATCCCAAAGTTTAAGCAACATCCTTCCGCTGAATTCTGAGATAAAATTTGCAAGCAAACGCTCGTACTGTATTAGAGTATATGATAACCAACATGATTTTGTAACAATACAATATCACTGTGTAATAATCCCAATATATGATTCCATACAAACTGTATGTTTACAAAACAAAGTATTTGACAGGAGTGAAGAAAGATAAACAAATGCCATATGATCAGCTGAAAGTAGATGTCATATTCAAACTGTAAACAGATCAACATATAAATCCTCTACCTATGGCTATATATGAGCAATGTACCATTCCAGTACCTGTTATTTCTACAACCATATGTTTCATATCAAATAATTTTCATATTTAAATATTGTATTATGTATTATACATTTTATAATTTTGAATTTGTAATTGTTCTTTGAGATTGATAATTATTATTTCTATTTTAAATTTATGTGAGTGATAATATTTAATAACGCGTAAAAATAATGTGTAAACTTCATATAGTGATATATACAGCAAGGATGACAAAGTCAAGATCATTATACCATCAAATTAAACTATTCCACAGATGTGCATAAATTAATTTAACGAAAGAAAAACAAATGTGTGTGTTGTTGTGAAAGTGTAAGATCAAAAGTTATATCACGAAATTTAGGCCAAGAAACAAAATCAAATTGCAAGAAGATAAACACAACCAAGGAAGCCTAAATGGATTAAATAAACGAAAGGAACACGTTTGTTAATACTAACAAATAACCGAGGTGAGATTTTCCCAATTAAATTAACTTCTCAAAAAAAAAAAACTCTAACCAGTATCAAGATTTTAAAGCATAGCTTCAATTATGAACATTTATTGACAACTTAACAACAAATTTACCAAGTTTATGCATTAACGATTACAAATCTGATTTTATTAATTTTTAATCTATAATATATTGTATTAATAAGTTAATCAAACAATTTAAATGTTCGGTGGCAAAAAACCACCCTTGATGACGAATCCCTATGCAACCCTGAGAACAAACTAGTCGGAGCAAACTTATAATGAATATCAATCTTGTACAATATTCAATAGATTGTATAATAAATACCAATGTCAAATTTATGTTCTTTTTTGTTATAAAAAGTAAGATATTATAACTGGTTTCAGAGCTATATGGTGGAATCCCCAGGAAATATGGAGAACAAAGATCTTGGCTATAGGAATACATTGATGGTATCTTGGTTGGTTGTCACCAAACAGTAGAGAGTGGGGATGCCATTCGCCGCGCCCCCTGCTCGCCACTAAACTTATTTAACTAACATTGCAATCAACGCTTGCTTGTTAGAACGATTACTTGTTTAGAGCAATCGAATGAGATTCAAGGGTCAAGCTAAAGGAAACAGGAAATGCCATTCACGTAATCACGTGAGTGTATGAGTGTATGTTGTATAAATAATTTGTTTAATTCATTTATAAATTGTAAAATGTAAAAGTTGTGTAAAAGTCAAATTGATTAAATATAATAGAAAATAAATAAATAATTGTTATTCTATTAAAACCTATATTAAAGAAAGACACAATCACATGAATAATAATTATGATAACAATTGTTGTACAGGTAGCGAATGAGGAATCATACATTGAAACTCTAATGGGAAACCTGATAAGAGAAAAAAGTGGTTATCCTTAGACGTGGACACGCACGGCTGAGCAAACCCTAGCAACAACATCCGCACCCGCACACTCCCGCACCGGCACCCACACCCGCACACCCCGCACCCGCGCGGCCACCGCAGCAGGCTGACAGAATATACAGATAATGTAACTGGAGGGAGATGGACTGGCTACCGTGGCTTCTGAATACACTAAAATTGCTGTAGATTCCCCAGAACAGTAATGAACAACTGAAGTAATTTTAAAATATCGCGTGCAGGGAATCCGAATACATGCAGGTTGTCGTAGAGCAAACCCCGCGCTACTCCGTCCTCATCCGCCGCAGCCGTAACGGTTCATATGTATTTGTACATTTTCCCGTCATGACTTGTATTGAAACTACGTTCTTAGATTAAAATACTTTACTAGAGTTCATCCTTCCACTGAACTGTTTAACTTAACTCGTGCAATTTTAAAATTGAATTAGAATATTTTTATTGTAAATCTGGCCTTTTTTAGCATTACCTTGTCAATTTTATTGACCAAATTTTCGGATCAACGGGACTCGCACGCATACATGTAAGCCCATCAGACCCAATTTAGTGTGAGATTTTATAAATCGATTTCTTACGTTTTGAGAAAACCGTAAGTCTGACACCCATCTACCACTAACTTGAATGAAAGGTCTTCATATGGAAATCTGAGGTGAAATAATCGTTTATCGTGAAACAACGAAAGGACATGAATAAAATCAAAATGTCTAAAAAATTAAAAAAAAGAATGTGAAAAAAGTATTGTGATGGGTTAAACTTCTCACTGACTAAGACCAACTGATTCGATGGTCAGGACCATTAATTAAATGACAGTTGCATATAGTTTAGAATATTAACAACATTTTCGGTTTTTCTCAGGATCGACCTGTCAAACCTCAGGTTACGAGGCGAGCCCTCTAACCACTACGCTACCCAGTGGATTGAGAACGATTCTTTCAGAAAATATTGGTAAGTGTGAAAATCATTTGTTAACGATAGATTTCATTAATAGACTACAACGCAAGGAATAACAGAAGCGTGTTTTTACAACAAAGAGCAAATTCTTATCTAGAAACATTTAAAAAACTACTTGAACGCTAAAATTATCAAAACTTTACATAGAGAAGGGTAGCTAGGTTTTCCGTTGCCTTTTTGTTTGGATTTTTCCTTAGATGTTTGGCTTTATAATCATATTACAGTGAGTTATTTAAAAGTCCTATCAATTTTTAGCATCTTACAGAAAATAACGCCCGCGATATTACATTACTGTCACAGTACTTGTTTATTTGAGCTTTCAAGCTTCAGACAGATTAAACCAAATTCTCTATAACCAACAAGAGTCAAATCCCAATAATATATTTTATAAAATCACGTATGCACCAACAATTTACAAATGGGTCATGTTTTGCTTATTGGAAAAGATTGTTGTGAACACCGAAACTAAATGAGGTGAAATCAAGGTGCCATTAATTACAGGTTTCTGTCGAACTGGGTATTGTTTGCGTGGCCCCAAGGTAAAAAGCGACACCGATTACAACGGAGGAGTTGTTTAATAGGCAGAAAACAACTGGAGGTGTAAACAAGACCGTTGGGGAAAACAAAAATACACCGCCAATAATTCATCCCAATTAGCTCGGATCGTTTAGTACCCGGGACTTCCCGTTAATGTCACATTGTTAGATAATGAGGAAAATATTACATGAAAATAAGGTCCATGTGGTAGAGCAGGTCTGGCACGTACTTAAGTGAAGATAGTTTCCGACTGTGTTAAATTGTTGCATTAGAAATAAACGGGAGAGGAATGTGACCAAAAGCCGGCTCCATTTGTTGTATATGGGAAACTGTAAGGGAAATAGAGTGGAAAACATGTGATGAACATATTTACTTCAGCTGTTCATAGGTTACAGTTTTTGGAGAAACTATAACTATCATAGTATCTTTTTACAAAAATGTTTGGTAAAACATTGTAATTTTAACAATTAAGAAAACTTTATCCTAGACTGAGCCCCTTCTGTAACTTCTTAATCTAGGCATTCTAACTCTAACATCATGAAATATTTGAATTGTTTTTATTTGAATTAACATTTAAAGTATAAATTGAAGATTGAATTTCCTATGAAGACCATAGAACTCAATGATTTCTATGGTACAAACCTATAACCTAACTGAAGATTGCTGTTTTGCTGTCTAAAATTTTCCCAGCCTATAGTTTTTTTTTTGCTATGGAATCCATGTCACTTTTGTCTCATTTGGTTTTATTTTCGCCGTCCTATTGGAACTTGCAACAGAATACCAAGAGCATGTTCTATTAAGGTGGAGTGGGGAGGAGGCCATTACGAACTTGAGACAGGTCCGGGCTAGGTCCCCTCGTGTTAGTTTACGGCCAGTAACAGGAAAAATCTAATGATTATATAAATAACTGTTACAGGAGTTAACATCCTAATTTGTATGCTATATGAACGTGTGTATTATAGCCTGTTAGTAGGTATTCAAAAAAAATCCAATGTGTATTTTTCGGGAAAATGACCGCGGAACTGTTTCTCCCTAGGGGCTGCCGTATCCCCCACCTTCAGGTTAAGGGTGCACCACGCTACCCAGGGACATGTTACCTTTCAAGAGGCAAGGTTGTACATTTTGGAGCCACTGTTCCAAGGTTCCGTAGTCGCATGACTGACCGCCATGCAGTGCAGATCACAATCACTATCATTACATATCTACCTCGCTCTCTCTTCCGCTGCCCTTTTCTTGAACACGAATGCCCTTATATTAGGTCATAAATCATAATAAAACTTAAGAGTTTATACCTATACACTTATAATATATGACTAACTTAAATTGCGATTTAAGAAGATTGTGTGCCTCTTGGTCCTTGTATTGTACTTACTTAAATTGTACTATGCTCTCTAGTCACCAGGGTGTTAAATAATATTTTTGAATTCAAACTTGCATGCATGGTTTCCACTTGGATATGGTACTATTCTCAGCTATGCATAAAAAAATGGGACAGTCGCACAAAGATCGAATCGAACCAAATCGATTGTATATCATAACTGTTCGGTTATACTGACCTAGTTTGGCATGGTCATAATCTGGGATTAGAACTAGTGCCACCATATGCCCTTTAAGTGCTTAAGATACCCTTAACATAAAATGGATCCTTTAACGAAGTATAATAAGTCGTTTATGGTCGTAACTTGGTAAATGTATCTCATTAAGATTAAGGAGATTAAGATAATCAAGAAAACTTTATTTTAATCATAGATACATCTTAAACTTATAAGTTTCTTTTCGATTTCACAATCATCACAACTCTAAATACACCCTCAACAACCTAGAGTTTATAGGAAAAGGACGTCCGCACACTAACAGCAAAGGAATAACGCAGACAGCGCAATCTCTAGCTTGTAGTGTGAAATACTGTTGTCAATGGATTTGCAGTTTACAGGTGTCCAAGATGTAAGTGGATAAATAGCATTAAATGAAGAGAAACGAGAGCGTATTCAGCAAGCTGGTCAGGAGAAAGCGGAGTGGGAGGTTGGAAGGGGGCGGGAAGGTGAGGGGGAAGGGAGGGACACGAGATTCACAAGGTTCTGTGTATGTACCGCAGATGCTGGGCCGCCGCTATGACTTGACCACTACCAGTGTATGAACGACAAAGCGACGCATATTAGGCGAATTCGGAATGACTATGTAAGTACGAGATGAGAAAGACTACATACACGAAGCCATCTCAGATTGGGAATTAACAATGTGCATTGTATACGCGATAGCAAACAACCTGAGCAAAATCCTGATAAAATTTGGTGAAGGTTCGATATTGGATCCAGCAGCCATTGGTCATTGAGCTATAATTATTATCCTGGCTAAAATAATCAGTCAGTAACACGGATCACCCAGCCTACACTCATAGTTCATTCATTTTCACCTTAAAATTCGCAAAAGTATTGCACGGTGATTCAGTGACACCAGTTTTGCCATTACAAAACACCACGACAGTTACGGAATTAGTACGGCGAATTAAATCGTTTAAACTCCACTCGTTGGACGTTAATTGACATTTCAAACCTTGAGGATGTCTTATATCATGTAGGACAAAATACACGCATAAACCAAGAAGACATTTTTAAACTTTAACATCAACCATCATGTACCCTTTCATTGGCTAGACTGTATTCCCTTCTTTAATGTCAGTTAGTGGATTTAAATTTAATTCCTACAAAATAAATGTAGGAATGAGTTTCATCAATAAGATATTCTAATGCAGCCATTTAAAATTTTTGATAAATATTAATTAAATTCGATTTCTACGAAATATATGCAAATAAAGGCGAAGAAAATAATAAGTTATAAAGGAAGAATTTTGGAGATAAATTACTCGATGTAAACTAAATAAATTTAAACCGTAAAAAGCAAATAAAAACAATGTAATATTAAGATGATAATAAATAATAATAATAATACAAATATTTTAGAAGAGGAACTTAACACGGGTTTATAGATTAATTAATTTGCTATTCAAAGACACAATTATGATGGATACGTGTTATGTGTCTGATAAGTTTTTAATGTTTCGGAGGTAACCCCAATATACCCAATAACCCCAATTGTTCGTCAGACTTAATAAATATGATGAATTAATCACCGAACATGTGAAACTATCTAACTAGGTATACAATGCAGTTGTCTGCTTGCAATATTGAGCGGAGCGAGTATTTATTTAATCAATAATTTTCAGAAATGTATCGACGAATCGATTTTTCCCTTGGATACGGTGCATCGTCCGAGATTTGCACCTCCTCTCCGTAAACGTGGCATTTCATTCACGTACAAAGGTAAACAAACCACTAAAATAAACAAAACAACAATTTCACAGAAAACTACTGTATTTACAAACAGCTGATAATAACAGTCTGCATTTAAATTTGATCCTTATAACAGCTGTATAATCAACACACAGTAAACAAACCAATAAAATATTTCTCCTATTAAAATAACATGGTAACTTTAAAGGGCCGTAGGGCAGAACCCTTATGTCCGATTTGGACCATTTCAGATTTATACCTTCCCATAGATGGTTACTATGACCGAGCAAAATTTCGTGAAGATCACTCCAGCCGTTCAGGAGGAGTACGTGTAAATAAAAAGCCAGAGTGTAGTATAGGAGCTCCGCTCAATCATTCTAGTAAATCCTACGGGTTATCGTATAATGGCAAACAAACAAGGAAGATATGTCAAGATATTGTTTAGAATGACATTTAAATTTAAGAATCGTGTCATGGAATGTTTTCTGGCCAGATTAATTTGGTATGTAAAAGGTTTACTTCACTAGCAACTAAATATTCAATTTAATAAGTAATGGAAATAATTAGAAACAATTATTTCTTATTGTTTAATGCGACTAGGACAGGCAGTTGAGATATACTTGGTAGTTACTGTACCTTAAAAGATTGTTGGGGCGATCACAACCATACTGGAAACATCAGTAAAAGCGCGTATGGGATCTCCGTTCGAATAAAATCAATATTTATAGTTATCGACTGTTTTCTAAGCAAATGCACACCCGCACAGTTTCATTGCTTTGTAACTGTTATACCTATTATTTAGAATAATCTTTTATTGATGACTTATTGACAACGAAAATATACATTTATTTGTTGTTTGTAATATTGTAAAACGTGCAATCAACTAATGACAATAGTTATTCCGTTATTATTCGAGCGTTTTGTAGCAAATAAACTATTCGTCAAAGAACGCTCCTACCCGCAGGGCGTTTGAGCCCCTGTTGCCTACCTCTGCGCCGTCATATCTCGGTAATCCTTTTACAAAAATGTGTCAGAATATGGGTTTAAATTTAAATTATTTGAATTTTTGTTTTGTTTTCACTTTTTTAGTTTATAAAAGTTAATGCCAAATAAAATGTTGGCACTGGTCGTAAAACAAGTGTCTATGTGTGACTTTTTACTATACTGTACATATCACTACAGCATATACATGCCTTTCAATCGTATTTTCAGAGCCGTCAGTCACTGAATTACTTGAGCTTCTTCCTGACTTCTAATGTAGAATTTCAGTTATAGATATGTTGGTAAAGTATTTCAAAAGGTAACCTATGAAACGATTTGAGAGTAGGCCCAACTATTTTTTCAAACTATTGCTACTGGAGTGTCGTATTAATCTAAGTTATTTTACATAATTATTATCTATTTCATAACTCAAGTATCCAACAATATCACATTTACTGCAAACAATGACGGAAAACACTTTGTTTAAATAATATGTACATTAGGAACTACATATAAGTAAACTTTTATGCTATACACCAAATGTAAAAGCTGAGACATTTTATACCTTGTAAAAAGGTGTTTGTTTATCCTCAGTAACGAATGCTCCACGGAAGCTAATAAACACCGTAATAAACGTCCAGCAAATCCCATCAAGCCCACTCGATTCCCCAGACTTCCGCCGATTACGAGAACTAGAGCACCGCCCTCTAGTCGACGGCGGCCTAGTGACCGTCCTCGGTGGGGGGGGGAGAGGCGACCAAGGAATCGGCGAGGAGGTATATCCGTGCATAACTACCAGAGGTGAGGGATAGGTAAGGATGATTCGGAGGAAAAGAGGGAGTAAAAAGAAGGGAGTGATTGTTTGGAAGGGGTATGTTAAAGTAATGTTGCGGGAAAGTTGGAAGACTTTCAAGGAATTTGAAGAGTTTTTTAATCATGGATGAACATGATTAATATTATCTTTTAGGTCAAAAATTAAAATATTCTCTTAACTACCAATAATTATCAAACCGTGTTTAAAACACCCTTTTATGGAGAGCAGTTATTTAAGGAAATTTAATATTCAGCATGTTTCGGCATTGAAGTTGTAAATGGCGAATAAAGAATTGTTTAATGGGTTGAAGGACTTTAGGTTCACCCATAAGCGAAATTTCAGTTTGATTGGAGAGTTTCACATTTTGATTGGAGGGGCAAACATGGTGGTGATCGTGATAATTGTGACTTTTTATATATTACAAAAACATGTCCTCCATTATTTATTGCCCTTAATTATTGCTTGGGGAGCAACCGTCCCCCCTTGCCACCCCCGAATTACGCCTATGGGTTCTCTGAGTTATAACACCAAAACAACTGCTACAGATAACATGCTCGTGGATAGTGTACGGCGAAAATATAGCGAATGTCACAAACATTTTGCAATCTATAAGTCACGGTAGATATTTACTTAACAAATCTTCACATGTTTAGTTAGTGATTCGCACATCACTTAATTATCTGAGAAGGCTAGATCACAAAGTTATGTATGCAACAAAAAGCATTAATTTACTGCAAAAAACGTTTTGACTTGTCAAAATTAATTACCCGATGACCTCACCCCCATAACATGTGGCTCCGTTATTTTACCCCTCAACCTCGGATTTATATTTCATCTGAGCCCACAACTGGCCCGGTGTGTTCCTCAATCCCCTCCCCCTCCTCTAGAACCGCGGGAAGCGAAGAAAGCTGGGATATCGGACTGCAAGTTCAATCTATATTCAAAACCGAACGGGCAATTTACCTTCCGAGGCGGCGAACTGTAGGCTGGACTAACGGCGCGGGGAGCTGTTGGCCGTTTACGATGTAAATGCCGCGCACCCGCAACACGCCCAACACTCGCACAACACGCCAACTGTAAACGTTAAGTGTCTGTCGGATGCTGATGGATATCGATAATCTGTTGAGAAAAGTGTAGCAAACGCTTCCAAAGATGACGAATTCATTATAATGATGTTTTAATATTTGGGGAAACGAAGAAATAGATGAAGTTTCAAGCCAAAAACAATGTTATACACAAAGAATAACAATGTAAAATGAAATTAACAAAATGGTTAGTAAATAGTTGATTGTTAAATTTTACTTTTTTAAATTTTGCTTAGACATTTTATTGTACCTATATACTTAAAATGGCATTCTACTATATTACATTTTATAGAATGAACGTTTTTAGAGCATGCTTTATACACTGAATAATTTTCGTTTTGGGTAAATTTTATAAAAACTAAATACACTCCTAAAACATTTTATACGTTTTCATATTTATATCTTTATTAGACGTATAAAAACCAACTGAACTCTAAATAACCCAAAATTTAACCCTGCAAGTTCTGCTTGTCAAATTAATAACTCGCTAAATATGAACTGTAATACATCATCTGAACCTGGGACTGAGCGCACGAGTGCGACTGAGTACGTATGCAATGCCTCCATTTCTTACTCACCGCTCACCATAGTAGTGCTACAATGAGAAGTTGCTATTTAAACAAAAAACTTTGACATTAACAAAACAAAACTCACGTCACTCGCAGATTTCCTACTAAAAGCTGCATATGCTTAGGAATGCGCACGGCGGAACCGTGTACCTAAACACGGTCCTGAAGTGCGTTACGCCGCTTGAGAGGTTTACGATATTAAAAAGCACTTTGTCAAATTAGCCCAAGGGGGCCGAGTCATCCTTTACAAAGAAACCGGGCAAAAAACCAAGCTGACCGCACACAATTGATCCTGGGGTGCCCTCTCTCCATCACTCCCTCTCTCCATCTCTCCCTCTCTCCCCTTTCAACCCCATCTCGTTTTTTCTGTCTCTTGCATTAACAGATATGATTTTAATTTTATAATTGCTGTGTTTCAAGCCTTTTTTAATCTTGTTCCAGCATAGTTGTGTTAATGTGTCAATTGTTAATGTGTTAATTGCCACAATTTGTGTTAATACAACAGCAGTCACAAGGATAAAATATTTACATTAAATATGATAAGAAACTTGGAGATATCAGTGGCAAATTAGATAATTGAATATTATAATATATACGAAAAATAAAGGAGTAAAAGAAAATATTTATTTTTTTACTTTTAACTTAGTCTTTACCTCGTTTAGAGAGTTGCAACTTTTTATGGTACAAATCATAAATACACTAACCATTATGCTTGGTTTAACATATTTTTAAAGGAAGGAGGGAATTTTGTCATGACTTATACAGAATCGTTTATTTTAGTGTTTATGACTTTTTGAGTAAGCTGACATATTCACATTATATCTCTTATTTTAACTATGAGTGAATGACTCATTTATTTCTAAAATTAAATCAAACTAATATGGCATGAAACCACTATCCAATAAAATGAAAGATTATAGAGAATAATCAGGCCAGAGCTCACTTATATTCTTATATACTGTCCACCATTAGCACACATACTTTATTTCATTCGTTCGATTCACTTCAAAATATAAATTGTTCCCTTTTGCTAAATGTTTCAGGTTTTTTAAAACTCGTAAATGAAGTTAATTGTTTTTACCCTGATTATAAATAATGCAAACACTTTATAGACATTCATTCACTAACAATGTATATAAATTAATGATGACAAAATAAATAAATTACTCACTAAATCATGGGAAATGCATAATTTATGACCAGGGATGGCAAAGTGCTTGCACTCCTGAAGAGACTACTCCAGCAGCGCACGCACTTTTGCCGCCCAAGACGAAACGTCACATTTGCCGCCCAAGACGAAACGTCACTTTTGCCGCCCAAGACGAAACGTCACATTTGCCGCCCCTCACCACCCGCCTTACTCGACCTCAAATTAAATATGACACACACAAATCTATAAAAATATTCCTTCCGCCTCTTACATTCTGTATTTCCATACAATATTATATTTCCCCATCAAAAGACGAGTATGAGTTTTGCTAAAAATCCTGTATACTGTAGATGCAATATTACTTTACTGGCAGTGTGTCCACATTTACCTTGGAACTTTAAACTTGTTATTTGTATTACAGTAACAAAGGTTTAATCAATACTATACTATAAATGATTAAAATAATACCTGAAAAAGTATAGCGATTTCGCAATAATATTTTAAATCTAAACTTATTTTGATAAAAATCTGTTGGAACAAATTTAGCTCCACAATCAACAACTTTACCTCCAAACCAAAAGACTGGTGGAGAAATTACCAACCCCTCAACTTACAAACGGGACACGAATCTCCCTACAGGTTTGATCGCCCAGAGAATGATATAAAATCGGTTGCGAGTAAGTGAGAATGTAGGAGTGTAAGTGTGGGCGTGAGTGTGCGTGTGAGAGAGCGCGAGTGTGCGTGTGTATGTCTCGGAGGCTGCTCCGGGGGCTTGCCTAAGGACAGCATTCCTGGCTCCACTACTACCTGTGCTGCAGATATGAGGTCGGAGCTGAAAACATCGAGTGGATCACCGGAGGCCGGAACGACAGCCGCTCACCTGGGTCCTCTTTGGCGTTGATGAAGATTCAACGCCAAAGACGGTAAGATTTGTTGTTACGGTAAGATTTTTGGGGTTTTAAAAGTTCAGGGTGAAAATCAGACCGTCCTTAATGACACGCAATTTTTAAACAAATGAGTACGGAGTATGATTTTTAGTGTGAAACTTCAAAATTACAATAAATAAAATGCATATTTAAAAAGTAAATAATCTAAAGTCTGATACGAGACAAATATAAATTATTATACTAAATAGATCATCATGGGTATTACATTTTTAGCTGATAACTTGAGGGACCACTTTGGTAAAGGGGTCAATGACCTTTGGAGAGGAGAGGCTTTCTAAAATATATTGTTCCAAGGAATATCGAGTTATTGAACTTGGCCTGTTCTAAAAATGCTAGAGAATTGCCATACACGGGGAGAGTATGACGTTCAACAGGTAAATTATGAATGATAGACATATTGTCAACTCAATGAGACGAATAGGCAATGCTATCAAGTAACCGAGACAACAATTTGCAATATGCTCCAATTATTGAATAAATCTGTTAAAGCGTAATTGTAAAATGAATAAAACAGTTTAACAGTACTGCGAGCGATAACTTGTTGCTGATGTCAATAAAAGGCAGGATTCCCGATCATTTGCTGATACAACAAAATAGTTTATTAAACAACTGAGTAGTTACAATTAGATACAAGGCTGCATACACACGAAAATAATATCTCCAAGCTGCAAACAGTTACTTGGCGCGATTACAATAATATGTAGCCGAGCAAGTGGAAAGGCCATACGGTCTAGTTCAGAATTGTTGTTATATGGCGTAGTGACCTTTATGGCATACCACCAACAAGGACAGGAGGTGGTCATTTTATTATTATGAAGGTTTTCTTCACGCTTGGTTGAAGAGCTGGAGCGTGTAAAAAATCATGCCCTCAATGTGATTTTATGGCCTGCAATAATAAGGTAAAGTCGAAGTAACCTTTAAATGGGAATATCTAGTTTATGGTACATTTTTTGTTATTGTTAATTGACCATTAAAATGTATGGATCAGATTTTTTCTGGGAAACCTATCTAAAATAAATGGCTTCTTACATTTACTCGTAATAATTCTAATCTTATGATATCCACTAATTTTAAGATCGAGTCGCCTACAAGGCATTCTGAAATGTGACAGTTCATATACAAATGATTGGAAAACACAATTAGTTCAAAGGAAAATAAAAATATTGTAAAAAATAGCTTTTTAAAAAAGTTCTTATAATTGATTACTAATCTACTTTAATCATATGAGTTTTAAATCTCTAAAAAGTATTTTTGTACAGTTTAAAAGAAAACTATGTAATCAAGTGAATAAAAAAATAAAAATTTTGAAAAATTTATATACATAAATGGTAAAGAAACCCATAACTACCAACAGTTAAAACATTATTTCAATTTTTCGCAAACAATTTTAGTATTGCCCCGTCAAAAGAAGATACCACAATAAATGCATTTTGACCCGTACAGTTGGCAACCCTCAATGGAGTCTGATCAGCTGTTGGCCGCGGGCTGTGGGTCGTCACGCTCACGCCGCGCAGCCAGAGGGACGCGTGTACGCAGACGCGGGCATGGCGCGTGCGCACTAGCCGCCGAGACTACCGCGCAGACGCACCAGCCACCACCCCGTGGTCACTATTAGCGTAACGATCTGGGGAATATACGGCGGCTCCTGTACCTCACGACCTGGACACCCAGAAAACACGACGGTCGGTGTTTTACGTTTACAGGTCTACGAAAACTTCATTATTGATTCTTAGGCTGAAAGAATAATTTTTTATTCATTTTCCCGCATTGGTAATTGCTTCACACAAAGTGATTTCCGATGACGTTTGAAAAGTTTAATTTAATAAATATAAAACGATGGATGCAAAGTTTCCGAGTATACAATGGCTGAGGTAAAGTAATTGTTGATACGAGATATATTTTTAGCACATTGGTTACATAATTTGAAATCGGGATGTTTAAGAATAGTACGGAGTGGTTGATAGGAAATTGTGTGCACTACTAGGCTCGTAACGGATCTAATTTGCTTGGTTAAATAATTTTCTAACATAAGCAAACAATATAAATAATAATGAGCTTCAAAAAATCAGTCAGGCAACAACAACAATCAATGTACCGGTATATTAAGAAAACACCTAGCAGAGGTTTTTTAAAATATGTTTAAGGCAAAAATCAATCAGATTGGAAACAGTATTCAAATAAAATTTAACTTAAATTTAAATTACTAAATATGTTCTTCGTACCTAGAAACTACCTAATAATTTTAGTAGTGAGGTACGCAATTTATATCCAAGTAAAAATGAGCTAATAGATGAAAATGCGATTAAAATTATGAATAATAATTAATAAATGATTACATAGAGTTATTCTAGGTACAGAAAAGGATGATCGTATTCAAAAATCAACATGTATAGTTTGTTTCATATTTTTTAAAGGGATTTCTGATCCCTCTCGCGCATTCGAGTTTGGGATTGTCATCTGGGAAAAAAGGCCTAAAACTAACCAAATCCATTGACTATTTCTGATACATTTAAGAGACCGTTAAATAAAATGAAGCTTGGGAACAACCAAAAAAGGACATTTATTTTTTAACTATAACAATTTTTTAGAGTTAAACAAAGAAAAGACAAAAGAACCTGTTGAGGTCCGAATCCGAGGCCTGATTGAAGAGGTCAGACGAGACACGATGTCCGCCCGTCTATCTGTCCGTCGAATTGGGAAAGGTCATGGGCTATGGGCTCATTATTATATTGTTATGTAATGAACTGTACAAGGCTACTTTGTAATAAGATTTACCTAGTTGTAGTAATATGAAAAAAAACATTAACAGCTAACTAGGTTATTTTTAAATTTTAATTTTTTTTCTGCACCTTAAAATTACAAATATTATTATAACAATAACAAAACACTCGAAATATTGACTTCAAGGGAGGCTATTAGCCGGGTGCCGGAACCGTCTAGAAAGTTGCAGTTGGGAAAATTCTGTGGGACAAAAAACGGGGATACATATTAGTTTTAATACAAAAATTTCTTTCTTAAATGATTTGAAACAAATAAAAATAAATGAACTTATATTTTATTCTTAGGAAAGGGTCATCCAAGATCATTAGGCGGATGTACAAACTTATATTTTGCACCGAGGCACAAAACGTACAAAGATATAATCCTATTGAGAAAATATCAGTTTGAAATAGTGTTTAAACTTTGTAATGCATACATAACCAAACTGGAAATAAACACCACAATAAGACATTGTACAGAGTAATTAGTGTAATTTTTACAGCAGACCCGCTCACAGTGACACAGTGGTCATATAACAACTGATTTCTAAACACACCAGGGGCTCGAAACTGGTCCTATCGAGTCGCCGGTGGATTTAATGCCACGTTTTTGGCCTTAATTTGTATCTGTTCTTTGGAGAATATCGGCACTGATCAATCTAGAGATTGTGGTAAAGTAACTTGACCAGAAAGAGGTTAATGATTCAATATTTTTGTTTCGATTGTATGTTTAATTACCGAGGTGAAACCCATGAGATCGAGATCGTCTATTCACGCCGTGTAATCGAGGTGGGTCTGAGCATTGAACATAGTAAAACGGACAGTTAAAATAAGTCTCAGACCAATTTAAATTATTACCATGGCTCTGTCAAATCACAATGATACTCAAAAGTCGTTTCCGTCAGCATAAAGTAGTATAAATTGTGTTACACCTCTTAGAGGTTATGGTCTACTACGTGTTGATCTAATGCATGGAACTATAAACAGTTTATAGTTCTATGGTCTAATGGCGCAAGTCGTAAAATGTCCAATTACATAAGTTACTGTATTATAAACGAAGTTGTAGTATAGTTGTATAGTACAACTATACCAATGAGGAAAATATGCCCCTCCGATCACTGACTGTAGGTGTATTACCATAAATGATAACCATAACAAATATAAATTAAATAATAAACATATTTCATTAAATTTAAGTTTGTACTTTTGTATTTGTAGTTTAAAATCTGGAGGACAATAGATTCGCTAGGGTGACATAACAATAAAAAAATAAAAACAATTATATGGCACATGATATTATTACGTGTTGCTAAATAAAAGCGATGACAGAACCTGTAACAAAGAATATCATTGCCAAATAAAGTGAGTCGAAAACGTAAACAGTCCTAACCTCTTCATCCCCCGACGCCAGGTCGTCCGGGCCGGTGCCTCCCCCGCCGTCGTCCTCTATCAGCACGAACGAAACGTCATTGTTGTTGTGATGCTGCAGCTGAAGCTGTTTCCGGGGAGATTCCGGTACTTCCGGGTCTTCAGGAGAATCCAGCTTCCGTTTCCCCTCGGGAGTCAGCTGGACCCCGTTGTTGGCCATGACGTCATTGAGTTCTTGCTCCAGCTGGTCGCTGGACGCGCTAACGTCGCCGTCCAGAGAGCTGATGTCGTCCTTCGCGAACATAAGGTCTTCTTTGACGTTCATCATGACCATCCGGAGGTGCGAGAGGGACTGGAGCGAGTGGTGCTAGGAGAAATGTCTCAGGAAGATAGGTATCCCAGCGTCATCTGAAGAATGTAGAAGGACGCCTAGCGAATTCCCGGGAGGGCATTTCCCTAAAGTCACGAGAAGAAACTACGAGGACCACGAGATAGCGACGCGAAGAGGATGTGCGCAAAAGTTTTTCGACGGTAGCAAAAGAAAAACGTCAAAATCAACAACACTTTCCGGCATTTTAAAAAATCAGATCAACCGCGCGAACAGCACGGGTAAGAGCGCCAACTTTCTCGAACAGCTGCGTGTTTACATCACCTTCCTCCCGACACTCGCACTGAGAAAAAATCAGCGGTAAACACTCGTGGGCGGGAAACCGCGGTCGGAAAACGGCGACCGAATCGAATCTAGCTTAAGGCGTTTCTGGAGTGACCCGAGGTATTAAACCCGGGGATAAAAGTGGGGAGGGAGAAAAAAGGTCTCTCTGTCCTTCTCGGACAAGTGCTGCGCCAACGGTCCGGCCGAGAATCACAGAAACCTGTTCCACCAGCTCGCGCTCCGTCTCGCTCGCACACACACATGCCACCGATTGGCATATTTTCTTTCCTCCTCCCACCTCATGCCCGATTGATACTTTAACGGGATCCCTTTTGGAATAAGAAGCGCGTAATTTTCTGGAATTATCAGAAAATTAAATCTGCGTCGTCTTAACTATTAACGTTAATCGGCGCGGAGGTCGTAACGCGGTCGGACGCGAGCTGGATCGCTTCCGCGTTTTGGACCACTTAAGACTCCCCGGTTATTGTTATGGAGGTGTTGCAGCGAGACCGTACAAACCGGCTGCGTGCAGGGAGGCGTAGTTCACTCAACCTGAGCAGAACCTTGAACATGCTGATAAGGTATGGAACTGGACCCACCGGCCACTTGTCATTAGGTCGTCGGAGTAACCATGCCATTAACATACACAAAAACATAAGTACTGTTAATCAAAATTAAAATAAATATATATAAATAAAAAATCCAGCGTGCTTGTGATTGTTCCTTTTGTATTTGTTCAACCAATAAGCAAAAATAATTATGTGAAGATTTAAAACGTATCCGCTGTTACTCGTAAATGTGCATGTAATATTGTGTGTTGTTATATCTCCGATTAAAAGTTATAATTCAATTTAAACCAAATGCGTAATCTGGGGTGTGCAAAGTGGAGGTAAAGCCCCCAATAATTTGGGGACTATGAATTATTGTAATAAATATAAAGTCACACTAATCGCAGTCACGATAATTTTGCCCATCCTCTCCTCTTTCCATTCGAAATAATAAAACTGCGCTTATGATTTATACCCCTATCAGAAAGCGTAGTTTTTTGTATCTGCACTTTTAATGAGTTCAAATTGTGTTGACATTCATTACTGGCTGAGCAATGTTCTCAATTTTAACAAAACCCATCAAACCTTTAACAGTGGCCTACATTTGAGACGAGAGCGAGCGTGCATGTTTGACGATCATAGCAACATGTCTAACACACTCTTGGTTACAGGTCAAGAATTAATTTTTCTTCCAATAAGAGGTTAGACAATCCTCTTATTCTTAGAAATAAAAATAGTTTATTAGGTACTATTATTATAGTATAATAATAATAGCAACAAAGTGCAAAATCAATTGTTTAGATAAATATGATATTTAATTATACTGACGCATTATTTATACACATAATAAGATATTAGTTTAATTGCATTATCGGTTGCCAGGGACTTCTTCGATCAATGTGTTTTGCCTATACATTAGTTTATGTCTAGCGGCGGGCATAAAACATTAAATAATAGTCTAAGCATACTTACATTATGAATATTAAAATATGAATCAACTTGTAAAACAATTTACGTTAGCTACAACAGTATTGTTGCAATAAGCAAACACATGGGCATCTTTCTAAACGTGTACTCTTTGTTCTCAAAATGTGTACAACTGACAAAAGTGTAATAGATTTATAAATCTCGAACAAAAATGACCTAGATCCCATTTACATAGTGAACCTTTTTAATAAATTGTTTTCTCTTAACGTATGCATAATGCACTAATTCACAAAATGCACTTGCACATTAAACTATTTATTAAATAGACCAAGTGGTTGCAGCAAACGTGAATAATTCCGCAATAACTCAGTTGGTGGACATTAGAATTAATCGTTTGTTTCTCATGAATAGTTTATGCTCTATTTGTATTGGTTATCGTCTCTCTAGTAATTGGTTATCAGTCTGTAACTGATCGTTGAAACTGGTGCATTGTCGTTTATGAGTAATTTATTTGAATTAATTTACATTTATAGCAAATACTAGTCATATTTTAAACAGATTTAATTTTGAAACAATGTTTCCTTTGGGAATATACGAGGGTCAATTTGGGAAACCCCCTAGGTTACTGTAGTTACAAAATATTAATGGTCAATGTTGGCGAATATGTCTAAGAAAATTTAACTGGTCCATATACAATGTATAGTCTTAAGAAGAGTTACACTCTTTTCAAGACCCTTTCTTGTTATTTTTTTCTGCCCATACACCCCATCATCCTCACCTTTTACCCACCTACCCTATTTAAAGGAACGTTTATAGTAAGTTTAGGTTAAATAGTGGTTTTAGCGAATTTCCCCTATAGGGAAGAAGCTATTACCGTAGGTCTCATGGTAAGACTTAAGCCCGAGACCATGATAACTTTTCATTTTGAGGTCCCCAGATGCCAAAAACACCATTCGTTCAAATTTTTATATATATATATATATATATATATATATATATATATTGATATATATATATATATATATATATATATATATATATATATGCACGATAACTCTCGTAAAAAAGGTCCGATCTTAATGAAATTTGGTACAAATGTGCAAAGTACCATTTATTTGAACGAGTTCGAAAACCAGATGCATCCGAAGGGGGGTTTTTGGGGTTTTCACATTTAATTTTAATTTAAATCAAATTTTAATTTATACCATTGAATTCAGCTTAAAAAAACAAACAATTTGGTATTTTGATCATTGCTCTACGTCAATTGGTTACCGAGATATTGAAAGTGCTAAACACAGTACGTTGTCTAATGTTATTCTTATGGAGAAAAAGGAAAATTGTATATCTCGCTTATTTATGAATGTATATGGATGAAACTTGGTATGTGACTTCACTAAGATGAGTTCTATTGATATTTGCATAAAAACCCATTATTTTGTGTGCCTTGTTGCAGCAAACCTGCGTACTCATCCCCAATGTTATTCTTATGGAGAATAATTAATATTTTAAATATCGCTTGTTTGTGAATACATTTCTTATGAATCCTGTTAAGTGTTATAATGTGTTATGTTATATATTCATTGGAAATTCGCTGAGTATGCAGGTTTGCTGCGACGGGGGTATTTCTCTAGTATTTGCTACGCATAAAAAGTATTCATCTACTAATCGTAAGAGATATTGAACTCATTCAGACGTTTAGGGTTCGGACGATTCATCTATGCAAAGGGTTGTATTTTACTATGTTCTAAAACATATCTTGATATAGAGTATACATTCACCATGGCAAACGGATAATTAATTTTTCAAATGATGATAGTTTTGATCGGTCAAAGTAAATTCTCTTGACCGGGAGATTCTCTTATAAGTTCACCAGGGTGCATATTCTGTATATAACTGCTCTGCACAAAGACTTAAAACTACTGGACCGCTCGCGCCCGTGGTGAAGCGAACCAAATTTCGGTCCGGCCGCGTTCGAGGTCGCGCCGCAAATGGTGGGCTACCCCGGCAGCGCTTAGCATGGGGGATATAGGGAAAAACACGACGCGCGCTAACTTGAATTGAATTTGCAGCCAGGGAACATTTTTTATGGTTGAATGGCCTTCTGATCCGTATTCCTGAATAGTTTCTCGAATTTTTAATACCGAAACTAACTATATTTGACCAGGGTTAGTTGCGTAAAAATAACAGAAAGTTGGGAGTTTTGTAAAATAATCTCCTCGATGGCTGATTCTTTCATATTTCCAGTCATATAAATTTATGTACGATCCACTAGGCTTTAGGTGTTGTTCAATAATGATGTTTTGAAGTTTTTGGTACTGGAATGATTTTTTTATGAGCAGTAATATCGTTCTTTGGACTAGTGAAACTTTGAATTTTAGCATATAGCCTAAACTTCGACGTTCGCCAAAAGTTGTAGATTGTATGAAAGTTAATTGGCCTATATCATAAAATTTTGTTGATGAATGAATACCAAGACAAATACTTTTTAATAGCAAATGTATTCTTAATAAACATTAATTACCAACATGGTTCGTTCACCCGTCCACGTAGAGTAGTAAGAACGATTACATAATGTTGCATTAATACAACATTTCGCTATTGAATAACAAAAAATTATCTTCAGTGTATGATAACAATCGATTATTATTTATTTAAGAGACGATACAAGTACAGTATAATAATAATGGGGTATAGTATAAATGTATCCGTAGCATTAGTCAGTTTTAAGAGTATTTTGGAAGGCATAGGATTAAATGAAATGACTTTTCTCATTTAATTTTTATTTACTGATTAACTGTTACATTACACATTACAGTTGCATTGTAGAATGTTGTAAGATTACTTAGCAAAAGACGAATAAAACAAAAGTCGTATAACTATGTATTTTATCAAAAAACTAGGCCATGTTGTAACACAGCATCACTGAGTTGAATTTAACAGCGTGGCACGGCGCGTGGCACGTCTTGGATAGAGCGCGGCGAAAATTTCAGCGTCTTTCCAAACGAATTGTAGGCAAACCAACAACTTTACCTAAAAATCTTAGAAGTAAAAGTTTTAGAGAAACTAATTATCTACAACTTTCTCGCTGGAAGTTTGTTTCTAACCTAAAAATAAAAAACTTCCTCGCTGAGTAACTTTTTCATGTCCCTCTTTAATAACACGTAAGAATTTTAATTATTAAAAATATTAAAACACGGTAAAATAAAACAATATTTATACTTTCGGATTCCTTAGTTCACGTACACAAAGAATATATAAACTTCATTACAATTCAAACATGGCAGTGAAGTCCAGGAGCGTGTAAACGACAGCGCATTCAACGCCAGAAACAGCTCTGAGCACACAGTGGCCCACCATTTCTGTTCCGCACAGACCTACGCGGACCGTTTTTAGCTCACTTAGCGATCTCTCCAGTAGTTTTACCTCGATGGCTCTGCATAGTATATTTTAAACGAGTTCTTAAAACTTTAAGTAGATTTGCAGTGTACATGTTTATTACCAAGCTTTTTCACCGTGTTTGCAATAGCACATACAAATATTATTAGTATTATAATGTTCATGGCAATTCAATTGTAAAATACACTGCAGCATCAGATATGAATTCCGTTTCGATTCGATTTTATGTTCCATCGAGTATATGTGGACACTACTCGATGCTCTATGGAGGACCTATTTTCCACCCCATTATAGACGTGGGGCGTGGGGACTTTCTCTCTTGCTAATTGCCTGCAAGCTACCCGGATGGATGCCTCAGGGGTCGCAACATCGCCTAGGGCGTTCAACCCCATACCTGGTGTGTGGTGGGGGTGGATGGGTAAAGGGCATAAGTAATCTCTGGTTCCTTTAAGAGTTGACAAGGGATGAGGAACACGAATACAATAGCTTTAGGTTGACGAATGCGAACTAATTAACAAAGCTTAGAAGGTGCACTGCTGTTAGAGCCATAGACGTACACTGTACAATGAGAAATATAAGCTGGAGTATTTGGGGGAATACATTTAAAAAAGCATGAAGTTGTTTTATGAAAATTTGAAAAATGTTTAGTATTTTTTCAGTACGTTAGATTAAAGGATGTGGTTTAGCACTACTTGGCAGGATTGTAACGTTTGATATATATTACGGTAAATGTTATCCGATTTATTTCTCTATATTTTTTATCATTTTTGAAACTAACAATTGTTTGTTAGGCGAGAAAATAACAAATCGACTACCATTTTAATCAAACAATGTAATGAACAAATTGTGTGTGTTATAATAAAATTCAAATTTAAGTAAATATCAAATTAGATTATATTTAATAAAATAAAGGACTAAAACGTGTTTTAAATCTAATTAAAAACTATCAAATGTAGAACCTCTAATCAAACTAGAATTTGTATGTCACTGACGTAAACCTTTTGCGTTCGATATTTATTTTGAAATCATTTAAATGTACGTCAAAAATAAATTAATAATCTCACATAAAATAGTTAACACGTTTACACGTACATCGGGTTTAGTTTATAGATGTGTTATTAGAATTGCAAACATCAAGAACAAAACAGTGAATTCTTAATAGGTTTTATCGCATCAGATTTTAGATGCACAGGAATGCATATCTTCCCAATCGATTCCGCAATAAAATCGCGTCAGGGATAGTTTCTATAACTTGTCTCACTCATGTTTAGTCGTTGCTCATCTCGAATCGCCCTCTCGTTGCTTCACTTGATGGACTGAATCAGTAGAATCGTGTTAAAAAAGGGGAGGGTGCGAGTCGACTATTTATTTAGAAAACAATCGAGGTTGTCTCAGTGAATAAAAAAATCGATCTACCAAATTACAACAATGTATATGCTTAGACAAAATAATGTGGATAATTCCCATGCATATTTTATAGGACGTGGTGCTCCTGAAAACTCCTACAAGGTGGGCATGTTAAATAGTTATTTACCATATAAAATATAAAATATCAACCAATCTAAAAATTGAAGAATCCAAATAATGTTAGGCCGCTGAATTAGTGACCTTCTTACAAAACCTTAGTAAGATACGCAACAAACGGCTGTTCGAGTGCAAAGTCAGTCTGTTCCAATACCTTACATTGGAACAGAGAACGCCGAGGGGTGGCGAGACCAGTACGTATTTGTCATAACTCACACCGCGTGTTGTATATATTGTATACATTAGACGGTCATTAGACGGTCGCTTATTCAACGGCCCACCGCCAATTGCGAACTACTACACTATCAAGAAAGAGGTTTGAGGACGACTAAAACCTTCGACATGTAGTTGTTAATTCTGATCTTTTTTGCACTAGCTGTGCTTAGACACAGTAAATTGTCACTCGTTTTAATTTTAAAACTAAATTAAACCGCACAGCTAATCGATCTGAAAAATTGTAAATTATGTTTTTATCGTTTCGAATACAAAAAGTATCGTCAAGGACGGGGACGGAGTGATGTCACATTAAACGCGGTAAGATGGGTCCCAGCAAAGCCTCCTCAAGCGCGGTAAGACGGACCATAGCGATGTCAGCTGTAAGTCGGGGCGGAGCGATGTCTATTCAACCGCAGTAAGACGGGACGGAGCGATATCTCCTCAACCACGGTAAGACGGGACGGAGCGATGTCTCCTCAAGATGTCGTCATAATCGATATCTCCGTCGCAAATCCAAAGGCTTGCAAAAAGTCTGGTTTACGATCTAACCTCATTGTTGCGCTCCATTCTGGATGAGTGATGTTACCCATAATGCTCTTATCAGCTGACTCGCTCACACCTCGTACCTATAAAAACTAAACAGTTCGTCTCCTCCTCTTCTGATTTTCAGACATCCTTTAAAATATAATATATTTCATTTGTTAGACCATTTCAACGTCAATAAGTACAATTTAAAACTATTTCTAAATTCATGATGAATTTAATAATGCCAGATGTTCAAAGAAATTCCTAAAATATCAATATTTTTTTGTAATTTAGTTGTACAAATACTTGGCACACGTCTAAAAGACATTGGTGTTTTTCATCTGAAATTACTTCACGAAAGTCCTAATGCCATCTAATAAATTAAATTTACACTCATTATAAGAATTCAGAAGTTAGTATCTTTTCTGTTTTTGGTTTGTTTGAATCAATATGGTAAATCATAGAGAGGAATATCTTTGAAAAATTTATTTTCACCTGTTTGCAACACTAATTTCAAGTTTTCCTAATTCACCGACTATTATTATAGTAATGTTTGTATGAACATTTGATTTAAAATAAGTATATTCCTTCACCAAGTAACCCAAGTAGTAAGTCTTGACTACTTAAGATGTATAGTACTAGTACAGTACTACTTATCCTACGGTTTTCATGATACGACTGTTTCATAGGAGATATATCTATAAAGTTCATTGTTTTCAATTTTCCAATTTGCTAACTGAGCGATTAGTTACAACAAATAAAATCATGCAACAAACCTGCAAAAACATGATTAAGGATAAATAGTCATTGAACTAGCGAACACCTAAGTCTGATGTCTTCAAAACAAATCTACAGTATATCCACACACAAACCATATTTACTTATAAACTCATTCTAGATGTTTAAGCTAGTTTTCGAATTCTTGGACATGTTAATATTGAGTTTAAAATGGCCAACTGCAGTTTTTAGTGAATTTCCCCTATAGGGAAGCAGCTATTACCGTAGGACTCATGGGTAAGGCCACAGATAAAGGAATCCATATTATATTCCTTTGTATTCCTTTTACATTCCTTTGTCTGTGGTAAGACTTAAGCCTGAGACCATTACAACTTTTCGTTTTGAGGTCCCCAGATGCCAGAAACACCATTCGTTCAAATTTGTATATATATATGTGTGTGTGTGTGTGTGTGTGTGTGTGTGTGTGAACTGACATGACTATACTTGTGAGAATATTTACAAGTTATAAACACCACTTGTGAGAATATCCACCCTTGCGAGCATATGCTCACATCGTTTAAGCTACATTTTCAGCTTCAGCGCCTTCAAAATAGCCCAGGACAGTTGGAAATTTAATAATTTGTTTTATGCTCACAAGTAGTGTTGGGAACTGGTCCGCCTAGTTTGACAGTTACTCACCAGGGCCGCGCTGACGGATGCACCTTTCTGCAAATGTGTTATAAATCAGAACTTGCGAGCATATATCCTTTGTGTATGTTTTGCGAGCATATGTCTTGTGTGTACATATTTTGCAAGCATACCGAAGTGGCCAAGGTCAAGCATTGTCCTACTCTGTTTTATTTTTATTTTTTGCTGGAAACTACCGGCTACCACTCCCGGCTCTCGGCAGAGTTTTATTCGTGTGTCGAAATACTTGTGTATCGATGGTTTTACTCTTACGAGCATAAATTATACAAGGTGTACAAAAAGTCCCGCACAGGTTTAATATTTTTTGAATGATAAGAGATAAATCAATAAGATTTGGTACATCAACACTACACCTAAAAATCTACTTTTTGAAGGAACTATCAGTTTTCTGTCATATCATGGGGACGTCCCGCAAGGAGTCAGAAGGAAATTTTAAATAGAAGCATAGGTCAATATGCACATCACTTTAAAGGGCTTATCTAGCAGAGTTTAATGCCGCAAACCGCACTAAAAAAGGTTGATCTAGAAAAAATTGGCGGCTGTTCAAAGGTTTTACTTGGTTACATTTTATTAGTAGCCACTGCAACTAAATGAATACTCGAGCTAAATACTACATTATGCCTGTCAATACAGAAGTGAATTATGACGTTAGTTATCCTCAAGGGTTACAAATTTGGTCAAAATCTATTGATAACGGGGAAAAACTGGTAACAGTAACTATTAGAAAGATCTTATTTTTTTTGTTAGTAAAACCTTTGAACAGCCGCCATTTTTTACTGGATCAACCTTTTTTAGTGCGGTTTGCGGCATTCAACTCTGCTAGATAAGCCCTTTAATGTGATGAGCATATTGACCTATGCTCCTATTTAAGATTTCTTTCTGACTCCTTGCGGGACCTCCCAATGATATTACAGAAAACTGATAGTTCCTTCAAAAAGTAGATTTTTAGGTGTAGTGTTGATGTACCAAATCTTATTGATTTATCTGTTATCGTTCAGAAAATATTAAACCCGTGCGGGACTTTATGTACACCTTGTATGTTTGGTATGCACCAGTGTTGTCAGTTATTTTTGGATTACCTTTTAGCGTATGAATTACTTTGTTAGCATAAATTAGTTTTCATCAGATTATACTTTTGAATCTACCTAATCAATAACAAACGGAAAGAGTGTTAAATACCCCCGGCGCAGCAAACCTGTATACTAAGCGAATTTAAAATACAATTATAAATACCTAACCATTTCAATAAGGCAATAATATGGGTTTCTTCTCAACATAAGTGATAATTGCAGTTCAAATTCTTGATAGTTAAATATGTACTAAAAGTTGAGACCTCTTTTTAAAAAGAGCTATAAAACTTACTAATAAAGAAGTATTTTTTCATGTTCCAGGCAATATCGGGCAACGAACGGGTTAACTTAGTTCAAAAAAGAAACTTTGACCGAAATTGCCCCATACAATATTATTTTGTATGATGTATCATGTCGGATTTTCATGTAAAGTCAAACAATGAGCTTGTGTGTTTGCAGTGTTGTGTTGCAAACCCAAGATCAAAATAATTTGTGAATCCTGGAAATTTAGTTCAATTTATTAGTGCGCAGATTTCATACGCGCAAATATTGCCTTTTAATAATAAATTACATGGACCACGGCAACTTTTAGGTTAATTACAACGCAATAATGAAGAAGGTGATTCAGTAATGATTATATTCTCAGTAAATGAATAAATAGGGTCTTACTTTTAATGCTCCTGAATAATTCGTATCGGTGACTCATCGCATCCCTGACACGCACCTACCTTCCTACGCCAGTCCAGGGTCAGGTAACACCCCAAGTCGTTGTATGGAACAAGTATATTTTTGGACCATTTGTCAGTTCACTGTTGATTGTGCTTTAAAAGTTGTTGTGCTGGTACTAGGTTGCATTAATACATTTTCATAACTTAAAGAGCATTATGTTATAAGCTCATTTTCAGTTTTACCAGAAAACCTGACTGCCTATAAACTACACAATTTTTATAATTTTCCCTAATTTCCGCCACGGCAGGAAAAGCCCAATAAACACATATTTCCCCCCAGTGATTGGCCTCAGGCGTTCGCTGGACGAAATACTGATTCAATCAGTGATGACCACAGGAAAAGACAAGAAGAGGGGACTTTAAAACTAATTTTAGAGCCCGCAAACTATATACTTTATTGTTGGAAATTAAAAAATATTTTTAAATAAAAAACTAGTTGCTACCCTGAAAGATTTTGCAGTTAAATAATGCAAAATAAGTAAGAGAGTAGAACAATTGTAAACAAAACAATGACAGTATTTAGTTAGATGAAATTCCCTATAAATCTCTTTCTTAAATTGGGTGTTTAGATAAGTTCTGTATTTATGTCACAATTTATTTCATCAAAATGACCTGAACCTAAGTGGAATGGGAACCGAAGGTTTCAAACAATATTTCAAGTTCCATAATCATATCTTTTATTACGGTTGTCAATATGTACTCCGAATAGACAATCTAGGAATAAATTACGAACACATATCAGTTCAATACGCCCAGCATATTCACCGTAAATTGGGAGCACGAAACATAGTCACTTGATAGTAAAACAGGCTTCTATCACCTATAATATATCCTTAAAAACTCCCAATTTTCATATATTTTTCCAACAATAGCTAGCCTACTTTCCCTGTATTTATCCAACACCACGATACAGCTTTGAACAGACAATTACCAACCATCTCCACTTATCTTAACGGTATTACTTTCATTTATTACCAGGGATGACAAAAATAAAAAGCCTAAACAAAAGTTCATAGTTCATTACACACCAACTAACATACACAGCAACAAATCAGACCTAAAACACATCAACAATAACATAACCTAAATCATCTGTTGACAGCTGAGTAAAGTAAATAAAATAAGTTATCTATATATCAATCCAAATGTACCCATGAACTTTTGAGAAAACTGCAAGTGACAACCCCATGAACCATATACTTAAAGTGTTCGTCTTGACGAAAAGCTATTAATTTTTTCGTAAATTTCCCTTTAAGGTCGCAATCCCTTTCCAAAGGGGACTTTCCATACCTAAAGTTAAAAATAAATCAGCTGTGCTTATTTGTACGTTATTCTTTCAATTTATTACTTCATTTAAATCATATGTGCTTTTTTGTTTGTATTGTTCTGTTAGCGAATTTCCCCTATAGGGAAGAAGCTTTATATATTTATATATATATATACATATATATATTTATATAAATATATGTGTGTGTGTGTGTGTGTGTGTGTGTGTCCGTAAGCACGATAACTCTCGTAAAAAAGGTCCGATCTTAATGAAATTTGATACAAATATGTAAAGTACGATTTATTTGAACGAGTTCGAAAACCAGATGAATCGCACTATCCGACGGTGGGTTTTTGGGGGGTTTTGTACCCCAAAAATGTGTTTTTTGGGGTTTTCACATATAAATTACTTAAATCAAATTTTAATTTATACCATTGAATCCAGCTTAAAAAAACAAACAATTTGGTATTTTGATCATTGCTCTTCGTCAATTGGTTACCGAGATATTGAAAGTGCTAAACACAGTACGTTGTCTAATGTTATTCTTATGGAGAAAAAGAAAAATTGTAATACAAACTCTTTGTAATAAAGTAATAAAATTTATGTAAACGATTACAATGCATACACTATTTAGACTACTGATTAAAAATTAATTTACAATTATAATCAATCATTACAAACAATCAACCAAACACGACAATACAATCTACACAAAGTAATTGGGGCAACTAATTAAAAACAATGTATACATTATGCATGTAACCTAGTATTCTTCTAAATAACATATAAACAAAATTTACAAAATAACCTTTAAGTATCTTATGAATATTTTTTTTTATTTGTTTCTTGAACAATGTTTATTACAAGGGAAATCAAAACTTTGTTCCTATGAAACTAGCATTCTTCTTATAAAATGTTACATTGTGTTCATAAACATAACTGGTAAATATCTATATCTATAAAAGAGGAAGTATGTATGTATATATATATATATATATATATATATATATATATATATATATATATATATATATATGTAGTCTATGGACTCCGAAACCACTCGACAGATTGTAATGAAACTTTCAGGCATTATTAAGCATTATTCCAGGATGGTTTGTGTGAAGTTTGGTGCAAATCTGTCCAAAGGGCTACGACCCAGAGGGCATACAAGGGTGCAGTGTCAGGGTTTAGAAATTTAGTAGTTACAAATTAACAGCTGTAATTAGTAAACAACTTAATTTGGGCGTAGCAACGTGCGCCGGGAAACTGCTAGTAGTACTATAATAATAATCATTTGATCTTATTGTTGTCTGGTTTTCTTTACATGCATTACAGTCTAACAAATTTCAAAAGCGTATAATGGTAAACTCCCAAATTCCATCCAATATTCTTTCACAGACTGTCTTCAATTTAGATTGAAAATTAACCATACGCTTGTTTTGTGGTAACATACCGTAATTATTTTAATTTGTTTTTTGGTTTAGCTGTATATATAGCAATACCATAGGAGGGAATAAATTACTTTTGATCAAACATAATAAACACATTTTTATTATAAAACGTCAAGATAATGGTGACAATACAGATTCAAGACAAGTTTATAATCAGGTAAATCCAAGGGCCTCTTTTAGGAACTCTTCCAGGGAGCAGAAAGGGTTCTTCACCAACCAGTTGCTGAGGCCTATCTTCAGGTTATTCCCTGTTTGGCTTCTCAGGTCATCAGGAAAGCAGGTTATGAAGTTTCCTGTTGATGTATGTTGGCTAATCCTTGTACAATGTGGTCTGGTGAAGTGGTAGCTGATACCTGAGTGCATGTCTGCTTATGACAGTGGATTCATGTTCCTTTTTGTAGGGCTTTCCCATCAACACATGATTAATACCTCCCTAGTTTAAAGTGCAATTACTGCTATTATATTTAGTTGGCTCTCTTATTGGTTAAGAGAAGATAGGTTTCCCACTGAAGTTCCCTCTTAGTCAAAAGCCGTAGGCTAAGTGTTTGAATGGCGGTCTTGGTGGCACCCTCATTACTTGTGGGGTTTATTCTAATTAGGTCATATAAGCTGGTGTTATGTTTTTTCATGCTCTACACAGCTACTCACATAACTGTGATTCGCCTGTTAGACGATTAAAAATAGCGTTTCCGATAATAACAATAATTTTACCTTTTCATTTTGCCCTTGCTGACTGAAATTTATACGTCGACACCAACCCTTGTTGGTAGTCTTCTTATAACCTCTTTGTAAAACTAACATTTGTTATATACCCCAACCACTCTTGTTACATAAATCTAGCAACAAAAAAGGGGTAACAAAAACCGCCTACAAACTGTCTTAGCCTTAATATTGCTCTTAAAGTAGGATTACTTTCATTTTTGTAATAATAATAAAGATACGTTAACTGGGCTTGGAGTGCCAATGCAGGTTCTTTAAATTCATTCAGGGTCAGGGTAGTACACACGATTATAACACTTGAAAAAACAAAAAGTTTAATTATGGTAGTCATTAATTTTTGCCTATTTTTTATATACGGTGTCTGAAAGAGACAGTTACGTATTGTATTGAGGCTGTGAGTTGTGTATGATTAATTAAAAAAATTTTGACATGCTGTTGGACGTTCTTAAAAGCACTGTATGTTTACTGTATGTAATGGTATCCAAACCATTACTGAAAACGCTGAGATATGGTTAGGTTCATTTGTTATACATCGTGTTGTTATCTGTGTGTAACACCAGTACTATAACAATAAACTTTAGTCAGATCATATTGCTGGGTTTTTGTTTAAGGAAGAATATAGGCTACAAAACCTACATACATTACTTGTGGGTTGAGCACTGTGGGGTAGAGTAAAATATACGGGTTAATTATTCTTTGCCCTTCCTAGTGTATTAAAATAGTCTTTTAAGCAACTAATCTCTTGATTTAATTATATTACTAGAATTTACTATGCGCAACTTGCGCATCCCGTGCTGAGAAGCGGGAATAGTAAATATATAAATAGTAACAAAACAATGACAGTCTGTAGTAAGATAACCCTTATAACAGCTATTTATTTAATTGAATTGAATTGCATTAAGAAGAAACACACGGTGACATACACCAAATAAAGCTCTCCATTTGAATAACATCATTGATTTTGAATGATGAATAGATATCCCAAGACTAGTTAATTTTTGAAGCCAGGAAAATGAACCAGCTGGTCCACTAATCAGACAACTACATCAGCTGCGTATGAAACAAAAATAACAAACCCATTTTTCATATAAAAAGAATCCCGTTTTATCCCTTTGAATCACATTAAAAAATCCCCTTTCATCCCGCTTTTAATCTGAGATCACAGATTGCACTAGATTGCAGAATCAAATATTTTTCTATTTACTTTTACTTGCTGCTCTCTTTTAATTGTATATATGTTTATTTTTACCTATTTTTCGTGTTAGAATTAAATTATTGAAACATGTTCTACTCTTTTAAATACCATTTTATCTCTTTAAACATCTATATTATGATCGATTTTAACGGAAGCAATGAATATCATAAAAGAGTAGTTAGAATTTTATCTCTTTATACAAATTATGTCCAGCTAGACTACTCAAATAACCAACAACGCGAAACGAGTAGTGTAAGGGGTGGAGAAGGGGTACCTTCATACTGGTTTTCTTAGAGTAAGAAACAATGCTCATACTTCTACTTCGTTCTCCTGCTTCTAAGGCTCCGTTCTAGCTAGGCGACGAGAATTCTGTCGGCGATATGACCGATCACTCCTGCCGACGACGAAAACGGTGTCCAAACTAATCAAAACAACAAATTATAACGGTGACTACGCGATGTGTTCTCCATTCTACATATTCATGGTATCGCATCGCACACCCAACTAGGACACGCTCTTGCCCAAGTGGAATTGAAGTGGTGGAATTGAGTAAGGGGGGGTTCAAAGTACTTCAAAGTAAGGGAGTCTGGGATCTGTAGGCTTCTAGGCTCAACCTGTGGCGTGTATCCCCTTACCGCCTATTGCCAAGGTCAACAATTTTTTTTATGTATGTGGTATTAGGTTTTAGTATACGTTTAACAAATCCCACAAATTGAAACATTCGTTGCCAGAGCCTTTTCTTGAGATGGTGTAGAACTAGTTTCATGGTATATCTTTCGGTTACAGATCGGCCATAAGCTCGGTTCATCTATTCTGTTATTCAAAATCAATGGTAATACTAAATAGCACGGTACAACATAGGTAATAGAAATGGCAAATAGTTAACTTGTTAATTCCAACATGGCCAGGCCAGCGACATTGATGTGATTCATTGTGCGTTCTGTGATGTTTATAAAATAATAATAATAGGTGCGGACAAGGCTCAACGATATTTAAAAAAATGGGAATACCCGCTTGTGCCAAGGTGCTCTGTTCGTAAGCAAACTAGCAGACGTAATGCCGATTTCCAAAAAAAATTCCACTTTATCCCGCAAGCAGTGAAATATCCCATATATGGGATAAAAATCCCTTAAGTGGAAACACTGCTAGTAGCGCTCTGGCGGCATCTCACATCAAACTCAAGCAACAATCCCGAGGCACGATCGGCCCGTAAGCTAGGTTTATCTATTCCGTAGGATGTATGATAACATGGTGACTTAGAATTCCCGTGGGGCAGAGCCCTAAGGCCTAAATCAAAAATCTAAAGCCAGTTTGCATATCTGCACACTTAGGCAAACGTTTCGGTGTGTAATATGTGGGGGTAAGTCTTAAAACAAAAAAGCCATATTGTTTACAAAGTTTTCATGTAGCGTAATAATAATATAGATAGATAACCAAGGGTTTCATCAAACATTATAATTAAGGCAAGTAAAACAAATATAAAAGAGGATAACAAATACAGAATATTCTGTTAAAGCAGTTTGTGACCATTACGCATATTCTATAAAATTAACATAATATAATCTCATTTGTAACAGGTTGAGGATAAAACATATTCTCATAAATAACTGAGCATATTCTATCAAGTAACTAGTTACACATTACACATAATCTCACAAAAAACACACAGTATTCTATCAAGTGACTAGTATAAACATTACACATATTCTCACAACAAACACACTGTATGCTCTCAATGCTTTACACATATCCTCACAAAAAACACATTGTATGCTCTCAATTCTGTACACATATTCTCACAAAAAACACACTGTATGCTCTCAATTCTTTACACATATTCTCACAAAAAACACACTGTATGCTCTCAAAGGTCAAGATACACAAAATTGTTTTTATTAATTCAAGTGTGTAAAATAAACAACTCTTTAACTTAATTTTTTCTACATCATTACCATTTTGAATTGCATTTCTAAGAGGCTCAAGAAGAAAGTTCTCACAAGGTATGTTTATAACTCATATCCTCACAAGTATAGCCATGTCAGACTGTGTGTGTGTGTGTGTGTGTGTGTGTGTGTGTGTGTGTGTGTGTGTGTGTGTGTGTGTGTGTGTGTGTGTGTGTGTGTGTGTGTGTGTGTGTGTGTGTGTGTGTGTGTGTGTGTGTGTGTGTGTGTGTGTGTGTGTGTGTGTGTGTGTGTGTGTGTGTGTGTGTGTGTGTGTGTGTGTGTGTGTGTGTGTGTGTGTGTGTGTGTGTGTGTGTGTGTGTGTGTGTGTGTGTGTGTGTCAATAAGCACGATCTCTCGTAAAAAAGGTCCGATCTTAATGAAATTTGGTAAAAACGTGTAAAGTACCATTTATTTGAACGAATTCGAAAACCAGACAAATCGCATCATCCGAAGGGGGGTTTTGGGGGGGGGGTTTGGGGGGGGTTTGGGGGGGGGTTTGTACACCAAAATGGATTTTTTGGGGTTTTCACATGTAATTTTTACTTAAATCACATTTTAATTTATACAATTGAATTCAGCTTAAAAAGACAAACAATTGGGTGTTTTGATCATTGCTGTACGTCAATTGGTTACCGAGATATTGAAAGTGCTAAACACAGTACGTTGTCCAATGTTATTCTTTTGGAGAAAAAGAACAAAATTATATCTTGCTTATTTATAAAAATAAACTGACGAAACTTGGTAAATAGCTTCATCTGGTTGTGGTTTGTTGTTTTTTGAACAAAAAACAATTTTTACTTTCTGCCCTTATACATAGTATATGGAGAAATTATTGTTTTCGTCAAAATTTTCGAATTTGAGTTGTTAGTGGATATATTCGTTTCATATTCGTTTTGGTGCTCCCTGAATCCAAAAAAGTGATTTTTACGTGATGTCTGTGTGTCAGTCAGTCAGTCTGTCAGTCTGTCTGTCTGTTTGGATGTGTACAGAGCTCGAGCCCTAACCAATGGTCCGATTTTTATGAAATTTGGTATGTAGGTACTAATCCACGATATCACCAGGCGTTTTTTCATTTTTCCAATTTTTGATTTTTAAGGGTAATTATCCCACAAAAACCGCCAAAAAACATGAAAAATCTAAATTTCGAAAAAATGAAAAAACGCCTGGAGATATCGTGGATTAGTACCTACATACCAAATTTCATAAAAATCGGACCATTGGTTAGGGCTCGAGCTCTGTACACATCCATACAGAGTACAGAATTTGCGGTAAATGCAGTACGTTGTCCAATGTTATTCTTATGGGGAATACAAAAATTACTATTTCTCTCTTATTTATTGATCAATTTCGTTCAAACTTGATATGCTTGTCAATTTAGCATTGACCAACAGAGGAAATTCGAAATACTGTATGTTGCCCCTTAATAACCCTAGGGGGAATAGGGGGCATTTCCCCTCTTAAATCCACGTGTGTAGCGATAGATTCTGTAGTGCCTCCTAAACAGGGATTTGGGTGGATATTTTTGAAATCAACTTGTTTACAAGATTTTCTGTACTCGACCGTGCTTTGTATTCTATATTTAGTAAATAAAAAGTAATTTATTCATTAAAGTTGGGCTAAAAGGGAGAAAGTATGTGTCAGTTTCCTGATACCGTTTATTTTGTCTACGGTTCCCGTAGCAGCAAACCTAGATACTCGGTCCCCATGTTATTCTTATCTATATAAATAAATCACAATCCCTTTTTTTGACGTGACTCCATAACTCGAGAACGAGTGCACCAAATTGGACGATTCTTTTTTTGTTGTGTTCCTTAATGCCAGGGGAAGGTTTGTATGAAAGAAAATTTTTAATCCACCTAACCATTATTTAGAAATTTGACTTTAAAAATTGTAAAAAATGCCTTTAAATTAACATTGGTGGAAAATGCTTTTATTAAACTGTGAGATACAAAAGAGATAATTTCCAATTACAAAGAAACTATCATGATTAAATATCAATCAAATACTTTTCATGAAAAATAACGTACTTAGTATATAGTGAAAGGTTTTCCCCAAATGAGAAAAAGGGTTTATATTTATAATTCGTGAACAAATAAATCATTAATATAAGAATTTGAGGGACAACGTTCTCCTGTAGACTTATCCCAAACCATTAACAATTTATCCCCTAGATGGCAGCACCTGATATTTGAAAATTTCCAATGCCATTTGGTTTGATCATATGTAATCAATACTAAGATTTGAATGAGTTAAAAAACATGTGTTTATTTGTTTACATTTTGGTTTTTATTTTGTCAAGGATTTAGAAATTGTACTTAGTTCAAAGCTTTTTTAATAACCAAGGTAAAAAATAAAATTTTATTTTTTCAAAAATTACATGTAAAAAATTCAAAAAACCCATTTTTGGGGTACAAAACCCCCCCAAAATACCCCTTCGGATAGAGCGATCTGGCTGGTTTTCGAACTTAAAGTCATAAATGTTGCTTTACACGTTTATACCAAATTTCATCAAAATCGGATCATTTTTACGAGAGTTATCGTGCTCACGGACACACACATATATATATATATATATATATATATATATATATATATATATATATATATATATATATATATATATATATATATACACACAGTTTCGAACGAATGGTGTTTTTGGGGTCTGGGGACCTGAAAATGAAAAGTTATCATGGTCCCGGGCCTAGGTCTTACCATGCCGACTACGGTAATAGCTTCTTCCCTATAGGGGAAATTCGCTAAAAAGCTACTTGAATGGCAACTCAAACTCTTTTTTCGATAGGCGAGTGAGCGTAGCGAACGAGCTCATCCGGGAGGCGAGTGAGCGAATCGAACGAGCTCATATTGAAAATGAACGAGAATTTGACATAAAACAAACTCAATGACATTAGGACAGGACAATGTCTGTCGGGCCAGCTAGTGGAGAATAATTCAAATGTTATATATCGCTTATTTATAAATATAAATGGATAAAACTTGGAATGTGACTTCACTTAGATTAGTTCTATTGATATTTGCATAAAACCAATACTTTACTTTATTTTGTGTTCCTTGTTGCAGCAAACCTGCGTACTCACCCCCAATGTTATTCTTATGGAGAATAATTAATATTTCAAATATCGCTTATTTATGAACATATTTCTTATGAATCCTGGTAAGTGGCTTAATGTGTTGTTAAGACATATATATTCAATGGAAATTCGCTGAGTACGCAGGTTTGCTCTGACGGGGGTATTTTATGTCGCTAAAGTGCTACTGCTAAATGCTAAGAACATTTTATCAAGCATATGTTACTTAAATATAATAAGACAAACTAAAATTATTTTAAAATTACTACAGTATGATTATTATATTTCCGACTAAATTGTGCACTTATTTAACTAGTCCGTATAACTGTAAATTTATTAAAAAAGAAAGATTGACGAAAGACGCAGTAGACAGTTAATTTGTATTATATTACTAGCTGTTATTAGCTCGTCAAAAATGACGGGCTTAACACACGAATCAAATAGTTTTTATTAGTAATGTAATAAATGTAGTGCAAAATTGTTCTTTACAAATCTATAACTAAATATCTGTTAGTTATTTAAAACGCTAATTTTAAAATGCATGAAATGAAATGGGAAATCATCGTGCGAAATTGTAAGATGCTATTGTAACAAAGCATATTGCATATTAAAATCTTCATTAGAATGTGTCCAAATTTTTTATAACGAAAGACTTGCACAAAAAATAGCCCAAAATAAGAATTCGATGGTGTAGTTTAAACTTAGTTGTTAGTTTAGTTTTGGATATTGAATCAGATGCAGATTTATGTAACTTCAAGCCAAATTCTGTTTCTTAAAAACTGGAGTAAAATTGTATTAAATGTTTTTTTCTTTGGGCTCAAATATGCAATACAAATTAACCTAACTGTTTTCCTTGTTTTTATAACCAAAAGATAAACACAGTTTACATATTTACCAACACTTAATTGCATTTCGTCTGCTGACATACAAACTATCTAAAGACAGACAAAAAAAAATATAATTATCTAAACTAAATAAATATGAATTTATTCAATGCTAATAGTGCGGAGTAGGTCCATAGTCCTTAGTTTTCTTATCCCTTGTATCACAATTTCTTACCAGTGTTTCATCTACCTTCACCCAATTTCATCAAAAATAGCAAAGAAGGTATATCATATAGCAGAGAACGACTCTGTGAAATCAAACTTAAATTTTGCCTTAAAAATAGTTTATTGCCTTAACTTTTACCTTTTATTTTATCATCAGCATAACAAATAACCCCTCATATTTTCGTTGTGTTGAATCATGTATTTGTGTCTTTAATCATGGTTTTGTTATACTTATGTTCAAATCGCACTTTAAAACGAATAATGGCTATCATCATCGTAGTTTTCAAATAAAGGGTATCAGGAAACTGACACATACTTTCTCCCTTTTAGCCCAACTTTAACGAATAAATTACTTTTTATTTACTAAATATAGAATACAAAGCACGGTCAAATGTACAGAAAATCTTGTAAACAAGTTGTTTTAAAAAACAACCACCCAAATCCCTGCTTTGGAGGCCCTACAGAATCCATTGCTACACTCGTGGTTTTAAGAGGGGAAATGCCCCCTATTCCCCCCCAGGGTTATTAAGGGGCAACATATTTCGAATTTCCTCTGTTGGCCAATGCTAAATTGACAAGCATATCAAGTTTGAATTAAATTTATCAGTAAATAAGAGAGAAATAATAATTTTTGTATTCCCCATAAGAATAACATTGGACAACGTACTGCGTTTACCGCAAAATAAAAATTTCAATTTTCTCCGAAACCAGCAATCGTAGAATAGTAATTCAAAATACTAAATTATTTAGTTTTTTGAGCTATTTTTAGTGGTGAATAGTAATATTTTTTTATATTTATGTCTTTTTATGAAAAATCCAAAAAACTAAATTGTTGATGTTTTAAGTTCTGTAATTTCTGAACCCGAATTTTTACAGAAATGCGGGTGGTGTCATTTTATTGGAGGACTAAAGTTCTTCAAAGACTAAAGTTTAATCAAAATCGTTAGAGCCTTTTTTGAGAAATTTGGATTTGTCATGTTTTTTGGCGGTTTTGGGGGGATAATTACCCTTAAAAATCAAAAATTCAAAAAAAGAAAAAAACGCCTGGAGATACCGTGGATTAGTACCTACATACCAAATTTCATAAAAATCGGCCCATTGGTTAGGGCTCTAGCTCTGTACACATCCACACAGACACACACGGACACACACACACACACAGACAGACATCACGTAAAAACCACTTTTTTGGGTTCAGGGAGCACCAAAACGAATATTTCCACTAACAACTCAAATTCGAAATTTTTTACGAAAACAATACTTTCTCCATATACTATGTATAGGGGGAGAAAGTAAAAGCTTTTGATTGTTCATATTTACACAAAACTATAGAAACTGCTTAAACTGCAACAACAACAAAGACTATAATTCCAGATGTGAACTGCTATAATGCCGCTTTGTGGTAATAATTTCCGTGACCCAGGATTAAACAAAGGAAAAATCTATCTTTAGTTATATTATCAGTAATAAAACACAATTATTACTGCAACATTAAAGGAAACAAATTGGAAATTTAAATAGCGAATATAGAATACTTAAATCTGAATTTGAATTACAATTAATTTTTCTTGCACTTTTATACAGTATTATAAACTCTATTTCCACTCAGCATATAATCTGTGTTGCTTATTGCCAGCCAATTTCAATTATAAAAACCTAATTTTAACTAAGATTGTCTGCTTTGTTTACAAACACAACTTGCTCAACTTGCACACTTTACTAAGCTGTCGTATTGAATTTGGATGCAAAGAAAGGAAAGCGAACACATGGCAAGGTAAACAAAATATTGATGAAAAATTGCCTAAATAAAAACTGTGTTTTTTGCCATTTACAAAATTATAACCAAATAAACGTAGAATATCGTATTTTTCATCATCTTGGGCCTAATGGAAATCTTTTGACACCAACCAGGCCGCCCTACGTTCAGTAGTTTACTCGGAATAGGTGGTTACACATTCCTTATAAATGGGGATGACGAAAAAGGCCAAAACAACAGTGCTTTTGCCGATTGCAAACGTTTGACTGAGTAAATTTAGGATTTCGTATTTTTTCATCATCTTTGGCCTAAGGGACATCGTTTGACACCAACCTGGCCTCTCTACGTTTAGTAGGTTACTTGGAATAGGTGGTTACACGTTGCGTTGTACACGCTATTTCAGTATTATATAGGATTTTTAAACTAACTATATTTTTCTAATGATTGTGAGTAAATTTGTAATTATATATTTTAATAATTGTTAATTAGTATAATTTTAATTATCTTCCTTTACATTTTATTTTTTTTTTGCTATACAGTTACATATTTTTACCCCAACCATGTACAATCTTTCCTAAAGCCAATGTCGATTAACCAACAATTAGTGCAATCGGGTGATATTCTACTGCACTTTATTTAGTAATATCTATTTATAGAACTATATTAATAGGAAAGTGTATCTTGTTTAGATTTGAATCAAAGATAACGTTACGGGTGCCAGTTTGAGGTTTGAGGTATTGGCTCGAATATCACAGGGGAAAGTCAAATGTCACATTTAAACCAGATTAAGGAAAAATCGGGCGAACAACGCCTCCAGCGCCCCCGTATCGCGTGGCGGATATTGTAACTATTTGTGTATCGATGACATTGTTACGCTGGCGGGGCCCCTCCAAGGTAAGACTGGAAAATCATATATTTAAGTACTTTTTACTGTTTTAGTAGTGATTTATAAAATAAACTGCATAAAAATAACGCTTAGACGAGTTAGAATAGACTACTAATGAAGGAAAAAAACTCCAAGCAATAATTTCAACTAGAAAATGTGTCTGAACAGCGGGGTTTTGAATAAATGATCTGTTAATAAATTTATTATAAAGGAAATAAAATAATGTTATAATAAAAGAAAAGAGCTGTTATTACAGTCTGACCCTTTGTAGCCTATTCCGGTCTCACACCATACCCCTAGACTCACACCATAACCCCTAGACTCACACCATAACCCATAGACTCACACCATAACTCCTAGACTCACACCATAACTCCTAGACTCACACCATAACCCCTAGACTCACACCATAACTCCTAGACTCACACCATAACCCCTAGACTCACACCATAACCCCTAGACTCACACCATAACCCCTAGACTCACACCATAACCCCTAGACTCACACCATAACCCATAGACTCACACCATAACTCCTAGACTCACACCATCACCCCTAGACTCACACCATAACTCCTAGACTCACACCATAACCCCTAGACTCACACCATAACCCCTAGACTCACACCATAACCCCTAGACTCACACCATAACCCCTATACTCACACCATAAGCCCTATACTCACACCATAACCCCTAGACTCACACCATAACCCATAGACTCACACCATAACTCCTAGACTCACACCATAACCCCTAGACTCACACCATAACCCCTAGACTCACACCATAACCCCTAGACTCACACCATCACCCCTAGACTCACACCATAACCCCTAGACTCACACCATAACCCATAGACTCACACCATAACTCCTAGACTCACACCATAACCCCTAGACTCACACCATAACCCCTAGACTCACACCCCTAGACTCACACCATAACCCCTAGACTCACACCATAACCCATAGACACACACCATAACTCCTAGACTCACACCATAACCCCTAGACTCACACCATAACCCCTAGACTCACACCATAACCCCTAGACTCACACCATAACCCATAGACTCACACCATAACCCATAGACTCACACCATAACTCCTAGACTCACACCATAACCCCTATACTCACACCATAACCCCTAGACTTACACCATAACCCCTAGACTCACACCATAACCCCTAGACTCACACCATAACCCATAGACTCACACCATAACTCCTAGACTCACACCATAACCCCTAGACTCACACCATAACCCCTAGACTCACACCATAACCCCTAGACTCACACCATAACCCATAGACTCACACCATAACTCCTAGACTCACACCATAACTCCTAGACTCACACCATAACCCCTAGACTCACACCATAACTCCTAGACTCACACCATAACCCCTAGACTCACACCATAACCCCTAGACTCACACCATAACCCCTAGACTCACACCATCACCCCTAGACTCACACCATAACCCCTAGACTCACACCATAACCCATAGACTCACACCATAACTCCTAGACTCACACCATAACCCCTAGACTCACACCATAACCCCTAGACTCACACCAAAACCCCTAGACTCACACCATAACCCCTAGACTCACACCATAACCCATAGACACACACCATAACTCCTAGACTCACACCATAACCCCTAGACTCACACCATAACCCCTAGACTCACACCATAACCCCTAGACTCACACCATAACCCATAGACTCACACCATAACCCATAGACTCACACCATAACTCCTAGACTCACACCATAACCCCTATACTCACACCATAACCCCTAGACTTACACCATAACCCCTAGACTCACACCATAACCCCTAGACTCACACCATAACCCATAGACTCACACCATAACTCCTAGACTCACACCATAACCCCTAGACTCACACCATAACCCCTAGACTCACACCATAACCCCTAGACTCACACCATAACCCATAGACTCACACCATAACTCCTAGACTCACACCATAACTCCTAGACTCACACCATAACCCCTAGACTCACACCATAACCCCTAGACTCACACCATAACTCCTAGACTCACACCATAACTCCTAGACTCACACCATAACCCTTAGACTCACACCATAACCCCTAGACCCACACCATAACCCCTATACTCACACCATAACCCCTAGACTCACACCATAAGCCCTAGACCCACGCCATAAGACCTAGACTCACACCATAACCCTTAGACTTACACCATAACCCCTAGACCCATTTCGCTTAAATTCGGCATAAATCTGGGCACATAATATATGTTACATAAAATGGCTATATTTGAACATCACAAGTCCTGCAGCGCTCAATCAAATTGGTCTTTGATGTTCCAGTTAATCTTAGAGAAATTTGTGACTGATGCTATGGCAGCATTATAGGTTGTACATTTATCAAATTTACTTACTGTTAAATAACCATCTAGTTTTCTAATAAAGTTAAATGTACAAATTATAAACAAGTTAATTTAGTTAAAACTGTTAATTAAATTACATAATTATGCGTGTGTTTGTTGTTTTAGAAATTCAATACCTCATTTTTAATTTAAAATGCAAATGTTTTGTAAGAAAGGGGTTCATCAATAAAAAAGAGGAGTTCGCAGTTTTGCCGCAATGCATTTTAGCGAATTTCCCCTATAGGGAAGAAGCTATTACCGTAGGTCTCATGGTAAGCCTTAAGCCCGAGACCATGGTAACTTTTCATTTTGAGGTCCCCAGATGCCAAAAACACCATTCGTTCAAATTTTTATATATGTATATCAATGAAATCTAATTTTGCTGAACATCTCCTGACAACAAACCATAGTTATAAGAGCATAGACGAGAATTTAAAGATAATAAACTATATGTCCAAAGGTGAGAAAATGAACTCAGCAGAAGAATTGAATATCTTTGTCGCTCACAAAGAAATGCCTCAGGAATTACTAAATACTCAAATTAATACAAGTAATCCAATATTTGAAAAGCTAAGGAAAATGAGAATAGATAGATAAAAAACTTTGTCATCAAAGTGAAACATCTGCTAAGTAATTTCCTCATATGTCTGTTTTTGTAATATTTTTAATATCATAAAACTAGGTTAGGTATTTGTTGACCATGATGATGGGCTTATGTCCCGAAACATGTAGTCTTAAAAATAAAAATAAAAATAAAGAAATTCCTTAAGGGTACTCAGTTGAAAAATGTTTCATTTGATTATTATTATATTAGTAGCCCTAACAAATGAATGCAATATAAATATATATATATATATATATATATATATATATGTGTGTGTCCGTAAGCACGATAACTCTCGTAAAAAAGGTCCGATCTTAATGAAATTTGGTATAAACGTGTAAAGTACCATTTATTTGAACAAGTTCGAAAACCAGACAAATCGCACCATCCGAAGGGGGGTTTTGGGGGGGTTTTGTACCCCAAAAATGGGTTTTTCGGGGTTTCCACATGTAATTTTTATTAAAATCAAATTTTAATTTTCACTATTGAATTGAGCATAAAAAAACAAACAATTTGGTATCTTGATAATTGCTCTTCGTCAATTGGTTACTGAGATATTGAAAGTGCTAAACACAGTACGTTGTCTAATGTTATTCTTATGGAGAAAAAGAAAAATTGTATATCTCGCTTATTTATGAACATAAACTGACAAAATTTGGTATATAGCTTCATCTGCTTGTGGTTTATTGTTGTTTGCACAAAAAAACAATTTTTCACCTATGGTTCCCGTAGCAGCAAACCTAGGTACTCGGTCCCCATGTTACTCTTATGGAAAATAATTAAAGTGTTATATATCGCTTATTTATGAATGTATATGGATGAAACTTGGTATGTGACTTCACTTAGCTGAGTTCCTTTGATATTTTGCATAAAACCCCATTATTTTGTTTCCTTGTTGCAGCAAACCTGTGTACTCATCCCCAATGTTATTCTTATGGAGAATAATTCATATTTTAAATATTGCTTGTTTGTGAATATATTTCTTATGAATCCTGTTAAGTGGCTTAATGTGTTATGTTATAATTCATTGGAAATTCGCTGAGTATGCAGGTTTGCTGCGACGGGGGTATTATCTAAATACCAAGAATACACATATAGTTAATTCGGTCTTCATTAACGTCTAAATTGTATTTTTAGACGCAGACGAGTCTCATAACTCCCATTGGTCGTTCATAAGTTCTTACGAAAGAGCCCCAGCATTTTTAAAGTTAAGATAAAAGATTAAAATACATACACCACCATCCGCACTGATGACGCATTTATGATTTATGTAAGCGCCTTTCTGATAATGGTAATGGAGACAAATATGGGAAGAATATTTAAAGAAAAAAATGGGTTTCGGTTACTTAATTTATGAGGTATAAATTGCTCAAAATTAGGTTAAATAATCATTACCAGAAATTGTCATACGAATAAATAATACCGTATAAGCATATAGCCTACACTATGTTCGTTTTCGTATGGCGTCTGAAGCTTTATAGTCTATTTAAAGTAGCTTTAGGATTGACTGTAGCGCCCAAGTGATAGCTATCGGAAGCATTCGTGGTACAATGTTGCCAAATCTACAAGCAACAGGACTCGATGCTACATACGGTGAAAAACCATTATGGTAATAACTTTCCTCAGTTTGCCAAAGCAACGGGAAATACAAATTAACCACCGCGGATATCTTAACAATTCGATGAAAGGATCAAAATAAAAATAAAATAATGTTTACATTTTAATTGGCATTTGCGCATACCATTATTCCTATTACAGTAGTGAATAACAAACATTTATTTACTCCAAGCAGACACATCAAATATGGTGTCCAGTAAACCAAAAGCAATCTGGCACTGCAGGACACGTGTGTTTGGTTGCTATGGTTATGTTCGGTCAGAGCTGTCCCATCATTGGCCGGGCAAGACCCTACTGCTTTATAGTTTCACCTAGCCACAACAGGTGTCACTAGAGTCCTAAACTATAGCTACTTTAAATAGACTACAGTAGACCACATAGAACTCCATTGTTACATTGCAGACCTTCGCTCTCCCACACGCACTCACGGCCATCATGACCCATCGCCCTAGACCCGCGCGGTACACACACAGTTAACAACAGTGGTGTGTGTTAATTCAAACCTAATTCCAATTATATTGTATTTTCTATCTTTGTCAGATTCAAAGAAAAATTAGTCCTAAGGCCCGGTGCACATCAGCGGTTGCGGCGGCGGCGCCGCTGCGGCGTGCGGCGTGCGGCGACGTATTTACGTTAAACAAGACGTATTTACGTTAAAAATAAGAGGGTTGATTGTTGCTTATATAAGTAAACCAAACCCAAATAAAATACTAGTAGCTGTATATCTGTAGTTGTTATTGATATTCATATTATCATACTCATGTCGTGTTATGTGTAACCTTCTTTCAAATTTCCCGAAGGCTCTAAATGTACCGTTATAGCAACTAAATCCTGTGAGTTACAGTAGCAGCAAGTGTACACTGGGCGCATAGAATAACGAAATTTGTATTCTTTATCTAAGAATACAGGGTGGCTGTTTTTGTCTTCGCATTCGTTTTTATGTGCAAGGGTCTCTTATTAAACTAGTATAGTTTGTAAATGTAATCCAAATTGAATGTTGTAATGGATCAGTAATGTGGTTATTTAGCTTAACTTTATATCAAACAACTTACCTTATCCATTAGATTGTCGGAAACCATGTGTTTAAAATATTGTTCCAAAATTTGTCTCCATTATCATTATCAGACAGGTGATTACGTCAATCAGGAAATACGTCATCAGTGCGGAAGGTAGCTTGTATTTTTTAATATCTTATCTTCAACTTAATGAAGATGGAGGCTCTTTCGTAAGAACTTATATGTACGACCAATGGAAATTACAAGAAACTTCTGAGTCTAAAAATATAATTTAAGAAGCATAATTTCACAAGGTGTTGTGTAAACTTGTTATTTAGAGAACATTACATTCTCATAACATTATATAAGTGGAAGACACCTCGTCTGTTTATGAACGACGCATGAAATTGAAGGTCTTCCAATGCTAAATATTTTTCTCTCAATATTTAAAAAAATTAAATCCTAGTTTAAAACAAAGTTCATTAAACAGTTTGTCAAGTAGTAATACCAAATTTGATGGATGTATTTAGTACAGACGCATGTAGAACGCGTATTTCACATTGTCCTCTTCATATCGCTAATTTTGATTACGTAAGGAGAACTTATGTTATAATTTCCATCGCCTCAAAACCATAATAAATTTGAAATCAAACTTAACAGAAAACGGACAACTTTTTGCGTTTTTTAAGCCAAAATGATAGTTAAAGTAAGCTTAAGTTTGGCAGATCGGGGCCATAATTTACCATTTGGGTCACCTTCTTTGCAGTGGGTGGTACATTTTGCATGTACAAACTACGTACTGTTTTTCTGATTCCAGTTTTGTTTCAAATTGCTGTGGCTTTCCATTCTAATGCACAAGCCTTGGCATTTTTACCGAAGTCACTAGAGGGTCTTTCTCAAAATGTTGCCTTAAGTTTTCCACAGCATCTCTTCCTGCGACAGTTTAAACAAAGACCCTCTCGGCAACTTCTCACTTGGTCAATCCTGGATTTTCTCGGCGCAAAAACCCCAAATACGTGTAAAATGATCCGAGGTTCACCACTACTGAATGACGACTTGCTTCACTTCACGACGTACCTGTGAGGAGATAATAACTGCTGCTCTGCGGTGACCAAAGCTTTCCACAACAGTAACCAACGCCAACTTGGCGATAGTGTACCATCTAGAGACGTACAGGAAACCTGACCTCAGAATAAAGTCCAAACAATCTAGCCACTTAGCAAACACAGATACATCGTCAAGTACTAACATGAGTTCAGTTTTAAGGTACGGAAAGCGCCATATTCACAGGGTGACACGGCCGCTTGCCTTGTTTATATGTCTCGGGAAACTGTGAGTTACTCTTCAAAACTATCAGCGAGTGGTATATCTTTAACACCACTCATGTTTGTAATTATAATCCAATATTAATTCCTTGAGGCAATGCTTTAATTGAAATTGAATATATTTAGTTTTATTCAAAATAAGTCTTATTATAGTTTTTTAGTTAAGAGTAGTGCTCGAAAAGATGTATTAATACTAGTAGAAGTTACGCATTAATAAACACTAAATACTAACGTTTGTATTTATTACTAGCATGTGTCCAGTTCTTAGTACTGCCCCAATCGTATAATTAAAAAAATATAGAAAAGTATAAAGTTAAGGCGGCCACACACTATCGGACTTTTGCCCGAATCAGACATCGAACAAGACATCGGACCGAGCAGGGAGCAGGGAGTAGGGCATGAAGGTAGCATTCACTCCGAACTTCTTCCCGATCAAGACCCCGATCAAGACATCGGATCGGACAGATTGAGCGTGAAAACACCGAGCGGGGTAAAACCGGTGGGGACCATTTTAGTTGCCATTGTGCGGGTCGGCCATGTACCTGTGGGGTTTAGGGGATGCAGGTAGGGTGGTAGGGGGCTGGGGTTATGTAGTAGGGATTAATTTATAGTTGCATATGAATTGATTTTACTAACATTATTAATTTTATTTTGGTTAAACTAGTTTAGCAGATTTATCTGTTAACAAATCAAATATCTATCACTGTTTCTTGCAAAAGCAGTAGGCCTGGATATTATTAACTATGTAAGAGGATTGTAACATAGCTCCTAGCGGCGGGGCTCGTGACGGCGCTCGGGACGGAGCTCGGAGCAGCGTATGGAGGTACCACACACTACCGAACCCCGAACCAGACCCCGAACAAGACATCGAACCGATCTTTCTTTGACTTTTCGTCAAAAACCCGCCTCGAGAGCGCTCGGTGCTCGGTTCGATGTCTTGTTCGGTGTCTGGTTCGGAGGCCCCACAAACTACCGGATTTTCTCCCTTCGAAGGCAAATCCTGCTCGGTTCGATGTCTTGTTCTGGAAGAAGTCCGGTAGTGTGTGGCCGTCTTTATGACATGTTTGGTTTACACAAAACCAACACAAAATAAAACGAGTTCGCACGCAGCACGCTGACGTGAGGGAAGTGAATTTCCACAAACAAACTTTTAAAACTCAAAATATGTGTAAAAACATACATGTATTCCAATTTTTATCGAAATCTGAAAACATTGATTTTTTGGCTGTTCTGATGCTCCTGGTTTCATTTACCTGCAAAGCTGGGAATACAATTTTGCGCATTATAATGTTAGGAGAAGGCCCAGGCAGGCTTGAAAGTAGGCGTGAGTTGCTGGGGGATGATAAAAGTACCCTAACAAAGGAATAACAGGCTTTTCTAGTGTAAAACCCCCATAAGACAACGTACTGTGTTTAGTCGATACACATTTTCTTTAATAACTCGGTAAACATTTATGCTAGAATTATGAGAGAGGGCTTACAACTTTCGCCTTACTAATTCTCATCTTTTTACATGCATTAATTTTACATCCGGGGCTTTTCTGACCCTTTATGGGCCCAAAAACCGAAATTTTAAAGATTAATCCCCAAAAAAAGGGTTTAGAGTTTTCCCATTGTTTTACCCAACGAACTTGTCCAACTGATTACAGAAAGGAACGTGCCTACCAAATTTGAAGTTAATCGGAGAAAAAACCGCTAGAGTGCATACACACACACACACACACACATATATATATATATATATATATATATATATATATAAAATTTTGAACGACCCCCCAAAACGTGTTCAGGGGGTCACGTTAGGAACTTCTATGGTGGTCCCGGGCTTAAGTTTCACCGTGTGGGTCATGCTAATAGTTCACTTTCCAAAGGAAATTCACTAATAAACAAACTTTATCATCTTGTCTATATCCTATACTCTAATATGAGTAAGGTTTGCTTGTTTGCTTGCTTGCTTGCTTGCGACACTGATCTCAAAAACGGCTCCAACGATTTCCTTCAAATGTTCGAAATAACTAATTTCTAGGATAAAAATAAGTCCCAGGCCTCATCCCCAGGAAAAACAATTAATGTAAAAATACCCCCGTAGCAGCAAACCTGCGTACTCCGCGAATTTCCAATGCATATATATATGTATCATAATACCACATAAAACCAAATACCAAGTTTCATCAATATACATTCATAAATAAACGATTTATGACATTTTAATTATTCTCTATAAGAATAACATGGCGGCTGAGTATGCAGGTTTGCTGAAGCAAGGATCACAAAAAATGGGGTTTTATACAAATATCAATATAACTCAAGTAGGTGAACCAACATGCCAAATTTTATTAATTTATGTTCATAATTAAGGGAGATAACACGTTACTTATTCACCTTAAGAATAACATGGGGGCTGAGTACGTAGGTTTGCTGCTACGGGAACTATCGGCCAAAAATGTATTTTAGTTCAAATATCAATAGATCACAACGATATGAATCAATATACCAAGTTTCATCAGGATAAGTTCATAAATAAGCGAGATATACAATTTTTCTTATTCTCCATAAGAATAACATTGGACAACGTACTGTGTTTAGCACTTTCAATATCTCTGTAGTAACAATTTGACGTAGAGCAATGATCAAAATACCAAATTGTGTGTTTTTTTAAGCTGATTCCAATGGAAGAAACTAAAATTTGACTTTTTCAAAAATTATATGTATAAAACTTAAAAAACCCATTTTTGCGGTACAAAACCCCCCCCAAAATACTCCTTCAGAGAGGTATCTGTCTGGTTTTCGAACTTAAAGTCATAAATGCTGCTTTACACGCTTATACCAAATTTCGACAAAATCGGATTATTTTTACGAGAGTTATCGTGCTCACGGACACACACACACACACACACATATATATATATATATATATATATATATATATATATATATATATATATATATCTACAGTTTCAAACAAATGGTGTTTTTGGGGTCTGAGGACCTCAAAACGAAAAGTTATCATGGTCTCGGGCCTAGGTCTAACCATGCCGACTACGGTAATAGCTTCTTCCTATAGGGGAAATTCGCTAAAACTAAAATGAAAAGTTGACAAAATTAACATTAGGCTTCTGGAGTTTCAAATCAAAACAAAAGAATTGTAACAGCTGTTCATAATCAACCAGGGAACTGTCAAAATGATACTCATGTTGTTTATGATTATTAACATGTGGATTCCTGAGAGCAGAGATTAAAAGATTTGAGTGAAGATTACATGTATAGAGTAGTAAAATAAATCAAAGGGACATTGAGCTATAAATAACAACTGGAGGGACCTTAAAATGTATAAAAAAGGCAAATGAGTTATACAAATCTGATTATCATTAGGGGGAAGTGGTGAAATATTACTCCGACTCATCAAAACAAACTGACTGGCCTTCCCCCGAGTAGAGCTTGGCCCCAGGTACTTATCTATGTAAATTGATCAAATTTGCGTCTTACAATAATCGTTAGCGTCTGTCTTTTTACGCACAACATTAAAATTAAGGTTTTTTGCACAATTAGGGTGTCATATTAATAAATATACCATCGAGCTGTTATAATTTGTAAGAACGAGTCATAAGCTTGCCATAGGTATACCAACGTGAGAATGCGCACTCTCATTAATTGCAACATCTATATTTAAATACCTTCAACAAATATTATAAGGTTTGTATAATTTCCGTAGGAACTTGGGAAACTATTTCAAAATCAATGACTGATCTAAGAGTTGGCGTTATTTAAAAAATATAACAATGCTGTTCTATTTCTGAAACCAGTTTTGATTTTAAATATCACAGAAAACTATTTTAAATATAAAAACATTTCCTAAAATACTACTAAAAAAGTACCACAAAAACTCTTTGTCAAAGCAATGACAACGAAGACCCGAAGAGTACATGCAAATTGCCTGGTTCTATTGTATGTTGGCATTATGTATAAACCAAGTGATTATGCATATTCCATTTAAGTACTAACCAAACATAAATTTCCCCAAATTTTTTTATTCTCATCATAAAGTTAGATGGCGAATAAAAAATATATAGGCAGGACGCTCGCAGTTCGTCCTGAAAACGCGTTTGGTTTGTACAGCTAACGCTACCTATCGGCTACTGGCGGAAGCTTTAGTTCCGCGGCTCTCCGAAAGGTAGCAGCGCTAGTGAGCCCGCGGCGTGCTGCTATCTGGTGCCAAGCGCTAGAACTAGTACACTAACTTTTTTACCAACTGAAACTGAATAAATTCCTAAACCGTTAAACTTTTGTACTTGTTAAATTAGTTTGAATACATCGAACTTTACACAGCATACAGTGTAAACGAATTTTCTGGGGGCAAATACTGAACGAAAGGACTATTACGAAGTATGCTGAATATATATTGGAATTATCATATTTATTTATTATGACGATTGTTTACTCAGTCATAACATTTATTCTTAACCATTGGCATGTTATAAAATGAAGAGAGATACAAGTCAAATAACCTCATGTCGAGCCTTTCCGGTTTTTTGGATGACACTGTTAGTGCTGCTACCTGGCGGCCACACGGAAAACTACCGCGCAAAATGGTGGCGCGGGCGACCGCCTTCTTGAATATTGTACAGATTGTTATTTATTAAATGTAGTAATCAATATAATCTTAACTAAAGGACAAGCTTTATCAAACTTATGAATAGTCTTCAGTTTTATTGTTAAGATTTGGGAGAGATTTAGTGAATTTACAATTCTAAAGATTCCAATTCGAACAGACACAAACAATAACATTGTTTTACCTGTATCGGATTTTTTAACACGGGAAAAATGCTTAGTTTTATTTTAAATAACAAATTGCACGTCTTTATAATTATTTTCTGAAATTACAGGGTAGCGGTATGACAAGATCAAAACTTCTAAATGTAATAATAAAATAACAGTTTTTTAATTGTTTGTGATATTTAATCAGGATATGCTGTAATCTTGTATGGTCGAGAGACTTTGAAAATGGCAAATGATGAATCACTGGAAGTGGCAGACGATAATATTTATTCTAAATAAATACTGACATAAATAATTCAAGGCACCGTAGAAAACGTTGGCCCTCATACGACGCGTCAAAATAAAAGGCATCAGGAAACTGACACATACTTTGTCCCTTTTAGCCCAACTTTAATGGATAAATTACTTTTGATTTACTAAATATAGAATACAAAGCACGGTCGAATGTACAGGAAATCTTGTAAACAAGTTTTTTCAAAAACATCCAGCTAAATCCCTCTTTTGGAGGCACTACAGAATCTATTGAGCACTACACGTGGTTTTAAGAGAGAAAATACCCCCTACCCCCCCACCCCAAAAGGTTATTAAGGGGCAACATATTTCGAATTTACTCTGTTGGTCAATTCTAACTTGACAAGCATATCAAGTTTGAACGAAATTGATCAGTAAATAAGAGAGAAATAGTAATTGATGTATTCCCCATGAGAATAACATTGGACAACGTATTGCGTTTACCACAAAATGAAAATTTAAATTTTCCCTGCAACCAGCAATCGTAGATTAGTAATTAAAAATACTAAATTATTTAGTTTTTTGAGCTATTTTAATGGTGAATAGTAATATTTGTTATATTTATGTTTTTTTTTAATGAAAATTCCAAAAAACTGAATTTTTGATATTTTAAGTCCTGTAATTTCTGAACCCGAATTTTTTACAGAAATGCGGGTCATGCAATTTTGTTGGAAAAATAAAGCTCTACAAACGGCTAAAGTTTAAAAATCGTTAGAGCCGTTTTTGATAAATTTTTATTTTTCATGTTTTTTGGCGATTTTGGGGGGATAATTACCCTTAAAAATCAAAAATGAAAAAATGAAAAAATCGCCTGGAGATATCGTGGTTTAGTACCTCCATACTAAATTTCATCAAAATCGGCCAATTGGTGTGGGCTCCAGCTCTGTACACATCCATATATATACAGACAGACAGACAGACATCACGTAAAAATCACTTTTAGCGAATTTCCCCTATAGGGAAGAATTAGCGAATTTCCCCTATAGGGAAGAAGCTATTACCGTAGGTCTCATGGTAAGACTTAAGCCCGAGACCATGATAAATTTTTGTTTTGAGGTCCCCAGATGCCAAAAACACTATTCGTTCAAATTTATATATATATGTATATATATATATGTGTGTCCGTGAATGCGATAACTTGAGTAAAAAACGTCCGATTTCGATGAAATTTGGCTCAAATGTGTAAAGTGACATTCATGACTTTAAGTTCGAAAACCAGAAATATCGGACCACGGGAAGGGGGGTTTATGGGGGTTTTAAATTTTCCAAAAATCAGTTTTTTGCATTTTTCACCCTAAAATTTTTAAAACACTTAATTTTGGTTTTGACCATGTTATAGAGCTTAAAAAAAACAAATAATATGGTATTTTGAATTATTAACCTAGGTTAAGTGGTTGCGGAGAAAATCCAAAAAACCTGCTCATAAAATCTCCCATGTTAATCTTATGGGAAAAAGGTTTTTTGGCTTTTCCTCAGTTTATTTCAATGTAAACTTCACATTTGCTTTTACCAATCAGTTTAGCTCTACAAAACAATCATTTTAGTGTTTAAATTATGATTCTACGTCCAACCGTTGCCGAGATATTCAAAGTGCTAAACACAGTACGTTGTCCAATGTTATCCTTATGGAGAATAAATAAAATTTGATATCTCGATTTTTTATGAATGTATATTAATGAAACCTGGTATGTGGCTTCACCTAGTACTGGTATATTGATATTTGCACAAAAAATTGATTTTTTGTTGATTATCTTCTTAGCAGCAAACCTGCATACTCATCCCTAATGTTATTCTTATGGAGAATACGTAAAGCTTTATATCTCCCTTAATTATGAACATAAATCATTAAAACTTGGTATTTAGCTTCACCTGGTTGAGTTATATTGATAATTGCAAAAAAAACATATTTTTATCGTCCTTGTTGCAGGAAACCTGCGTTCTCAGTCCTAATGTCTTATGGACAATAAATAAAATGCTATATATCAGTTATTTATTTAAGTATTTTTATGAAACTTAGTATGTGGCTTTATGTGGTAGTAAGAAATATATTCATGCGTAGGAAATTCGCTGAGTACGCAGGTTTGCTGCGACGGGGGTCTTTTGAAATCAGGGAGCACCAAAACTAATATTTCCACTAACAACTCAAATTCGAAAATTTTGACGAAAACAATACTTTCTCCATATACTATGTATAAGGGGGAGAAAGTAAAAACTGTAACAGCCGAACAGTTGTAGTAGAGCCTGTAGAATTGTAGTACATACCGTATATATTTCTTTGAATGCGTGGTAAAATAAATTAGGCTACTTTCAAAACCCTTTAATGTGTTGAATCCTCTGTATTGTAGAATTCATATACAAATCTTGACGTGAAGTGAAGAATAATTCATCGGGTTCTTGACAATCCGGTACATGCGACATTCGGATAAAAGAACGGTTGACGAGGGTTAGACATATGGGAGCCATAAAAACTTGCCAATCGACAAGCGGCAAGTTTAAAAACTTATCAAACATAACATTGTGAATGCGAGTGAAGCCGCGACGGGCTACTAGAATTGTTTAATAGTATCACAACAAACGTTACTTATCAGGCTAAGGTAATGGTAATTTACTGAGCAATGCTCGGTCCTCCCAGTACTTTAATATATTCATGGGTATAGGAATAAAATTTATGTTAGGAAATTGAAACCTGTATAAACATGGTTATACTCTTACCCCGCGGGCTAGCCGCGGCCCAGGCATATCTTGTACCCGATTGTCGCTGGGCAAGTTTTCATGGCCTCCACGTCTAACCCTCGTCTAACCCTCGACAACCGGTCTTGTACCCCAATGTCGCATGTACCCGATTGTCGCTGTATCCGATTGTCGCTGTATCCGATTGTCGCTGTACCTTAATGTCGCAACACCATTATTCGTTAACGTGAAGGGAGGGGTCTTGGTTCTACTGGTTGTATTAGAAGTGCACTCACGAATGGCTAGAGCTGTTCGGCCAAAACGGCCATGAGCTAAACCGAAACATGTTGCGTACGTTCACAGAGAAGTATTACTTCTCTATGGGAGGTTCAAAACTGGACCCACCTGTCGTTGGTCATTAGGTTTGATTAATTAACGATCTGGCTAAAGAATAAGTCAGTAACAGTAACAGTTCTGACAGTGCTTCACAAGACATCTCACTCATTCTGCATTCGTAGTTCATTCATATTCGCCTTAAGAGGGTGCTCCAGTCCTCTGTTTCTACCTACATTTGCATATGTTAACTTCCATAGCCTGCCCCTATTAACTGAAACCGTTAATCTATAGTTAATTTTAAATATAAAATGCCTAGCTATTTCAGTGAGCATAATTTTGATATTACAAATGATTATTAAATATTTTGGAATTTCATTGAACGATTATTATTTGTTGAAAATTCGCTCTCTGAAATCGTTGGGTAGGTTTTCCTCTTTAAAATGAACCATAAAACAATATCGGCTAATCCCTCAAGAAGGGACATGCTTTTAAGGTTAATATCGGCCTTAAGGGGAAAGCAGGTAGAAACGCCCGATGTTTGGTGGCAGGAGTTCACTCTTAAACACGAGCATGTGTTGGCGACTTAAATAATTACGTAGTAATATAATAATTAGTAAAACATTGTAATAAATGCAAAGAATATTCATAATAAACGAGTTCGCACGCAGCACGCTGACGTGAGGGAAGTGAATTTTCACATAAAAACTTGTAAAACTCAAAATAAGAAGTGTAAACACATACATTTGTCCAATTTTTATTGAAATCTGAAAACATTGATTTTTTGGCTGTTCTGATACTCCTGGTTTCATTTACTTGCAAAGCTGGGAATACAATTTTGCGCATTATAAGGTTAGGAGAAGGTCCAGACAGGCTTGAAAGTAGGCGAGAGGTTGCTGGGGATGTTAAAAGTACTCTAACAAAGGAATAACAGGCTTCTCTAGTGTAAAACCCCCTTAAGACAACGTACTGTGTTTAGTCGATACACATTTTCTTAAATAACTCGGTAAATAATTATGCTAGAATGACGAGAGAGGGCTTAAAACTTTCGCCTCTCTAATTCCCATCTTTTTACATGCATTGATCTTACATCTGGGGCTTTTATGACCCTTTTTGGGCCTAAAAACTCGAAATTTGAAAGATTAATCCCCAAAAAAGGGGTTTAGAGTTTTCCGATTGTTTTGTCCAAAGAACCTGTCCAACTGATTACAGAAAGAAACGTCCCTACCAAATTTGAAGTAAATCGGACAAAAAATGCGACCGCTAGAGTGCAAACACACACATACATATATATATGTAATTTTGAACGACCCCCCAAAACGTGTTCAGGGGGTCACGTTAGGAACTTCTATGGTGGTCCCGGGCTTAAGTTTCACCGTGCGGGTCATGCTAATAGTTCACTTTCCAAAGGAAATTCACTAATAACGTCGTCAGTAATGCTACCTATAAATAAGGCCCTCATCACTTGCATTTATTTATTGTTTCTTGAATATATGTAACAGATTATAACTTACCACATATTTTAGCTTTTATTCCATCGGTAAATTAGTATTATAATAAACCGAATTTGGTATTTAATGGCTTGTTTAAAGGCAAAGATTCTATCTCAATTCTACCTCAGCTTCACTGTCTCAGATAAAGCGATAGTTTACGGAGGTTTAATCGGTGATTAGTCAAAGAGAGCAGGTCACGTGACAGATCGCCATGTTGTATAAATCAGCTGATCGTGGTTAGGTTGGCAACACTGTGATCAGCTGATGTGTCACGGTCTGCGCGCGCACGGACCTCATCCGCCATTTGCATTTTAGACAGGTTCAAATTTAATAATTAGGATGATGTGAAGCGGTTCTTGTTGAAATAAATTGTTTGGCTTTACAGTAAAATTGCAGAGAACATTATTTAATTATACAAGGATTTACAGAAAATACATTATTACAACTGAACATAATTATTTCATTGTTATGAAGCAAAATCCTAGTACAAATTAATTTTACTAAATCGAAGTTGATTAGCATAAAATTAAAAGTACAGTTCGAGCTCTTTAATTTGAGTTCAAGAATAAATATATTGGTGAAGAATTCAAAACCGTTTTAAACTCTCTTACTTAGTTTTAAGCTCATTACTTAGTTTGTATGTGCATGGGTATGTTGGTTGCTTTATACTTTGCTGATATTCAATGTGGATGGGATAAAAAGCTTTATAAGTAAATAAGCGTATGAAATATATATTCAGTATTGTTAATAATATTGGGAACCATTTAAAGTTGTTTCATACTGGACCTATTAAATGTTCATAATCCAGCAAAATCACTAACCCGGTCAATCAGAAATCTTGACTGACTCAGGTAAGAACCAAAATACAGTAAATTTAATAAATGGGAAGCATAGAAATACAAAGTTTGTTGTAAAATATAAAAAACTACATACACGAATGTATGTTTTATTAGCGAATTTCCCCTATAGGGAAGAAGCTATTACCGTAGGTCTCATGGTAAGACTTAAGCCCGAGACCATGATAACTTTTTGTTTTGAGGTCCCCAGATGCCAAAAACACTATTCGTTCAAATTTATATATATGTATATATATATATCTATCTATCTATCTATATATATATATATATATATATATATATATATATATATATATATATATATATATTATGTTATAATGATTGATTAGGGCTACTAATATTATAAGATGTATATTCATATTTTAACAAAGTACCCTTTTTTTATAAAAAACATTTTTATTTTAGACTGACATGTTTCGTGCGCTTAGGCCACCTAAACAATCAAACCCGATATTTGATAAAATTGAAAAAATAAGAACAGGGACGTATAAAAATCACTTAATATAGTATTCAAAGAAAATAACAGAAGAAAATAAAATATATTATCGATTATGACAAACAATTCATATGCAACTTTAAAATAATTAATTTTAACATATGATTAATATTTATTTTATTTTAAATGTGAGGTTATATTTTTATAGACTTTGATAATGGCCTAAGCGCACGAAACATGTCAGTCTAAAATAAAAATGTTTTTTATAAAAAAAGGGTACTTTGTTAAAATATGAATATACATCTTATATATATATATATATATATATATATATATATATATATATATATATATATATATATGTGTGTGTGTGTGTGTGTCCGTTAACACGATAACTTGAGTAAAAAACGTCCGATTTTGATGAAATTTGGCTCAAATGTGTAAAATGACATTCATGACTTTAAGTTCGAAAACCAGAAAAATCGGACCATGGGAAGGGGGGTTTATGGGGGTTTTAAATTTTCCAAAAATCAGTTTTTTGCATTTTTCACCCTAAAATTTTTAAAAAACTTAATTTTGGTTTTGACCATGTTATAGAGCTTAAAAAAACAAATAATTCAGTATTTTGAATTATTAAGCTAGGTTAAGTGGTTGCGGATAAAATCCAAAAAACCTGCTCATAAAATCTCCCATGTTAATCTTATGGGAAAAAGGTTTTTGGCTTTTCCTCAGTTTATTTTAATGTAAACTTCACATTTGCTTTTACCAATCTGTTCAGTTCCACAAAACAAACATTTTGGTGTTTAAATTGTGATTCTACGCCCAACCGTTGCAGAGATATTCGAAGTGCTAAACACAGTACGTTGTCCAATGTTATCCTTATGGAGAATAAATAAAATTTGATATCTCGATTATTTATGAATGTATGTTGATGAAACTTGATATGTGGCTTCAAGTAGTACTGGTATATTGATATTTGCACAAAAAATTGATTTTTTGCTGATTATTCCCGTAGCAGCAAACCTGCGTACTCAGCCCCCATGTTATTCTTATGGAGAATAAGTAAAATGTACTGACTCCCTTAATTATGAACATAAATTAATAAAACTTGGTATGTAGCTTCACTTGGTTGAGTTATATTGATAATTATATAAAAACCCATTTTTCTGTTCCTTGTTGCAGCAAACCTGCTTTCTCAGCCCCCATGTTATTCTTATGGAGAATAACTAGAATGTCATATATCGCTTATTTATGATTGAATATCGATGAAACTTAGTATGTGGCTTCGCCTAGTTAAATTCTATTTATATTTGCATGAATACCAATTGTTTCTGTTCCTTGTTTCAGCAAACCTACATACTCATTACCAATGTTATTCTTATGGAGAATAATTAAAATCGCTTATATGTGAATATATTTTTATGAAACTTGGTTTGCGGCTTTATGTGGAATTCAGACAAATATTATGCATTGGAAATTCGCTGAGTCCGCAGGTTTGCTGTGACGGGGGTATTTTATTTTTACTATACTTTATGGATTCCGAATTGTTCAAAATCGTGCCTGAAAATGCCCTGAGATAACAAATAAAGTAATAAATTGAATTACGCCCTTTCCTAACCACGGAATTATTTTTGCATTTCGATCTTTTAGCTAATAAGCGGCAGTATTGAGCTAAACCGAATCCAAGACATAATTACATTTCATTTTCGTAAATTAGTATAGAAATCGTCCATCGTAAAATTATCATAAGCCAAATTCAGGCCTAGCCTGAAGTAATGTGACAAACAAACCCAGGTTAGAGTCCTAAAGAGTTGAGGGGGTTATCTGAATTGTTAGTAGGAGTCCCCACACTACAGGTTTGCCACCGGTGAGCGTAAATGCATTTTCATCCTCTCTCTAAAAAAATCAAAATCAAACTGGTTAAGGTAAAGTCAATAGTTGGAGTGTAAAATACCCACTGACCTATTTGGGACAATCACAACAGTTTTATACCTGTAAAACTACTATTTACTTTATTTATTACTCATGTATCATCTATATCAGAGCTAATACAATGAACCATATATTTTCGCTGCGCGAATACAGCGGGCGAAACAAAGCAAGCGACGAGCGAAGCGCTATCGGAGTGAGGGGGAGGGGGAGGGGGAGGCTATGCAAAGTCGGGGCAAGGTAACGATTTAAACACCGTCCCAACCTGGTCGTTGGGTGAAAATATTCGCCGGGCACGGGTTAAATGATAGGTGGTCCGAGCATACCACCGGTCGTCCTACCACGCCGCACCGCGCCGCTAGAACCCTAGGACCGCTGTGCTGCCGTGCCGAGGACAGACAACACGCTTCCAACGTGTGTGGCGTTGAACAAAACTTTATTATAAATAAATAAAATTATAGTTTTGACTGTGCATCGCTCAGGGTAAAGACATATTTGCTTTGTTTGCACTACAGATGCCTATACAATTTCAGTCCGTCTGTTATACTCATATTTATACTCATATTTATTTATTTATACTCATATTTCATGTTATACTCAATGTTTACACTTCGCAAGGGAAAGCTGTATTCCTGAATAAAATAACAACTTTGTTTATCCATTTACATGCGAGAGAATATTTCAGGCAATTTAATAGCATTTTTGTTTCTATGCCAACGTACATCGGGAGGCCTGGTCCATATAGTTCGTGAAAGTTTCCAATACCAGTATTACCAATCTTATGGGAATACATTTTTCAGTCTCACAACTCGTTTTTTATTACTATTTTACTGTCTTATGATGTATTTAGTCAAGGGAAGAGTAAATACCCCCGTTGCAGCAAACCTGCATACTCAACGAATTTCAAATAGTACTTCACTAAGTCATGAACCCACTTACTAACTTTAATCAAACATATTAATAAATAAGCGAGATATAACATTTTATTTATACCCCATAAGAAAAACATTAGGACTGAGTGTGCAGGTTTGCTGCATCAAGGACCACAAAATCTGGTTTTTATGCAAATACCAATGGATCACCTCCAGATGAAGCAACATACCAAGTTTTATCAATTTATGTTCATAAACAAGCGACATATCACATGTTTATTATTCTCCATAAGAATAACATTATTGCTGCTAAGTACACAGGTTTTTACCATGGGGACCACAAAAAATGAGTTTCGTATGCAAATAGCATCAAAACCCAACCATATAAAGCCACATACCAAGTTTCATTAATATATGTTCATTAATAAGCAAGATATACAATTTTACTTATTCTCCATAAGATTAACATTAGACAACGTACTGTGTTTAGCACTCTCAATATCTCGGTAACCAATTGACGAAGAGCGATGATCAAAATACCAAATTGTTTTTTTTAAGTTGAATTTAATGGTGTAAACCAAAATTTGGGTTTACAATGAATTACATGTAAAAAGTTAAAAAAAATATTTTTGGGGTACAAAACCCCCCCAAAACCCCCCCCTAAAGTAGAGCGACCTGTCTGGTTCTCAAACTCATGAAAATAGATGCTGCCTTCACTTTTATACCAAATTTCATCAAGATCATACCATTTTTACTAAAGTTATCATGCCTACGGACAAACATATATATATATATATATATATATATATATATATATATATATATATATATATATATATGTATATGAATTTGAACGAATGGTGTTTTTGGCATATGGGGGCCACAAAACGAAAAGTTATCATGGTCCCGGGCCTAGGTTTTACCATGCCACCTACGGTAATAGCTTCTTCCCTATAGGGAAAATTTGCTAAAAGCATCCATTTCCTTTGGACCAATTTAGTATACTACTTTAAAGTTCCAGTCTAAACTACGGAAAAATGTGCGCGGCTCGTGTAGACATTAATACCCCGTCGCAGCAAACCTGCGTACTCAGCGAATTCCCGTTGCCCATTTTTGTCATAATACTACATAAAGCCGCTTACCAAGTTTCATAAAAATATATTAACAAAAAAGCGATATTTTAATTATTCTACATAAGAATAACATTGGGGATGAGTATGTAGGTTTGCTGACACAATTTTGATGCAAATATCAATACAATTCAACTAGGTGAAGCCACATACCAAGTTTTATCAATATTCATTCATGATTAAGCGATATATAACATTTGAATCATTCTCCATAAGAATAACATGGGGGCTTAGTAAGTAGGTTTGCTGCAAAAGGAACCCAAAATATGGGTTTTCATTCAAATATGAATATAACTCAACTAGGTGAAGCTACATACCAAGTTTCATCAATCTACATTCAAAAATAAGCGATGTATACCATATTTTAATTATTCTCCATAAGAATAACATGGGGGATAAGAATGCAGGTTTGCTGCAACAAGGAGCACAACAAATGGGTTTTTATGCAAGTATCAGTATCAGTATCTCAACAAGAGGTGAAACTACATACCAATTTTTTTAATTTATGACATAATTAAAGGGTTACATAAGATTTGACTTATTCTCCATAAGAAAAACATGGGGGTTGAGTACGCAGGTTTGCTGCTACAGGAAGTATCGGTAAAAATTGTTTTTATTGCAAATAAGGATAGACCACAGCCAGATGAAGCAACGTACCCAGTTTCATTAACATTTGTTCATTAATAAGCGAGATATAAAATTGTACTTATTCTCCATAAGATTAACATTGGACAACGTACTTTGTTTAGCACTTTTAGTATCTCGGTAACAAATTGACGTAGAGCGATGATCAAAATACCAAATTGTTTGTTTTTTTAAGCTAAATGTAATGGTCTAAACAAAAGATTGGGTGTAAAAAGAATTGCATGTAAAAAGTTCAAAAAACATTTTCGGGGTACAAAACCCCCTTTAAAATAGAGCGACCTGTCTGGTTCTCAAGCTCATGAAAATATATCTTACCTTACACGTTTGTACCAAATTTCATCAGGATCGGACCATTTTTACGAAAGTTACCGTGCCTATGGGGACACACATATATATACCTATTGAACGGTTTCAATAGATTATACCTCAGTCATGAGTATAAATACCTATGTATATACTTATATATATATACCTATGTATATATATATATATATATATACATACATATATATGAATTTGAACGAATGGTGTTTTTGGCATCTTGGACCTCAAAACGAAAAGTTACCATGGTCTCGGGCTTAAGTCTTACCATGAGACCTACGGTAGGTAATAGCTTCTTCCTATAAGGGAAATTTGCTAAAAAGGGACCGAATCAGAATTCCAAATTTTCAAGTGTCGTTTCTGATATCCAAATTTGAAGAAGGGATAACAACTAGAGAGCTCACTGCCATGATACACTGCATGCCCATGGCAAGTGGGGATGACTCACGTCCCCCATCCATCTTTTTCACCCCCAAGTCCAGACACTGTGACAAATGGTGATACCATTATACGGTTGGAAGGAGTCTGCAGTGGTAATGTTCTATTGTTAAATAAATCAACGAGTTCTTATGCTAAAGTCCTATTATACAGCATTATATTTATTTTAATTCCTATGGGATGAAATTAAAAACGTCTTTCCAACACTTCAAAATATTTTAAATATACTCCAAAATGAAGTAAATTTTTGTTATAACAACACATACCAATCTAATAATAAGTTAATAAAATGTGCTTTAATATAATTACATATTTGTGAATTTTTTTAATCCCTCAGGACTTTGCCCCTTTCGCTTTTTAATACCAATGTATTTGTCGTAGATGAGTGGGGATTTAATTTTATTCGATGGTTAAATAAACCTATATTTAATAGCCGTAACATTTAGTAAAGCCTTTTAGGTGTTACAAAAATAGAAGCCTCCTCTAAATGAATACTTCTCACCAAGGGTCGTCTACTTGACCGAGACAGGGAGTGAATTTAGATAAGCGTCCACCCTAGCTTATTTATATCCCTGGTTCAAATTTGGTGCATTTTTATATCAGAAATGTATCTTAAATCATTGGTGAATTTGGACTCAGCCGGAAAAGGAGTGTTGCATAGGTCAGAGGGTTCATGGTTTATCTGTTTATGGCTATAATGATTATATGAACAAATATTCAGTGTTTTTAATATGAGACCTAAACTTCTATTCGGGTCTTTATGCAAATGCGTTATTCGTGCTTCTGCAAACCCTCACATCTCGCACGAAATGTACAACCTCACGTTTAAACTCCGAAACCAAAATTAATTTGAATGATGCTGAACCGACGTCTCATAAGAATGGCGGTTTTAACTGTGTAAGCTTGAACACTTTTAATCTAGTCTGTTGAGGAGCTATAAGCCTTTTTGTACACGATCTTTGTTGAATAAATCGATTTAGTTATTACACGTAACAAGTAATATAAATCCACGAAGGAATAGCCGTAAAAAAGTAAATCTCTTTACATTATTTAACGATTTTATGACTTTTTGAATCATAAAAAGTATGAATAATATGCTTGTAGTAGTACCATCATTTTACAAAAATTTCTTTTTTCAAAAGGTGTTTTTATGACTTGGTCCCCTCAACAACCCCACAAGCACGCTAACATTCCGGCCGGCCGCGGCATGTAGAGTTATTACACCATGCCCCCCCTTGCCAGGCCCCAGTGCCCACCCCCCCACGCGAGGCCCCCGGCCAGCCCGCGCCGCTACGGGCCCCGGGGCCACACGCTCCTAGCCCGTGCCGCCGCCGCGCAACGTACCATTACGCTCTATCAGGCACGCCAAGCCCCGCTGACCCCTCGAATTATCGGGATTAAATCACTCAAGTCTGCCGCATAAAAATGTGTACTCCAAGAATAAATAACAAAATCAAAGAACACTTTTTAGCGGTTTTACATTTATACATTTTTGGTAATGTATACAGTAATAAAAAACACATTAATTAAAATACAGTGTTTGAACTTTATACACAAACAGCGTACTGTGTTTACCACAAATTATTCTTATATACCTAGTTTACCTTTTTAAACACGTTTAAGCTAAGGTGATAAAAATAATCATTATGAGTTTTAGGTTTCATTTTCAGATATTTTTGTATGTAGCACAACAGTTTTAGTTCATAAAACGTGCAGCATAACTGTTTAGCTCTTTGTTCTCGAAAAACAAAGATTATTCGTTAGTATAAAGAAATCTGCTTGCCAAAGTTTGCATCAGACAAGAACGAAAACTATATAGAAACATAATATAATTTGGAACGTAAAAGATCGTTCAAACTTTAAATTTGTTTTGTACAGAAGTTTTCAATATCTCAGTTCAACAATCACTGATGGATACTGTGTTTTTGCATTGAATTCGTATTTGATTGTGTGAAAAATTATATGCAGTAATCCTTAAAATATGATTCAAACAAAATAAATCGAAATAATTGTTATAATGGTATTATAACTAGACCAACCAAATTTTAAGTTGGTATATTACAAAAATAAAGTACTGACTTTATAATTATAGATGTAACAAATTGAAAATTACTTTATTATTTTGTTGGAATATTGCATAGGACAAATGAAATAATAGCTAAACACTTAAACTATAAAGTGCTCGTTTATATTCTACACTTGCAGCACAACTCATGCACTAGAATCACACCTACTTGTGTGGATGCAATCAAATGGGACCAACGTGTATGGAGTCACATGATAATCTTTAACATTCCATCACACTTCTGATTTATTATCATTGAATTTTCATTAGTGCATATAAATGTGAGCATATTTTTTATAATTTGTATTAAAGAGGATAAATAAACTACGTCTCACAACACTAAAAAGTATATCCACACTTATACTGTACAAGACGGTAAAATATACACAAAAGTTGGTACAAGGCGATCGATTTCAACCAGTTACACCGGTCATCATCATACCCAATCACGGAATTATCTAATAAATGAAAAATGCAGTTTAGTGTCTTTTAGTGTAATTGAATATTTTGGCAAATCCTTTTGTATTGAACATATTAAAGGGGCAATAAAGATTCAGAGTATTTTATTACACATATCATTTCCATCTCACATCAATTGATATATTTTAATATAAATTTAGCATAACATCAACTTAAATTCAGCTTGTGAAAATCTAAAACGTCGTTTCTGTCTTGTTAAAAGTATAACAGTATTTTTCAAAACAGACTGATGTTTTATTTAAAAAAAAATTCACTTTTTTATATTTGTAGATAATATGTCAGTTAAAACCAGCCAGCAAAATATGCCGCGTCCTAATTAGTGATCTAGTTCAAAATAATACGATCAAAGCGAATATATGGAACGATAAAGCCAGTGATGTCAAAAACAACACGAGGAATAATTGGCTAGGGCAAACTGTTGACTCGTCATCGCGCTGAGCATGATAAACAAGGGGGGAGTGGGGGAGAACTGTAAACAGAAAAAAACAACAAAGCAAAACGAGACGTTGGTAAGTGGAGGACTGTCTGTGGAGGGTTAACGTAGGTCTACTGACGGTGTATAGACCAATGGCAGTGGAGTTGATCACGAATTAAATACGATATATTTGAAACCATCCTATTTTCATAAAATAGCACTTATATTGTCTGTTACACACATTGCAGCGAGCACACAAATACTCAGCACATAACAGAGGTGCGAATCTAAGTATCTAGGTACTGATCAAGATTACAGAATTGTTTTAGTTTTCAAAATAAAATTGAATAACAATTTGTTAGTATTCATTTTGTTAGACTTCACGCATTTATATTAAAGTTATTTGTAATGGCAAATCATGGGTTTACCAAACCCTAGCTTGGTACCAGGGTTATTGAAGGATTCAACATTTGATGAATATTTAGTTAAATTTAAGTAAGAACTTTAATATGTTTATATTACTTGTCAAAAACAATCTCATCTAAAATATAAAACCAGATATATCATAAATAATATTAAAACTGTCTATAAAATAGTTACAATTAGACTAGATACTTTCTAATTAACCTCGCTAGTATTTACTTTCGTAGCTTATTCTTTCAAACCCAATTTAAGGCTTAAGTTGACTGGATGCAAAATAGTAATGGCTTAAAAAAAATAGTCTAATAATTTTGATTTACTACAGAATGAAGCAAGATTAGGTTCGATTCCAATCATCTATCCACTTTAAAACAAGAATGTAGTTTATACCTGTGGCAGCGAGGGCTTAGTAGATAATAGTTAAAACCAAATAAATAGAGTAAAAAACGTAAGTAAAATATCCTCAACAATCGCCGGAACATGTACGGGAAATAATTCGAGTGTATAATGTGTAGGCAATGATTTTCTTGGGAGTTAACAACAAAAATCGTGTTGAAGTTTGTTTCACATGTGCATTCAGGTTACATTTCAAACGCTAAAGTTAAGTACCCATCAATAAAATGTAAAAGTAGTCCACCACGTGACTTTAAAAATCAACAAAACTGTTTTAGGCAACACGAGCCCTCCTACAAAGGCTAAATCGTTGAGTTTTCGTTTTGATCAAAGCCTAATATATTTACTACCACCTATTTCTTGGCGATACGTTCAATATATACGGTGTTAAAGGAATCGTTAAACGAGTGAACTACAACACAATACCGCACACGAGTATCTCAATGAAAACTGTCTAGGGGGATCTACTACACGTATAAATCAGTTTAATAAGCATTTGCACCACCACATGACGCTGAGAACGGCGTTATCAAAGCGCGACCCGAGTGATATGTAACGAGACACGGATGGTATGGGCAGAATTAATGTGGCCCCAGAACAGAGCCCTGCGTGACGCCTGCGATTATACCGCTTAGCGGCACGCGAATGGCCACATGCTACAGAGTACACACACAACATGCTACGCGGAGCACGAACACGCGCTCATGATCTGTCGAACACTTGTTGACACCGAGCTTGAGGACGGATTGTAGTTTGATTTGAAAGTGAAATAAGACGATAGACTGGAGTTGAAATAAGTGACTACTGAGAACGATTTGTAATTTCCAATCCTCGTCAAATGTAAAAAAAATTGAACTTAATTGTCGCCATAAAGCTAGTTCGTGGAGGCTTTTCGTTAGTAGTTGTTAAGTACATCTTTGAAAAAAAACGCGTTGAGCTTTTATAATCGTTCCTGGTCCAATCAATTGTGCGCCATAAAAACAGTAAATGTGTACCCAACTGTTTTAAAGGGCATACATTTTCAGAAATATTAAGCTTAATAATAAAATTAAGTGAGGTAATATTAAACTGAGATCTTAAGCTATTGGACGTTGAAATTATTATTTTGTAAGCCTCTAAACCCTCGTTTCGTTGTAAAATTATCTTCCAGTCACACAACTGTTACAGAAAACAAAGAGTGCAACTTGTTCCTTTTTCACAGTTTCAATAACAGTGATTAGCCCCGAATACAAGTGTTTAGCAGCCTATCCACGAAGCGACGTTGATTTTCAACAAAGATCGGAATAATAACACGTTTCGCGTATCCTCGGTGTTATCATACCCGCTCGCCGCGGATGGCCCCGTGGTCGCATATGATTATGAGCGCCAGATTATAGATTGTCACTGACCATTATAGTGTCATGTCCAGCCGGCCGTGTGGGTGGGGCTGTTTAATTATATCTTCTACTTTATATGTCAGCGGTAGGCCCGCAGCTGCAGGAATTGCGCATACTGTTCCTCAACTGTGGGTCCAATTTAAATTTGAAAACTGCGTGGGTTGATTACATTATTGAACCTGCTCTGTCGCTGCCTTATTCAGTGTGGGGTTGCTTTGGGAGCCGGCACGCGTTCGATTATAGCACTAACTGTATACCAATGCTTATGAGTTTCGGGGAGAATGTTGCAATTTTTAAATCATAAAGTAGAACTATGTAATTATTAAATCGAAAAACCTTTGTGATCTGGCCAAAATCAGAAGCTTTCTGAATTAGTATTACATTCCTTTGATATTAAACCATATCATTTTCAATTTATATATTATAAACTATATGACATAGTGTACTAGATTTAAAGGAAGTAATTCTTGATTGAAAACCAAAGATAAAAACATGTGTAAAATACTTTTAGTCACCACTAACATCTTAAATAAGTATTAAGCAGTCTCGTACGTCATTTATTTTAGTACAGTTTCACGTGAATTCTCCACGTTTCGCGCAGTCTGTACATTCTTACTTAGAGTAGGAAGACCTCTAATCCATTATAAAGTACCATAGATTCCGATCGAAACAACCACAAAACAAACCGTATAACCTCGAAGACCACCAATTAAAGCATCAAAACAGCGCGATAAGCGGGTATTGTACGGAACACAAGCGGGCCCGGAGTGGAGCCTTGCGGTACCCCATTGTTTTATCGCCAGTACCGCCCTAATGACAGAGGCCCGCGCACGCGCCGCGCCAGAAATCAAAAACATTTCAAACTTTTCCGAAAAGCCCGACCGCCCCGTCGTTGATGGGCTAATTATTTAATTGCCGGTTTCTTCGCTGCCCGAACCCTCGCCCTGGGCGACTTTCACACGTAAACTTTCCCACATCGGCGGGAAAATCAACATCATTATTGGAAGGGATGATTTACTCGTGACTCGGACCATTCCACCCCCTCCGCAAAGTGTCGGTTAAAGGTCGGGAACGTTTGGAACTAAATGCCCTTATTATGTACTTTTAAAATCGGTCTTTCAATCAACTAAATTGTATTGGATAAGTCAGGCACTGATTTATATCTAAAAAGAACAAGATTTATCGAACCGTTTGGAACAACACATCAGTTATTTTTGGTTTTTATGGACCACAACAAAAATCGGTTTCAGACTATTATCAACAATTTTGTTAGAGCCCGTAAATATAAATTTGACACAATACAATTTGTAAATGGACACAAAGTGTTGCTAAGTGGTTGATACAGAAAAGTGCTAAAATAAAAATAAACTTCATGCAATTTAAGGCATAGAATGCTATATTTATAGTTTTTCTTACGATTATAATTTTTGCGGGTATTTAATATGGAATTTAACATTACCAAAAATATTTTGTATGAAACAGTAATTTTTCTTTCTTACTGTAGCTAAATTAAAAATAAAATTAATGGAATTGCAGTTCCAACATTCTGGACTAGTAATAACTATGCTATTCATAAAACGTATGATAGATTAATACAACAAAATAATATCTACAAACATCTAACTTATAACATTTTAAAACACGACATTTAATGCTCTTCAATATTATTTTTTAATAAGTCAGGGAATAGTGAATTCACTAGTGTAAATAATGGACCTACGACTTTAATAACGTCTTTACCATGCCGGATTTCAACTAGGACAATTGGAAGACGTGAAAAGCAAATACTATTATCATAATAGGTATTGGACGAAAATTTAAATTTCAAATTTGAACGTCGGGTGCAGCGGCGGCACCTCCGTACTGTGTATTAAACAGTTAAGTAGCAGAGAGGCGGAATGGCGTGGGATTAGCTTCAAGGTCTCATGAGGTCTGAGATCGTAAAATAAGTTAACTATGTGCTGGTAAGATCAAAAATAGCTGGTTTCTCCTACAGCTGTTAGTATTGTCAAAGTTACGGTTTTGGCGCTTTTTCTCCTCAAAACCTGTGTAACTTTTAAATAAGTAGCACTAATGTTTAACTTTAGGAAGACACACAAAAAATCTAAAATCGGACGTTTTATCAAAAACAAATAATTATTAACAAACAATAAAAATTACTTTACGAAGATACAATTAAAAACTGTCACCGGTCACAGACGAACGTTAAAGTCTTTTAACTACTGGAACTAGTGTGTATCGTGTAAATGTCTCAGTTTACATCAACTCTTATCTAAATTAAAACAGATTTCAGAAGAACCGATTAAACAATTTATACGTGAGAAAATAAGGAAAGTAATCACATCATACTAATATTATAAAGCTGAAAGTTTGTGAGTTATGTGTTTTTGTTTGCGGCTCAATTCCGCTCAGACTACTAAACCGATTGAGCTGATATTTGATAGGAAGGTAGCAAATGTCGTAAGGAAACACATAGTTCCAATTCCATTTTTAAAATCATTTAGGGCGCCGCGCATTGACACATAAGATTCTCAAACGTGTCACTGAACCGATTTAACTAAAATTTGGTAGAACGATACCGGTTACACTAAAGGAAGATATAGACTTGCCCACGATCTAAATTTACTTTGGGGCTCTGCCACACTGGCTCTCGAAGTTCTTATGCAAATGGACATTAGTATTTACATTAGTATTGTGTCATCAGGGTTCGAAACTGGATCCAGCATCCAGCTTTATATATATATATATAGCATCCATAATTATGATATGGCTTAAGGAACTTTAAGTACAAGAGACTAACTCTTGTTGATTTATGACTCGGTATTAAACGCGCCCGAGTGTCATTGGTCATTGGGTTATAATCGAGTTCGCACGCAGCACATGTTCCGTATTAAAACCTTTAAGAAATATAATACAGGGTTTAAACAAACACTATATATATATATATATATATATATATATATATATAAAACATATATTTGGGCTATTCTGATGCTGATTTTGGTTAAATTTAAATTCACTATCAGGACGAAAATTGTACATTATAAGGTTAGGAGGAGGTCTCCTCAGGATCAGAAGACGTGAACCCGTTGGTTCACGGGTTGATACAACTATAAAAAAATAAAATATTTAAAATAGCCTTTTCCAATGTAAAATCCCCATAAGACAACGTACTGTGTTAAGTCAACTAACATTTTCTTTAATAAATAGGTAAATACTTGAGCTAGAATGATGAGAAAGGGCTTACAATTTTGGGATTTTTACTAAAATAAGGTGATATGAAATCAATTTTAATTCGGGACTTTTCTGACCCTTTTTGGGCTCAAAAACTCACAATTTGAAAAATTAAATTCCCCAAAAATGGGGTTAGAGCTGCCCGATTGTTTTGCCCAACGGACTTGTCTATTCACAGAAGGGAAGGTTCCTACCAAATTTCAAGTAAATCTGACAAAAATTGCAAGTGCTAGAGTGCGAACACACACACACACACACACACACACACACACACACACACACACACACACACACACACACACACACACGCACACGCACACGCACACGCACACGCACACGCACACGCACACGCACACGCACACGCACACGCACACACACACACACACACACACACACACACACACACATATATATATATATATATATATATATATATATATATATATATATAACGTTTTTAACGACCTTCAAACCTTTTTAGGGGGTTACGTTAGGTGGTCTATAGTGGTCCTGGGCTTAAGTTTCACCGTGCGGGTCATGCTAATAGTTCACTTTTTCACAGGAAATTCACTAATAATGATCCTTTAATCAGTCGGTCTTAGTCAGTAACAAGGATTCACAAGGCATATCTTTATTCTATACTCATAATTCATTCATAGTCGCCTCAAAATACTCAGGAGTTTGTTTCGGCGTATCGTACAGTGGTTTATAGTAGTTATTATATGGCTTAAGGAACTTTAAGTACAAAGACTAACTCTTGTTGATTTATGACTCGGTATTAAATGTGCCCAAAAATCTTAACATAACATATAAAGGTACGATTCAAAAAGAGATCGTGCTTTTGTTAAATAAACAAAAGTATGGTGAACTCACCCAGGGCGCACTGCAATCGCTGCTAAGAGGCTGGAACGCTGGGACGCAGCGGAACGTCATGACGCTAGTTCCGCCCTGTTACCTGAAAACAGAGCAATTGTTAAAATTATAGAACCTAAATAATTTAAACTGTAACACATGTTTTGTGCTAGCTGTATTATTGTTAATACCGTAAGAGTGGTAACGATTAAGGAAACAGGATTGAAACATAATATTGAAATTTAGAATACCCCCGTCACAGCAAACCTGCGTACTCAGTGAATTTCCATTAGATATATATGCGTCTCACTACTAGATAGAGCTACTTATCAAGTTTCACAAAAATACGTTCATAAATAGGTGATATATAGCATTTTATTTATTCTCATAAGAATAACATTAGGGCTGAGTACACAGGTTTGCTGCAATGAGGAAGATAAGAAATATGTTTTATTGCAAGTATCAATATTACTCAACCAGGTGAAGGTACATACCAAGTTTTATTAATTTATGTTCATAACTAAGGGAGATACAAATCTACTTATTCTCTTTATGAATAACATGGGGCCGAGTATGCAGGTTTTGCTGCTTCGGGGAAAATCAACAAAAACATATTTGTTGTGCAAATATCAATGTATCACAACTAGTTGAAGCCACATACCAAGTTTTATCAATATACATTCATAAATAATCGAGATATCAAATTCTGTTTATTCTCCATAATGATAACATTCGACAACATACTGTGTTTAGAACTTTGAGTATCTCTGCAACGGTTGGACATAGAACAACAATTAAAACACCAAAATGATCGTTTTGTAGAGCTAAACTTATTAGTATAAAGAAATGTGGAGTTTTTTTTAAATTATCTGAGGAAAATCCAAAAACCTTTTCCCCATACGATTAATATGGGACATTTTATGGACACGTTTTTTTACTTTTCTTCACAACCACTTAACCTAGGTTAATGATTCAAAATACTAAATTTTGTTTAAGCTCTATAAAATAGCTAAAACCAAAATTGAGTGTTTTTGAAATTTTAGGGTAAAAAACTCAAAAACTGATTTTTGGAAAATTTAAAAACCCCTTCTCATGGTCCGATTGATCTGGTTTTCCAACGTAAAGTCATAAATGTTACTCTCCACATTTGTGCCAAATTTCATCAAAATCGGACGTTTCTTTCAAAAGTTATCGCAGTAAATAAATTTGAACGAATAGTGTTTTTGGCATCTGGGGACCTCAAAACAAAAAGTTATCATGGTCTCGGGCTTAACTCTTACCATGCTCGGGCTCGGGCTTAACTACGGTAATAGCTTCTTCCCTATAGGGGGAATTCGCTAAAAAGAGCTATCCGAGCTATGTTATGAGATTTAGATTAAGGAATCCTTGTCGTCAACCCTTTGATAATTCAAGAAAAAATAACGACGGTTCTCTCTCCTTTTTTGGAAGTTGTTTTGTAAAATAAAATTATATCCTGCTGTTTCACAAACACCTTTACAATACCAGACATCTTTCAGTACTCTTTTTGAAAAAAATGCTGAATACATTGGCTTTAAACAACAATTTTTAAAATTACACCAAATTTCGAGAGAAATTAGCGACATTAATATATTTAAGACTCAATTAAAAATCTATCTATTGAACAACCCCCACTAAGTGGTCCCGATTACCAGCCCAAACAGATCCTGGTTTCTTTTCACAGTTTTTATCGAGGAATTACCTTACAAAACTCAATTCTTATCCTATGACATGACCCCTTCTGCCGCATAAGTTGGAATTAAGATTGATCTTATGACCTGGACAAGTGCATATGAGAAGCTGTTGCTCCGAACTGAAAACAATTATAGACGTGGGTCTCAGACTTAAGTCAATTATGAATTAATTCCTTTCGCTAGTTTCCTGGAACGTAACAAGCTGTGATACAATTTTAGTATTTTGTTTATTTAAATTTAGTTGCAACATCCGTTGATGCTATCAGACTGTGTTTATTAATTGCATATAATATGCATTATTGTATAGTTCACTTTAAGGATTTGTTTGCCATTGAAGGTGAAATTGTATACGGAAATGCCATAAATAACACCAATTCTATAATTTTATGATAAAAATATTGATAGTAATATTTTTTGTGCCCCCTTCTGTTTTGATAAAACAATTGTATCCACGTTAACTAAACTTTGTCCGCCTGTCAAAATTTGTTTAGCAAGAGGTATTTATGTATATAATTTTCTATATAACTAGAGAACCCGCGCTGCTCCGCAGCGTCAGTTAAAACTTGAATTTGTTAAAGGCTGATCAAGTTAAAATAATGGATTTTTTATGGTAAAATCTGAACATATTTTTTGGTTAGTGGTAATTCTTTCAAAAGATAAATAAATATTTCGTGAACAGATTTAAAATGTTTGCTCTAAAAACACTAACCAGTTTTATCCATAAATAAAGGCAATGTTCTCCCTATCCCTGAAATCGTTAGACCTAATATTTTCCCCGCTAGAGTTCAGCAGAAGGGTTTTTATCTACTTTAACAGCTGTGATTTTTATTGACAGTTTATCTGCTTAAAACAGTTATAGGGAGATAATCTGTGACCAAACATTGATGGGTGTTTTAAAAGAATGTAATCTCTGTATTCATACGTATAAACTTAGTTTAAGAATAATATTCATAGGACTTCTATCTAATTGCTGAATGACTGAGTATTTACGCTGTGTCTTTAAGAAAATCCATACTTTCGTCATGATGGCATTTATAAGCTCATCCCATTACACGATACACGATAAAATATATATACAAATTTGAACAAATGGTGTTTGCATCTGGGGTCCTCAAAACGAAACGTTATCATCGTCCCCGGCCTATATAGGTCGTAGCTAAAGGTCCCCGATTACGATATTAACTTATTCCCTATGGGAGAAATTCGCTAAAAAAGCAAATATTTTATAATTAATTATAATTTTTTCATCGTATGAGCTAATGGTAAATAGTAATGGATGGAGAGTTGTTATCTTTTTTTAAGTAAAGCGAAGAGCAATGATTGCTTTAATTTTCAGAAAAATACCTATAAAAAACTATCACTTAAGTAAAATGTACCAACAAAATGTGTAATAGCTACCCTTCATTTTTTAAACCTATAATGTCCCTATAATTTATTTGTTTTGTCGTTGGTTTTTTTAATGACCTGTCAAGGTAGCCCTAGGTTTGGGTTCACTGTAGGACTTAAGGAAATAATACCAGATTGCTAAAACCACCATTAAGAAACGTTAAAATTGGAAACGTAAACTTCACAACTAAATCAGACTGAAACATAAACATTGTCAGGTTTAAAAATAATATCTAAATACAAATACACACCTACTCATATCATGCACACGCACAAATACACATGCGGAAAAAGGGGCGAGAAATCCTAAAGTTTTATATGGGAAAATATGTTTTGAAGTTTGCAGAGAGAATCCAGAAAAATGTTATGGACATAAAAGAAAATACCATTTTGTAGAAAGGTTCATTGCAGAACTAATGAATCGGATGATAATGAAGGTGTTTTTATAATATTTAAACGTTAATCGGTAAGAAACTGCTGAGTGAGCCCCGAAGTTAATAATAAAACCTCAAAAAATAAAATTTCCCAATTAAAATACACATAGCAAGCCTTCTTAGATAATGTAGCAGATTTTCTTAACCATCATCGCACAATAATAACTGGATTACATGTACATCTTGACTATATAAACATCCGCAAATAAAGTTTTTGTATTATATGCCGCATTATTTTTTGGCGAACCAAATTAACTCTCTTGGGTAATAAACACATGTTTTAAGTAATCATTTGATGTAAACAAACATCCTCCATAAGATTAACATGGGAACTTTAAGAGCCACTGGGCCAAATCCCATTGAAGATATGTTACTTTGGATGAGTTATGACATATCAAGACATAATTATCTAGACTTATCAGTTAACAAAGAAATCATGAAAATCGGACCTGTAGAATGATTTGACGAGCTGGACGAAGTTTTGCAATTTCGTTTAATATATACTAGAGGACCCGCGCTGCTTGCAGCATTAGACAAAGTTGCATCATGAGTTTATGAGTAAATGCTAATCAAGGAATGTTGCACGCTTTTATGGTAAAATATAAAAATTCTTGTTCCTAGCGGTAATTCTTTCAAAAGTTATATAAATATTTAGTGAAAAGAATTATTATTTTCCACTGAAAACGCTAACCAGTTTTAACTATAAATAAAGGTAATGTTCTCCTTATCCTTGATATCATTAGGCATAATACTTTTCCCGCTAGATTTCAGCAGCAGGGTTTTTATTTACTTTAACAGCTGTATTTCTATTGACAGTTTATCTGCTTAAAAGTTGTAAGAAGATAATCTATGACCATTCTATGATTGTCGTTGTTTCTATGTTCACTATATTGTTCATACGTATGGACGTGTAGTTTCAAAATAATCTTCTTAGGATATCTATCCCAATGCTGACTGACTGAGTATTCATTCCTAGCCACGCTATGTCTAAGAAAATCCTTCATAATGGTATTTTTAAGCTCATCCCATTACATGATACACGATAAAATATATACCGAGATACAAATTTGAATGAACGGTGTTGGCATCTGGGGACCTCAAAACGCAAAGTTATCGTTCCCGGCCTATTAGCTATATGTCCTTGACTACGGAAATAGCTTATTAACTTTGGGAGATATTCGCTAAAAAGGCAAATATTTTATCATCAATTATGATTTTTCTCATTGTGTGAGCTAATGGTAAAGTGTGATACAGAGTTATTTTCTTGTTTTAAGTAAAAGCGCAGAGCAATGAAGGCTTTAATTTTATGAAAACTACCTATAAAAAATACTAATCACTTGAATAAAATATAACAACAGAACATATAAAAGCTACCCCGAATTTTTTAAACCAATAAAGTCCCTAAGATTTATTTTGGCTTTGACGATCGTTTTGTGATTTCCTGACAAAGTTGCCCCTGTTTTTTGGTTCAATGTAGGATTTTAGGAAATAATACCAGAGTGCTAAACATTGCCAGGTTTAAAATCAATAGATAAATACAAATAGATAGAAACATATTAGTCACGTAAAAGAAAAATCATTTTGTAGAAAGGTTCATTAAGGAATGTAATGATTTAGATGATCATGCACGTGTTTTAAGAAAGCTTTAAAAGTCAATTGGTGAGAAGTTCTTGGAGGAGCCCTAAAATTAATAGCAAACCTGAAAACATAAACTGTTCCTATTTAAATATTTATATTAAGCCTTCTTAGCTCATGTAGCAGATTTTTTCTACCTATCATCGCAAAATATAACTGGATTACATGTACATTCTTGACTATATAAACAACCGCAAGTAAAGTATTTGCATTATTCTTTGGCAAACCAAATGAACTCTCTTGGTTAATAACCATATGTGTTAAGTAATCATCTGATGTAAACAATCTTCCTCCATAAGATTATTATGGGAAATTTAAGAGCCACTGGGGTGAAGCCCATTGAAGATTCGTTAGTTTGGATGAGTGATGACATATCTAGACATAATTACCTATCATTCAAAAAATAATCATGAAAATTGGCCCAGTAGAATGATCTGACGGACTGGCCGTAGCTTTTCCAATTTAAAAATATATATATATATGACTAGCTGTGTACCCGTCCTTCGTACGGGTTGTATATAAATAGTAGATTAACTAAAACAAATAACAATCCACAATATTTTACAATATTAAAATTACATTTTACACGTTTAATTTACAATTAAATCAAAGTTATTGAAATATACTGGCAGATAGTTCGGGTCCTGTTGCTAAGTCGAGGATATCTGTCGGGTAGTAAACGGCATGTGGTTTGCGAATCCAAATCGGTACACGTAACACTTTGGATTCGCTTTTAGAAATATAATTTTAGAAATCAAGTACAAGAAAATAAAAAATATTGTGGAGGGGGGTGGGGGAGCATGTATATAAAATCGGCGGGGGGAAAGCAAAAGGTAAAATTGGGGGAGGGGCAAAAATAAAAATCGGGGGGTGGCGAGAGTAAAAATATAAAATTGGGGAGGGGGGTAAAAATGTAAAATGGAGGGGTACATAAAATAAAAATAAAAATCTAAGTGGGGGGAAATATAAAATTGGGAGGGGAGCAAAATATAAAATCGGGGGGCAAAAATATAAAATGGAGGGGGGACGACTATAATGAAAATATAAAATCGAAGAGGGGGGAAAAATATAAAGTTGGGGGTGGGGCCGAAATAAAAATGAGGGGAGCAAGAATATAAAATCGGGGAGAGGGAAAAATATAAAATCTGGGGGAGGCAAAAATATATAAAATGGAGGGGACACAAAATAAAAATATAAAATCTAAGTGGGGGGAAATATAAAATTGGGAGGGGAGCAAAATATAAAATCGGGGGACGGGTAAAAAATATTAATTCGGGGGGGAGCAAAGATATAAAATCGGGGGGGCGAAAAAATATAAAATCGGGGGGCAAAAATATAAAATTGGGGGACATAAAATAAAAATATAAATCGAAGCGGGGGGGGCAAAAACATAAAATCGGGAGGGGGAAAAAATTAAAAATTGGGGGGGAGCAAAAATATAAAATCGTGGGGGGGGTGAAAAATATAAAATGGGGGGGGCAAAAATATAAAATGGGGGAACATAAAATAAAAATATAAAATCGTAGAGGGGGGAGCAAAATATAAAATGGGGGGTGGGGCAAAAACAAAAATCGGGGGGAAATATTAAATCGGGGGGGGGGTACAGGAAGTATCGGTAAAAATTGATTTTTGTGCAAATAAGAATAGACACAACCAGATGAAGCCACATTAATATTAATTAATAGCTAGCTGTACCCGTTCTTCCTACAGATGTTTTCTCTGCCCGTTCTTTAGTCAATGCAATTTGCATTTTAGTTAGCTTGAAACAGCTGTTCTTGCTTCTGCTCTTTAAGCTGTCAAATGTAAGTATCCACAGCTGTTCGCATTACAGTTTCTGAATGTTTACTTTATTCTAAAATGTAAACATTGAAACTTAGGACGTTCACGGGGCGTAGCCCAAAGGGATTTTAAGGAAGTGAATATGCCCGTGTGTTGCATGGGTTCAAGATATACCTATGTGTAAAGTTTCAGCCCAGTCGGTTCAGTAGTTTTTGCGTTCACCCGGAACATCAGACAGAAGACAGAGAGAGAGAAACCACCTCTTTTTTTACAATATATATAGATATACGTAATATGTTTAAAATTAACAACGTTTTTGAAAAATAGTATACTGTACAAAAGTGGAGTAAATGTTTTGAAATGAAAATCTAAACAATTTGTTTTTTATTGAGGTACATTGTTACATTAGAAAATTAAAAGGTACATTAGAAAAGAAAATTAAAAGAACTAGGATCAAAGCATTTTATACTTTGTAATGGTCAGATAACAAATAAAAAGAATAAAAACACAACACAACCATACCGCCGTAGCATCTATCCCAATACATCAGTAACGACTAACTGTTACATATTAAAGACAGTTTCGTAAGGTACTCCATACTGACCCTTCAATAGTTTTTCCCAAGGCATTAGCTGTTGTAACGCTCGGTTTTCAATGCCTAAGTGATGAAAAAAATCTATAACCGATATTTCATATTTATAATGGCTTTGCCCACATATCAATCAGCTTTCAACAACAAACACATTCTTGCGCCCAAGTCGTGGTGAGACGTTTGTCCGCCTAGGGCGTATTGTACCCAGGCATTATCCGCCATCTGCATTGATTACGCCCCTGTGTAGGGGTGGCGCCCTGGGCACAAAGGACACCTGCGCCCTTAAATATGCATTAAACCACGCGTGCACCTGCGGGAATCGGGTAATCGTTGTCACACTGACCCTTTTGTTCGAATTTGTAATTCTTACCAAATTATACACGCTGATGAAGGTGCGGCAGGTTTTTACGGAATTTCGGGTTGCAGTTGTTTTTTAATTGCGGGTTATTCTAATTCCCTAATTTGAAAGCTGCAAGAGATAGTTGTTTAGAGTTTCCCCTCCGACGACTTGGTATGGGGTTGAAGAGTAACTTTGCTCAGTAATGGTCTATGTTTGTTGCAGAATCGATCGTAATTTATCGTGATAGTGTTACTAGGTGATACTGTATAATATCTATGTAAAATTAAACGTTTTTAGAAATATTACATATATTGAATTCACATAAAACTTACCCTAAATATATTGCTTTGTGTTTGAAAATATCCCAAACTTTGACAAAGAAATTAAAAAAGCTGATAAGTTTTAAAATATCATCGAAATTTAAATAATAAAGGTCCGTTTCACTCTGTGTTAGTATTTAATATTTAACTTTGCCATCGCCTCTGTAGAGGAATCTAAATAATTTTGTAAAGGTTTTGTCGTCACTATTTAAATAAAATTTTACCCTCTACATACTATATGGTTTTCATAAAATTTCTTTAGCAAAGAATCGTCGTATAACCGAGAAAAGACCAATTAACAAATTATGAACTTAACAGGCTTCAAAGTATGTGATTGTTTTTATTTAAACTCGATTGTAGGACTGAAGATCCCAGGGTAGCCCGATCAAGGGTCGGTCGCAAAATATTTTGGCGAGGCTTGACTCAGGGTCCCCTCCCTAGCCCTCATTAGTCCTGGGATCTTCTGTCAAGCCTCTAAAAACAGGTATACGGCACTCGGGCCTCCGCCTCTACCTGCCAGGGGGGATCGCTGGGACTAGCTTCTCGCCGGCCCTGTCTATCTCCTCCTTTGTAATTAGTTTCACGCTCACAGTCGTGTTATAGGATTTGTTTTGCAAATCTGAGACTAAATTTTATGTTTTTTCTGCTAGTCTTAAAACACAATTATTAAATTGTTAACACACGTTAAAACAGACAACAACAAAATAAGTAGGTTATTTATTATTTTTATAGCAACCAGACTATGATTAAATTTATATAGAGTATAACTTTATTTAACCGCAAAAAATCAAAACTGAATAAAATAGAACAAAATTGGTTTTCACTCTATTTAGTAAAGTCAAAACTACATTATTTTATTTTTTATAAATGCGCTTTTTTCCACGAAAATCACTCTTATAGTTCTCTTTATACTTATACAATATTTATCTCGCAAAAAACCTGCGTATTCAGTGAACGTATTATTGTAATGTTATTAATATACTACAGTTAACGTGCAAATGTGCATTTTGTTTTTAATAACATCCTCAGTCAACATTGATAAAGACAGGACAAATAATTACTGTAACTACAAAATAAGAATAAATAATTCTTTATTGAGAAATATAAAGATTCATAAAACTGTTAAAAATTGAAATGGCTAATTTAAAAAGCTATAACTAATGGCTTAAATTGTTTGTTTATCTGTCGCATTTAGCGGTGAAGGTAATCTTCAAAATTATTGTCTAATTATTGGTTCTGATGAGGTTTTAAGGTAGATATGGTGAACCGGAAAGCCTATATGGAAAAATCTATCTACATTATTAATACGCTACATGAAAACTTTGTAAAGAATAAGGCTTTTTCGTTAACATATATAAACTAAAACGCGCGTCTAGGTGTGCTGATGTGGAAACTGGCTTTAGATTTTCGATTTAGGCCTCAGGGCTCTGCCCCACGGGACTTCCAAGTCTCCAAGTTCATATGGAGGAGAGTTTTATTTGGTTTATGACACATATGCTTTTTCTTCATAAAATTAAATAAAATAAACAGCTGTTACAAGGATTGTATCTAACTACAGACTGTCATTGTTTTGTTTACTATTTAACTATTTACTATTCTCGCTTCTCAACACGGGATGCGCAAGCTGCGCATAGAACATTCTAGTAATATATAAATGTACTAGATGTTACCCGTGGCTTCACTCGTGAACAAGTAAACCACATTACAAATATTAACCTGACCAGCGCTATAAAATCTTTGTTTACGTTATCAGGTCTTTATGTTAATGTGATAAATAAGCTCATGCGCAATGTTATCTTAATAGTTTCAGTCGTGTTTGGGTGTGATGAATCATCCATCTATTCATACATCCAAACTGTCACATTTAGAATATTAGTATGATATATTTTTGATATCCATGAAAATATAAGGGAAAATCTATCATAACTGCAGTCAAAAAGAGCAAACTACCTACATAAGGAAATAATGGAGATTGAATTAGTTTTTTTTGTATTGTTTTGTACTGAAATGCAGGTTAGGAACTACAACTATTAGTTAATATTTTATTTTAAATTACTGCAAAATATAAGTGACCCATGATGTGAGGTGTTATTGGCACCCCTTGTCAACCTCATCAAACTCGATGACAATCCCAAGAGCGAGGCTTGACTCAGGATCCCAGCTCGACCCCTCATTAGTGCTGGGGCCTTCGGTCAAGCCTCGCCAAAACAGGTAAATAATTCTCAGGTCAATTTTAACCCTGGGATCTTCAGTCCGTCTACCTTTAAACTCCTAGTACGAAAATTATAAAAGAGCGAATCGTTTCAAAATTAGAGCATATAATATAATACTCAATATTGTGCAAGGTACATTTTTCTCGCATTGAAAAATACTATGCTAATGCGACTGGATTAAAATTGCATAGCACATCAGATAAGTACACGAAAAAATCACATATAATATATATAATGTATAGAGAAACCCCGAGAATGAGTCGTTTATAGTCGGTGAAAAAAACACAACAAAAAATAGACCGATCAAAAGAGGCGAGATGGCTACAACAAAGGACATTCCAGACTACAAGATACAAGATACAGCGATGTCTGAGATAGCACCACGATAGGACCGGGTCATTTAGTAACGTACTGGTTATAATTATACATCTCGACCGGAGCGGACGTTCGCAACGCCTAATCTCACTGTAATGACGGCGTCCGAACTTCGGCGCATAAACTTTAATTATATAAAATAAAAGAGCATTAAAAATATCGCACGGCGATGAGCGACCGATGCTCCTGCAGATTGGGCCGGTCGCGCCCCCCGCGTCCTGTCCGAAATTGAATAGTTCGCCCCGAAATTACCGAGATGTCAGGCCGGTCCTTTATAATTACTGGCATTATGAACATACTTATGTCTCAGCAGCCCTGCATCTCATCTCTACACGCTTGGGCCATCCTTTATAAAGGTCTTGCATCATTATGTTGTCTTTATATAACAAACTTCCGATGTGACAGAAATAATGTAGATTTATTAAAGCCATCTTTCGTATGATGATTTTTTTACTGAAAACCAAAACATACTAGACCAAGAAAATTAAATGATTATACATTCAATTACATTAGTGAGTAATTTTGATTGTAAACCACGCCTTTAATAATAACAATTACACTTCATACCAAGCCTACCTATGAAAATATTACACTATAATTCAAATCACTTTCAATTATAACATTATAGATTTTTGCTAGATAAACAATGTTTTTATGTCTAAATATTTAAATTAAAGATGTTTATGCAAAAATAATTTATTTTAAGTAAGCAATGTTTTACAACACCCTGAAATCCATACATCCAAACGTACGATAAACAAAGGATGTTACAAGATTGAAGGCATATTTTAAGTCATCAAAAGGTGAAATATTTAGTAGGAGGAGTAAGTATAAAGATAATCATAAATATAGTCAAAATAACCTTTCTTATTTTATAATATTACGGAGATATCAAACCAAACAACCACTGTCGCAGAGTTTATTAAAACTTATTTTCACAATTGCTGGGAAATGTATATAAGACATCAAAATAAAATTGATACGTAATGGATTATTGCTGACCGCATCTTTATAACGTTTAAGCCACCAATTATTCTTAGTTAAAGGAAGTATTATTGTCTCTTGATAAACGTGATAAACATGCAAGGAAATTTAAACTAGATAAATATAACAAACAAGGCTGAGAGACGGACGTACGTGAGTGACGGGCCAGGAAACCCACTTTTCCGCGAGGAAAGCAGGAAACAATCGTTTTCCCAATCGAGTTTGCCTCCCCCAAACCGCAGAGTTTAATTTAGTTTATTATCTCCCCCTCTTATAAACACCCTTATAATTCCGCTTTTCTCGTCTCGCCGAAAGACAATTTTTCTCTTACAAGAATCAGCGAGTTTCCCCTCAGAGTGGAATTTCTGGTTTTCTTTTTTAAATAAAGAACTAAATTAGAAAGCATCTCGGTTATTTTTGTTCCCCCGGAGACTCATTCATCGGTATTTTATCTTCTTTGCGGGATAATTAATTTAACTGACGATGAGTTTTCTTTTAGAGCCATTTCAATTCAAACGTTGTTCCTTTTTTATGCAAATGTCGTTAGTAATTAAGATATTTTATGTAACTAATTTGGCCTTTTTCCATTGACAATTTAAAAGAATAATTTTAAATCTATCTCTAAAATTGTATTGCATTTACTAGAAAGTTTTTAAATGTTTGTGATCATGTTATACCATCAAATCAGTTAACTTTATTTTATAGTTCCGATTATTCAACAAGTTTTTTTTTAAATTTGCGTCAGTATACAAAATGACCAGACTACTAGTAAGTAAGTAAGAATAAAAATATATCTCATGTCTAACATAGTCGATATTTCGTTTAGCATACATTTTTTACATTTGTACTCTACAACTCGCTCTAAATTATACGGAGTGCCTTTTTTCAATAATCGAGTCTTTTCAACTCAAGAATCTTTCCTTGAAATATTTTAATAATTTGCGTCCTTAAGTTTAAATATTTATGGACGTAACTGAGGTATTCTTGAACGCTACACAGCATACCCAAAATAAAGAACACTTACACAGAAACACCAAGACAATTCTTGCGAACTGGAAAGGCGACCAGTGTATTGTTTCTTTCAAAATTCTAAACTAATTTCAAAATATGTAAAAATGATTAAAACTGCCGACCCGAATAATGGGGATCAGTAGTGTAGAGGCAGAGGCGCGGGCATTATGTAAAGCGGGCCCGGGTTGGGGATTAGTTATGGGCCACACAATAACGCGGCGACCGCGCGCCCAATTTGGCCGCGATGTTCGGTTAATGGGGTGAAAAAATGGGGCCGGTAAGACAAAGAAAAAACTGGAACGTCATGAAAATATGCCGCGGAATAAACGAGTGGACGCATGCATTATGTATTAGAGTGTGGATGTGTAATTATAGGCGATCATTGGATGTTTGGAATTGCGCTCGCCGCGTCTGACCCCTGGACGGGAGGTATGGGCTGTTGATTGGGGCAATTAAAATGTATACGGTAGATTTTAATTTTCAATGGATTACGCTGAAATTTATTAGGTTGACATCAAGAAAATATTCAGTCTGCACGAAAACGACCTCACATTTTCTAGTTATATTTGTTTTTTTTTTGCTGTTATGTTTGTTGTTACTGATGTTGTGTTGTAGGCTAAAAAATACCTAAACTGACATGACTGTACAATTTTTGTTAAAATGCAAGTTGGAGAAATGAAGTACTGAGATACGATGCTTACTATTAATTCTCAAAGTAGTCATATTCTGTACAAAATGAATAGTGTAAATGCCTCGATAACAAACATTTGAAATATGAATTATGGTGAATTTAAACTGCTGATTTCCAGTAATTTTGAGTAACTTTTGCATACCGTATTACATTGTATTAAATGTTTAGCCATTTTACAAATCTTTCTTATTCACTATTGAATATCTAAAATCAGAATGTTTTAAATGAATGTATAAAGACATAATTCAAAAATCGTAATTTACAATATATCGCAAAAAATAATTAAACTGTAAAATAATTAGTGCAGAAATAACGCTCAGTTGATTTTTTACTCTTTTGCTAGTTTTAAATCAGTATGCAGCAAAAAGAATTGTAGCTGAATTTCAAACGAACTTTTAAAATGGATTACCCATTACGAGCGGTCACTTAATCAACTTCATCAAAAAATGGCGCTTTTGTTTATTCAGTAAATTTTCAGTAGGATTTAAAACAGTTTTTCTTTCAAAATAAAATGAAACCTAACAAAATGTTTAGCCATAATCAAGATTACATACTTTAGCATTCACCTATAACAAAATAAACACCTCAATACGCCAAACATTTAATTACCTCCACTCGACTACGACGCCCATTTCCGCCTAAATGCCCGCTGCGAGCCACCCCCCGCGAGCTGACATGTAAATCATCGGCGCCAACAAATTGATTAGACTGGGGATAATGAAACATGCACGACACCGGGAACGAGCCGGTGGTTAAGGTGTAACGCGGTGGAGCAGAAGACGCGTGAAGGAATGCAGGGGTGGCCCCCGACCGGGCTAATTACCAACGGTAGCTGGGGCAGCGTGCTTAGACAATTACCAGGACGTGAGGCGACTACCGAGGGCCTGTGCGGGAGTAGCTCAAGGTAGTAGTTTGGGCCTTTTTTTATTCCAGTGTCATTCCCGCCGCTACCCTTCCGTGATGTGGGGTTTGGTGACTCCGAATCTATTGGAACCGAGTCACAATTGGTATGATCGAATAAGAGTAACTGGTAACCGTTAAAATAGTGTAATAAAAGAGTTCTATTTACTTTCTGCCTATACTTAGTATAGAAATTTAGAAAATATTGCTTTCGAATAATTTTTTGAATTTGAGTTGTTGGTGGCAATGTTTATTGTGATGCTCCCTAACACAAAAGAGTGGTTTCGAGGTGATGTCTGGCTGTACGCTTGGATATGAACATACCTAGGAGACCAACCAATGGCTAGAACGTGATAAAACTTAGTACGCAGACACCAAAACCCAACAAATCCGAAAAATATATTTTCTCAAAATTGAACAGCGATTTTGATTAGAATTAGAATTTTGGTTTTAATTTAAAACCCGAATAAATTGACATCACCCGAATTTCTAGACATTTGGTGTCAGAAATTGTAGTGTTTAAAAGCTTTAACAATTTTTTTTTAATTTTGCCCTAAGCTGTAAGATTGTTATAAAGTTGTCCATCACCTTACAACGATGAGCAATGAACAGCTTCAGAAAACATACCAAATGGGTAACTGGTTAATCATACCAATTAACTTTGTCATTAAATGTTTTGCATAGTTCTATACTATTGCTCTTCTGTTTGAGGATTTATAAACCAGTAGGGAATAAGAATTGAAAATTTTGTCTAGCCATTCAGTATTTTACTAATAAGTCAGTCGAAGTTTGTTATTATATTATAAAATGTATTAAAGCAATTCACCGATTTTTGTTGGAATGCTACAGCCTAAACTATGGTACAATGTCTTAAATTATAATTGTATGCATCATTTGAATGCAATTAATTATCCGCTAAATATGTTTCATGGAAAACATCCCTGGAGCTTTCAAAGTTCAAATTTTCACTTTTTGGACAAATATATATTAATTTAATCAAATATTGGATTGTTTCAAGCTAACTTCTAGATAGTTGTCACAATATCAATATATAAAATAATATACGACCATATTAAAAGGGCTGGGTACTTCCGCATTCGAGCAATTCATACGTTAATATAAAAGTGAATATAAATTCGTTTTTAGACTTTATATTTGTCATTTGTAAACTAATATATTAACTAACGCTATGTTTAAAATTACTCCAACGTCTAATATGGTTGAATGATTCACCTCTAAACATATTTCACATTTACAAAGAAATACAACCAAATCAAGGAATCACAAAATATATTAAGACTATAGTTTGTCAAAAATATTACTTTTGATATTGTGAAAATATTATTTCTACAAATTTGCTATTCAAGCCATATAACATTTAAATTCCTTATGTTGTAGTGATTTGCAGATAAACATGGCTAGCACAACATAAAACCGTCAGGGGATTGTTGTAGACGATTTTATAAATCAAGACACAGGTATATAATTACAGGATCTCTTCGGTCTGGGCTATCTTACATACCTGGGTTACTGTGTCACTGTAAAATTATATAGGAGTTAGGGCTCACCTTGTAATTTACGTTTAGGTGAACCACCCCTGAGGGCAGGGTTTGGTATCCTTGTTTTTTCCACACAACCATAATGATGCAAACGCAGATTATTATTATCATTCTTCACATACTTCCTTGCGTGTTGGTGACATTATTCTTTTTACGTTTGATTTTTTCCCAACGAAAGTTTACGTAATATGTCTGTTAGATGTAAATACTATAGTTAACACTTCCTTTGGATTTGCACAGTTTCTTTGTTGTTTTGTTACAGAGTGGATTATTCAAGCAAGTTATGTTCATACCTATTTACAGTAAATATCTGTGGGAAGCATAACTATGTGAGACGCCGATGTAAGCCGGTGTATATTTTAAGGTGAATTATTGCACTATAAGCGTAGAATGAGTGAGATGTACTGTGTAACCTTGTTACTGACTAGACCGACTGATTATTTAGACAGGATCATTAATAATTAGCCTAATTATTAATGACAGCTGTGTCCAGTTTCGAACGTTCAAAACATTTTTAGATTTTGCTCAAAATTGAGCTGATTAACCTCAAGAATGTGACGCGAGGGCTATAACCACTACGCTACCCACCCAGTCGAACTATATAACTATTTTAAGTGATACCTAATTCGTAATTAACTACTTTCTGTTCCGGATTGTTGATAGCTAGGAAAACTCTGATCTATTGCTTTACAAGCTCCAACTGATCGACTGGCATCTCTTATTCTGCTTTCTTACACTTCACCTCAGAAGTACCCTTTCCTGATTTATACTTAAATAAGATTGTATGGTTATGAGGTTGTTTTCAGCATTTGATAGGCGAAATATCATTAACTTATACTTAGCTGTATTTTCTTTAAAACCTTGACTTACTACGACGTAGTTTCCCAGAGTGGCATTTTTTACGCCAATGGAATTATTTTGCACTCACAAGTTTGTTTAAAGTGAGTGTCGAAACTAACGATCGGAATCCGTCCAGACTTCCCTTGAATCGATCCTGCGACCTCTTGAACCTAATGCTAACCACTAGGCTACAGCGAGTCCCTCGTGCATCCCTCTTGCCCATATTACTCACTGGGTTCCCCAGAATCTCCCGATAGGTAGTAAGTCTCGCACGCAGTATCCCGGTGCCCGACGACTACCAGGAACGGCCGAGTGTTCGGCGATCAGCGGTTACACTCTGTAATTTGACGGTTAGGTCATATCTCCTTGACTCCGGCCTCGGAACAACTGATCTTTAACTTTCTGAAATACCTCCTAATTCATACTGATCCCGATGTTGGTTTTAGATCTGATCTAATTTGTCGTTACTCTGTTCTTTTTGTGACTTGGGTAACAATCTGCGAAATTATCGTCATGAAAGAGAATTTATTTTCTTGAAGGGTTCGAGAATCATTGTGTATTTAAATGAGGTTAAAAGTCTTAAATTGAGTAAATGGCTTCCTCAGGTACCGGACTGTCTAAAATAAATAGGAAAAGTCATAATTGTTATATTTATTAAGGATTCTAAAATATATCGTTTGCTTGTGACCTACCAAATTTTTAATTTATGAAATTAATGGAAGATTAGAGGCACTTGAGTGGTTGAAACAGGATTTTTAGGACGCAAATGAATTTCACTTGAAATAAATTTTTGAAGGTAGAGGTACTCAAGCTGCAAAAAATTTGAAATTTAGTAATCAAATATTGTTTCCATGAAGAATAGAGCAGTTTATTTTTAAATTCCTTTCCGATTACTTCTCCTTGGCATCTGCTTCTTCTTCACACGCTCCAGTTCCTCTAATGATGGCCTAATGTCGGATATCAGCCGGTTCAACATCCACATATGGGAGTTATTAATCTTTCCTAATTAATCGCAATGTTTGGGCACATTAGAGTTACAAATGGTGCCATCAGCGGGGCCCGCTAATCATCAGCTGCTGACAGTTGGTAATCAGAGGTTATACACGGGATCATCCCGGCTACCCGGTGTGATTCATTGGCCGAGGGTACGGTTCCAATCGAGTCTTGTTGCTGGTTAATGATTTGAAAAGCAAGTGGTCATGTTGAGAGCAGTGGAGATTCCGATGACCACTTCGGATGTTTCAGAAGATTGAAACCGTCTATACTGTAGACGTTAGACTCTGGGGTTTAAGATCCTAAGAGGCAGTGTCATTACTTCTAGCGTGTGACATTTAAGGTTCTAGTTTGTGTAGAAAGGTTAAACAAATATTTAATTTTATCATAATGTATTTGACCGTAACCGTGTTTACAATAATGCCACACAACCTGTTAAAGAGAAATTGGCGAAAAATACATAAATCATATTGTGTGATGAAAAAATCGACAGAAAAATATTTTGAATTTTAGAGGTGGGAAGTAGAAAACGGTAGAATCTCAGCTGAAAGTTAGTGCAAAAGTTTGCAAAGAAGTTATAAACTGCTACATAAGTTTAAGGGACATTTGCGGTAACACTGTTATGACTCCTTGAATAATTTGAAGGAAATTAATACTTTTAAGCGCTATTATACTTAAGAACCTTTTAGATTTATAGTTAAATTGCTTTTTCGTAATTATTTTTACTTTTAACGATGTAGTAAATAAATTGAATTTATAACTGTTTCGATAACGTATTATCTAAAAATTGTAGAGCTTGCGATGTGCAGATCGTCATCAAATTTACCATGTACCGCGTCAAACTTACTTTAAAGTGTTGAGAAGTGGAGGTAAGTCCAGTGGAAGTTATGAATGAGCGATATCCCCGGAAACTAAGTGTTTTCCAGCCGCGGAGGGACAGCCGCTCAAAGCGCGGGGTAGCCGCGGTCACCGGGGGGTGATGAGGGACCAGCGGGGCTCTGGTAATGGGAACGATACATCAGAACCAGAGGGTTGAAATATTAAAATATTTATAGCGCCGCATTATTAGTTCTGTTTTTAGATAATGAGAGAAACTCTTTTATTTATCGGCCGGTCTCCTTTGTACAAGAAAGGTTTCGGTTTTTAATTTCTGTTTTCGAGAATATTGCGTGGGTGTTTTTACCAAAGGGGGTTTCAAGCGTTAATAGGCTATAGTGTTAGTTTGAAAGTAATTATATCATTTTTTTACTTCTACTGAATTTATTTATATAGGAAAAAGAAGACAGCGACCCCAAAGTGTGGATAAGAAAGAATATTTTCAGAGCCTTTAAGAGTCTTCATCACCGGAAGTTTCCGGACGCCAACTTGGTGTTTTGTTCCATAAGGCAAATGTTTACTTTGTGCCTCCGTTACTCCTCACCTGATCGTCACAAGCAATTCATTTCGGTGTAAAATTAAAGGTTTCCTCGTCCTCTAGGGAAATACAATAGTCGAATTTGGATTTTGTTACAAATTAATGAGAACATTTACAGTGTTTTAGTTCAAAATTAAACTATTTATTATGAAACTATGATTCCCAAATTAAGGAATTCGACATTGTATTTCTCTAGAGAACGTCGAAACCTTTAATTTTACACCAAAATGAATTGTAGGCTATGTGACGATCAGGTGAGGCACAATTAATGGATTAATGGAGGCACAAAGTTAACATTGGCCTTAAGGAACAAAACTCCAAGATGGCGTCAAGCAACTTCCGGTAATGAAGACTCTTAAGAATAGGAAGTCTTTTGCGATGGATAAATCAAGTGAAATGACAGTCCATACGGTTTTACTATTATCAAGTAGTATGCACTATAACGGCGTAGTAATATATCCTTTTGTCATCTATTGTTACCTTTCTTGACCAAGCGATTTCATGAAGTGGTAAAAGAACCCACTGATTCATATTCCGTTTTATTTGTGCATGCAACGAAGAAAGTACAGGATTCTGTGCGATTCAAAAACAAAGTGTATATTGAATTTTAAAAAGGTTTTAAAAATTAATGATTATCATTCATTTCCTTTGTTGTTTATAGCCATTTTCGAGCAACATAGTCCGGAAGTCCTTTTTACTTTCTCCCCCTAAACATAGTATATGGAGAAAGTATTGTTTTCGTAAAAATTTTCGAATTTGAGTTGTTAGTGGAAATATTCGTTTTGGTGCTCCCTGAACCCAAAAAAGTGGTTTTTACGTGATGTCTGTCTGTGTGTGTGTGTGTGTGTGTCCGTGTGTGTGTGTGTGTGTGTGTGTGTGTGTGTGTGTGTGTGTCTGTGTGGATGTGTACAGAGCTAGAGCCCTAACCTATGGGCCGATTTTTATGAAATTTGGTATGTAGGTACTAATCCACGATATCTCCAGGCGTTTTTTTCATTTTTTTGAATTTTTGATTTTTAAGGGTAATTATCCCCCAAAAACCGCCAAAAAACATGAAAAATCCAAATTTCTCAAAAACGGCTCTAACGATTTTGATTAAACTTTCGTGGTTTGTAGAACTTTAGGTTTCCAACAAAATGACACTACCCGCATTTCTGCAAAAATGCGGGTTCAGAAATTACAGGACTTAAAAAATCAAAAATTCAGTTTTTTGGATTTTTCATAAAAAATCATAAATGTTAAAAAATATTACTATTCACCATTAAAAAGAGCTCAAAAAACTAAATAAATTAGTATTTTAAATTACTATTCTACGATTGCTAGTTGCGGAGAAAATTGAAATTTTCATTTAGCGGTAAACACAGTACGTTGTCCAATGTTATTCTTATGGGGAATACAAAAATAACTATTTCTCTCTTATTTACTGATCAATTTCATTAAAATTTGATATGCAGGTCAAGTTAGCATTGACCAACAGATGATGTTCAAAATGTGTTGCTATTTAACCATGGGGGGGCAAGGGGGCATTTCCCCTCTCAAAACCACTGTGTGTAGCAACGGACTCTATAGTGCCTCCCAAAAAGGGATTTGGGTGGATATTTCTGAAAACAACTATTTTAGACAATTTTCTGTACATTTATCTATACTTCATATTCTATATTTAGTAAATAACAAATATTTTTGTCATTAAAGTTTGGCTAAAAGGGAGAAAGTATGTGTCAGTTTCCTGATACCGTTTATTTTAATAGCCCAGGGGGTTTCTTTTTCACGCAACTTTTCAAGGCAGGATATTTGAAATTTGAATTGATTTATAAATTGATCACTGTATATAATAGGAAAATAATCGTCATGATTATTCACCGTAATTTTATATCCTGAGATTCTTTTAATTTCGATCAATAATTTCAAATTATTTTTGATATCTTAGAAATGAGGTATTAAATACTTTAGGTAAATTATCTATTCCGACCAGGCGAATAGAAAAGCAGTGATCAATCGTACGATTTACACTTACATATTCATAACTAATCAATCGTTTTATTTCAATGAGTGATCTGAATGCAAATTCTAGCAGGTTCGTTCAGACACAAGCGGTGGGTGGGTCTGGGACTACATTTACCTCTGTAACGGAGATCAGCAGAAATAAATACAGGGTTTTCATTAACAAAACTGTACTTTAGATTTAGGAGAAAAGGGTCATGTTGAAAATTAGTGATTTAAAGTAATATACTTAATTTAATTTAGAACAAAAGAAATGCTCAAAGTCGGTATATATACGTAACATTAAAATATGATGTTAGATAAAATAATGTTAAATGACGATAAAGTACATATGATGATGGTAACTTTGAGCATGATGGTAAGGACTGACATGGTACTCTTTTATACAGCATATTTGAACTATATATATTAAATTTGCAATAGTAAACTATAAATGCTAAATAGGTACATGTTCGATTATAAATACTAATTCAGCATTGAGAAAAATCTCAAAGTAATAGGCTCCCTCGACCTAGATACACATTTAGGATTACACATTAGGATATTTTGCAAAATTACTATACTAAGCTTTAAGTTATTAAAACATTCTGTTGGAACAAATGTTGCAAACAAATCACATCTAATTGTAACTTAATTAGTTCAATTTTTAAAACCCAGTAATATAATAAATTTTCAGTTATTTCCATAAAAAAGGTATACTTGTTAAGTTGTTTCTGGTTTTCTTGTAGATTATTTTCCTCCGGATAAGTCAAACACCGCCCAAATAAATGAAAAAATGTACAATCATAAAGTGCAGCAGACAGTCTGAAAACGCTCACAGCCCCATGGTTCGTTTTAGTTAAAAATCAACCAACAGACAAAAAGGTTCTCACTCAGAACAAAGTATTAAGCCGCATTGAGCTTTACTTAAAGAAAGGAATTTAATTTCCTTGTAGCAGTTTCACTCCCTCTTTCAATCTTTGTCCGAATATGCTATGCTCCGTTCTACAGTTTTTCTATCTACGTGACGAAAAAACTCGCTCTAACTTTGGCTTCTTATGCTTTCGAGTAGCGGATTCGTGGATTAACCTTTTTAAATACAAAACAAACTTTTTTTATTTTAATCAATGACTGTAGTAAATGGTTTATCTTTAGGGCTTGTTGGCATTTAAGTGCTTAAAAGTTTCCTATAAAACATTGATTTTTTTAACAAAGTTTATCAACATTTTCCCAATAATCTCAGAAAATCCCAGACTCTTTTACAAACAGAACATTAATTACAACCTTTACAAATGTTCTCCCTCATAGTCATTGTAGTCAGCATGTTTAAAAAAACACCAAAACACGCTTTCATAAAAGCTTAAGCTCAGCTTTACATTTTAACGTGAAAATATTTAGTTTTAACCTAAACCTTTTACATACTATTTATTCAGGTAATAGGCCATTTGTTTGTTAGGTTTGTTAGGCTAGCTGTTTACTACTTCCCGTACAAACCAACACATCGGCGCGATGTCAGCGGTCCGGGCCGCCCAATCCGCCACAGTCGGAGACGGAGGCAGTCGCGGGACAGTTGCCCGGTTTATCGCACGTCTGGGAGCCATAAATTACCCGGGCACCCCTCATTACCAAGATTGCGGGCTGCAGTCAACGCTGCTATTTTTTGCCCGGTTTGCCCAAGTTTTGAGCCTCTCGCACTGGGGTAATAGCCCCGAATAGTTTTCGGCGTGGGAGTTTACGTGGTTTTAAAATGTTGTGTTTTAACCCCCAAAATATGTTTTTTGGCATTGCTCCTCTGAGATCACTTTCAATCCGAGTTCGTAACAAAATCTAAATTGATCTACTGAGCCTACGGTTTAGTTACCGTTACGTAATGTTTGATCTGTATATATAATTGTGTAGACATCTTAGACGCGTTTAATCGTCAGTCCTGGAGAGAATGATGCGTTTTCAATACAATAATTTGACTTTAAAAAATAAAGTAAAAAGAGGTTGGCAAGCCTCAAGTACAGAATCCTTGACTTTCCTTGTTTGTACAATTATTTAAGTGGAAAAAATTGGAACTTATAAAAATAAATACAAATGTTTATTGTTTTTACTTCACAATTTTTTGCCGCAACCCTTTTATGGGGGGGGGGGGAGATTTGGGGTTGGGTCCATAAAATATTGGTGATCCTCAGCTGGGTTTTATAACCTAATTTAAACCTTTGTTTATATTAAAACCTAAAGTAAAAATTAAACAGATTAATTATAAGATCTAAATTTCTTAGGCTAAGGCAGAATAACTGAAAGCACTTTGCCCCTCAATTATTCTGACCGGTGGTTATTCTTATATAAACCCAATGAAACCCAAAATATATTTCGGAAACAAAAGGAGTAAAAATATTCAAAACTCTCTTGATACTTTGCTGAAGTTTTAAAGGCTTACCTAATTTTAGTTTACAAAACTAATATTTTCATTAAATTAAGTGCCAAGGAATTGCTGGAAAACCATGAAAAACAATTATTTTTAAGCAACTCATTATGTATAGGCAAGTTTAGGCCAGCACTTGTAATCAAAATATGTTAAATGACACCTGGATTGCCACCGCAATAAATCAGATTACCAGATGAATGTAGGTATGTGACTGCGACGCCCATGCACATGTAAAGGAAACAGGACGGGCATTTTTTCTGTCACCGCAGTTCTAAACATATTTTCATATCTTCGTCTATTTAAAAAGCCCGTCAAATACATCCATAACCATTATAACGTTATTAATCTATGTAAGTGGAGTATTTCAATAATTACAACTTGCCCAAACAAATGTGTACAGTTTAAATCGCAAATTTATTGATTCTATTTCCAAAAGCTATCTTTTAAACAATCTATTTATAACTTTAAACTGGGCTATTTTTACTTGTTTACTGAGTCACTAAGTGAGGAAAATATTTTAAATAGAAAGGTTTTCCTGCGAACCTTATGAAATAAGTGGTTATATCACCTGATATTTGTTTACACCGTATTTTGTATAACAGCTGTAATTTTAATAAGTTTTACAACTTAGGATATTATAACTTTACAATTTTACATCTACATATTTATGGAAGACAGAATTGTGGATTTTAGGCTTAATTTAATGATTTATTAATTAGTTAACATCAGTAATGCTAATAGGTATAGTGTTAAGTTAAATTAGGGAAAATATATGTACAGGGTATTCAGAAAAGGCGTTCCAAAATTGTAGGAGGCAAATTTAAAAAAATTAGGGTGTAGTTGTACACATAAAAATAATCCAAAATGTTTATAATTTTCCATCTACATAACTGTATGTGTTTAAAAAAATAATTAATTATAACTTTTATCAACTTTCAACTTAGTACATGTAGCCTATGATGACTAATAAGACCTATTTCGGTATAAAGCATTAAGTTTATACTTGTTACCATTTAAAAATAGTGGACATTTATGTTTTTCAAAGCTAAATTTATTTGAAATCGTAACATTTATGGACAACCTTTAGTCAAAAAGTAATGTCTCTTTGTCCTCAAAAATATGATAGGAACGTTTATCAACCAACCATTTAATACCAAAACCATATATTTTTAAAAATCACAATTTCTCAGTTATTTACTAATCTATATTTAAAATCTTCATACAATTATTTTTAGGATAAAAAGACAGAACCTTGTTATATTTTTAGTTTTTTTCTAAATGTTACGGTTTTAAAAATGTATACAGCTTTAACAAACATGGCTGCCATTTCGAGGTGGTACAAAGTAGAAACTTGATATTCTATACCGAAAAAGGTCTTATTAGTCGTCTTACATGTACCACGTTTAAAGTTAATACATGAAGATAATTAATTATGTAAAAATCACTTACAGACAGGTAGACCAACTAATAGCAAGGGAAGAACTAATAGAAATGGAGATAAAACTATAACATTTTGAACATCCTGTACAAACAACGTAAAAACATCTAAACCATCATGCATACTTTTTTGATTGTATCAATTGTAAGAGCAAAGAATGTTACATTGTTATTTACTGTCTGTTACATACATTTATTAGTGAATTTCCTTTGGAAAGTGAACTATTAGCACGGTGAAACTTAAGCCCGGGACCACCATAGAAGTTCCTAACGTGACCCCCTGAACACGTTTTGGGGGGTCGTTTAAAATTGTATATATATATATTTTTTTTTATGGACATATATATGTGTGTATGCACTCTAGCGGTCGCATTTTTTGTCCGATTTACTTCAAATTTGGTAGGGACGTTCCTTTCTATAATCTGTTGGACACGTTCGTTGGGCAAAACAATCGAAAAACTCTAAACCCATTTTTTGGGAATTAATCTTTCAAATTTCGAGTTTTTGGCCCAAAAAGGGTCAGAAAAGCCCCAGAAGTAAAGTTAATGTATGTAAAAAGATGGGGATTAGAGAGGCGAAAGTTTTAAGCCCTCTCTCGTCATTCTAGCATAAATATTTACCAAGTTATTAAAGAAAATGTGTATCGGCTAAACACAGTACGTTGTCTTATGGGGGTTTTACACTAGAAAAGCCTGTTATTCCTTTGTTAGAGTACTTTTATTATCCCCAGCAACCTCACGCCTACTTTCAAGCCTGTCTGGACCTTCTCCTAACCTTATAATGAGCAAAATTATGTATTCCCAGCTTTGCAAGTAAATGAAACCAGGAGTATCAGAACAGAAAAAAATCAATGTTTTCAGATTTCAATAAAAATTGGACAAATGTATGTTTTTACATTGATTTTGAGTTTTAAAAGTTGTTATGTGGAAATTCACTTCCCTCACGTCAGCGTGCTGCGTGCGAACTCGTTTCCAAATTCTACGATGTATTTAAAATGAGAGTTGTTTAGTAAAACGTGCATCTTTTAAAACGTAAATATTACAATTAATTGTAATCCCTATTTTCGCTCGATGTCTTATTTATGGAGCGTTAGACTTATATTTATTAGTTTTAAAACTGCGGCGTCCATTAGCTTCATGTTGTTTCTGATTTTTAATTAAAAGAAATATAAACTATTATATTCAGCAATTATTTCTTTAAATGCTCAGAATCACCACCAGCAATAATTATTTTCAAACTAAAAACATTTGTACAACTCCGTTATTTCTCTCTGCTCTATCCGGTTACTCAGAGTGCAAACAATAACTACAACAACCTGAAACAAAGATAGGATTTCGATTGTAATTTAAGTATGAATATATCTGCTGAATGGTAGAACATTCATTTTAGGTTTTTACCATACCAATAATCCAATACATCTTCCAGTTATATTTTATCAAAGTATAATTTTGTGTTACAACGTGATACAACTTTGTTTATATTAGCTAAATTCTGTCAACAATCAAATTTAATACTACTACTATTATTTTAATCAGATCGGATGTTACTTCCCGAATATAAACCGAATTTCCGATTGAGGGCCTTGTAAAACACATCTTTACGGAGGGTTAACAAATTGTTTGCATATATTGTTTATTAATCTTAGAGTTAATGAGAATGTTATTACACATTTTATTGTTATGTGAAACAAATAAATATAATAGTTTATAAAGGGTGCAGAATCAACACTTCATAAGTTAAATCTTAAAAAGAACGGCGTTTGTTAAACAAATTTGAATTATGTTCATGCTTGAAATGATTGATTAGTAAAGCTTTATTATTTTTAATTATATTACATTATAGGCCTACATATAATACCATGTGAATTTTGGTGCAATAATGTCCACTAAAACTAAGTGTATACTGCGAATCTTACTTTTTAAATTTCACAATAAGATTGGCGCCCTTCAATATATTATAAATTGTAATACAGGTGTGTTATTCTATTGACCTTGATGTTACTGTTTTCTGTAAGATTTTAGACTACCTGTAAACACTGATTTAAAACGCTTAATATTAAACATTATTAAGGATAAATCAAGCAGAATTAAATCAAGCTAAAACCAAATATTTTGAGACAAAAATCAATGGATCTTCTAATATCCAAAAAAATGTCTGGGGTATTATAAATTCTAAAGTTGGATCAAAAAATAATAAGTAATATAACAATGTCACATTAGCTAAAGGAAAACATACTGTTGATGATCCTAAAACTATTTCAAACGTGTTCAATGACTATTTTATAAATGTGGTAGAGGACATTGACCCTAACAGCAATAAGCATGTATGTACTGTGTATGGACACAGAGACTGGCTCGATCCAAGATTTGTTTTTAAAGCCTAAGTTTAGTTTCGAGCCAGTCGATGAGAGGGAGATGGAACGTATAAGTTTCTTAAAAAATAAAAATTCCAGCGGCCATGATGAAGTGCCTGTTACACTTCTAAAAAATATAAAATATGAGATAAGTAAAGTTTTAGCTCATTTAATTAATTCTTCTTTCATCTCCGGCTCATTTCCAGATCAACTAAAGAAGGCAAAAATTGTTCCGATACATAAGAAAGATGACTCTGCAAATATTGTTAATTATCGACCTGTGTCTCCACTACCAACCATATCTGAAATTTATGAAAAAATAGTACAGCTTCAGCTAACATCATAACTTGAAAAATTGAATTTAATAGATAACATTCAACATGGGTTTAGGTAATGCACTGTCGTGTTAACCTAGCAGTGACCTATGCCTCTATGCTGATGATTCCAACTTAATGATATCATCCCCAACATAATAAAAAACAGACGTGACCGCTTTTGTGGAGCTCGGAAATTTGGGCAGCTACTTGTTAAACCAAAATTTAATATTAAATCATAAAAAAATTGTATTAAGTTTAAAACAGCACAAAATAAAGTTCACCCTGAACCAATAATAATGTATCACTCACAACTAATTAACAAAAAACTAGTAAAAATTAATTCTGGAATTTATGCCCTTTCAAAAATGTTCTTTTATTGTAATGTTACAACACTAAGGGATATTTATTCTGCTTATATCCATTATTTCATTTCATTCGGTATTTGTCTATTTGGAGCAACTAAAAAAGTTAATTTGGATAGTATATTAAAACAAAAGAAGAGAGCAGTAAGAATAATGCTTAAACTAAACCATGATGATTCAGCCAAAGAACACTTTAAACAATTTAAAAAAATACTGTATATGGTTAATACATTTTCAATTATATTTTACTGGTCAAAAATAAAATGGCACATGAAGTTTCTAACCAACCTGTGCATCATTATAATACAAGAAAAAAGAATGCGGTTATGCAGAATCATCATAGATCAAAATTGTATGAGAAAAGGCCCTCATATGCTGGGGAAAAATTTCTAAAAAGTATCCCAGAACAAATAAGAAATGAAAAAATCACAATAAATTTAAAAAAACAACTGAAAGAATATTTAATTGACGCGGCCATTTACTCGTTAGAGGAATTCTTCCATCTCCCTCTAAAGGGATTTAATCTACATTAAGTCAGTATAAAATACAATTGTTTAAAGTGGAAGTTGAAATCCTTGATTAGCTCCTGCTGTACTTAATTAAGATGGTGATGCGATTGTTTATTAATTGTACCATTTTCGACGCTGTTCAAATGTATTATGTACTCTGTACTTCTTCATGAATAAAGATGATTGACTGTTGACTATTGACTATTGATATTTCATGTATTTATATTTTAACGATGCAAAGAAATTTTAATAATAAAAACTGTCAGACGGATGGGTTTGTCATGAGTTTTGATTATGTTTTGGCTTTTTTCAAAATTTAATAGAACCGTAGACATACGAACTGTAAAATTAAATCATGAAAATTGAGGAAAGGACTCCTGATAACATAGGTTGATAAAGATAAAGGTTGATAAAGATATTTTGTAACGCTCCCTGATCTCTATGTTCCGTTATTTTTTTTAACGTCTAGTTATTTGAACTTATTCGTGAAGTAGACATTTATTCATATGTTGGTAAAATATAGGTGAATAAATTATTTAAGTTTCATCAATTCTAAATTTTAATATATGTTATATATTTAGTCTATAAGTTGTTTTTAGGCTATTGTTTAAAAAAATAAAAACTAGCAATATGTAACTTAACTTCTAAGCTGGTTTTTAGCCAGCGAGAAATTATGGTTGTAAATTAATGTAAAACCTACAAACATTTTGATGGCCAATCACGGGTTTTTAAGAGGGCTGTGTGATTTTTTCGCTTAAAAATAATAATTCTTGATGAAAGGTAAAGCTTGAGAAGAATATTCATTGGATGTTGACGTACATTTTAGTACTAACTAGTGTGTTCTTTTTAACTAACACAGTAAAAACGAATCAACTGATAAACATGTCAGTCATATAGCACTTTTTAATTTTAGGGCTTACGATTTATTATTATATCTGTGTTAGAACTGTAGTTGTTTCTTGTTTGTGTTTTAGCTTGAAGTTTATATATAGGCCTAGTTTATTTACACACATAATGATATTTAAACATTGTTCCCGTTGCACTATACCCATTAGCATAAATAATAAGACCCGTTCTTCGCACGGAAATCTAGTTATAGAGCCTCATGTTTTACAAATTACATTGTACACAGTTCTTTGACAAAATCCAATACAAACTCCATAGCATTAACATCGGAACTTTAAAAGCTCATGGGGTGGAGCCCTGAAGGTAAATGTTTTTAAACCCCCTAAAAGGCACATCTAGGGGGTAAGAGCTTTCGATTTATACGATCATGTATAAAAATAATAGGTTTAGAGGCCCAAAACCGCCGAAAAAATGAAGAAATAATTTTATTAATATACATAAATGTTTAATCCAATGACGTCACTGTAATCCAATAGCAGAGCAGTCGTGGACCAGTCCGAGTCTCATGCATGTGCATGCCCGCTCATGCGTCACTTCATGCATATTTCACAGCGCATGTGCACGCGACCGCACATGCTCATTGGTTATACGTTTGTTTGTTTACAAACACGATAGTTCTTGACGGCTGCATTTGATTAGTTTCGTTTTTTTAATTGTACACGAGCTTTACAGTTTAAATTAAAATGTTTATCCTGAAAAATGTCTTAAAGTGATTGGACCTGGATTATTATTTTATCTTCTTTTGTTTTTTGCTATGTCGGCTATGTTTTAAGGCTGAAAATACTGATTTTTTTAGTTACTGGTAAGTCATTTAATAATTTATATATACTATTGTTAGATCAGTAGATCATTTGTTTAACTTTTAACTTTTTTCTAGATAATTCAATTAAAGTTGCTATCAAATATATGAAATATTTATTCTTACTGAAGGAAATATAAGGTTGGTCTTTAGTTTACTTTTTCATCTTCTTTGTTTTATATGCCTTGAGTTACTTCCTACAAAAATTGAATTTCAAAACATATTTTATTTAGGATTTTCCAAAAATGCCTGCAAAAATAAAGGCTTTTTTCAAGTTATTTAACTTTCAAGTATCATAAGTCCAAAATAAAAACAAACGTAATTTTAGTTATTTTAAAATATAGGTACTGCCTTTCTTAATTGTTTTGAAAGTCCCATAGGCTATTGTATTTTTGCAATAAAGTTTCATTAAAAAACTGGTAGACTATTGTTAAATAATACTAATTAATTTCTTTTGAAAACAATGGGTATTTAATTTTACAACATTCATACATGTATCTTCCAAATAGCCTACTTTGTAAAAAAACGCTCTATAATAACAAAACCAAAAACAAACATACCACGCAAGGGCCATACAGTCGACAGCAAAGTCCATACAAGGTGTTACGCACACAACACAAAATCGCCTTAGGAACAAAAACAAAATAAAAAACACTCGGAGGTTACGTCCGACAACAATAACACAAGTGATAAACGATCAGATGACACAGATAGCGGCTCACGAGACGACAAAGACAAAAACAGCTGAGACGAGTAATAAATAAGGCTTAACTCGTTCCATATTCCCAAAGGACATAAGTCTATAGCGGTGCGGTGGAGAATGCCTTCGAACGAAGCCCGTAGCGATTGTGAGCGTCGGCACCGGCGGCCCCTGGACACGGGTAATTGCTGCCCCGTCATTGGTCGAGCGAGTCGCGCCGCCATTGGTCCGGCCGGCAGGTGGACTTACAAAATAAAAATACTCTGGCATTCCTTAAATGCCAATTGTTTCATAGCACTTGAATGCTTTCCAAATTGGATCAACCGCGTCGTTCCGCCACGACGGTCCCTCTTCTGTTAATTGATGTTCTGTGCGCTGATTGATTTAGTGTTGTGCTGTTCGTCGTGGGTGTTTACCTGTGTTTCTGGTTGTAATGTGTTTAATTGTTTGTTTGGAGTTTGTAGTGTTAAGGTTGGAGACGAGCGTAGTTATCAACTGGGTAAAGGACGTTCGATGCTAAACCCCAAACTTGTATTAAAAATTTCAAAAATGATAAATACATTTTAAGATTATAAAATGCTTAATAAGATTAATCAGTTTCTAATGAGAGACTGAATTTAGCATGACTAGAAAAGATTCAATGCAATTTAAAATACAGCAGTATTGTTATGAAATTAAAATATTCTGTTGAATACACTAGTGTATTGGAGCTCGACAAGTTCTATTAATTAAACCTATTTATATTTATTAAATATTAGTTCCATTTAAAATGTAAAAATTCGTTCATATGTGGAAATTTCGTTTCCACGCTAAATTTTTATACTGTAATACAAAATATTGGAAGTGTAAAAACTTAATAACAAAATATCCGGTGTACCTGCATAACAAACCGCAAGAAACGATAACAATTAATTATATAATGTAAAAATTAAGTGAACTTTTTAAAATTATGATTAGTCTAAAAAATTAATAAGGAAACATAAAATGCTAGAATGATAAGTATCGCAACTATTGCGCATTCGGTAAATACGACCATTGATGTCACTGCGCAGTCAAAAGGGTCCGTTGTAATGTGCATGACTTTTAAAACACTACAATAACCGTAAATGAACCTTTAATGTATAACCGCACAAAAAGAGGAAACAAATTGTAAAACCTTAAAGAAAACTAAGTTCGAAATTAGAAGTGTATTAACTTAAATAATGTTTACGTAATTATAATATCGGGAAAGTTCTCAAATGTAAAAATTAATACTTTTTAATAAAATTGTAAAATTGTCTTAGCCTTTTTATAAAAGAGTTATCATATTATTTTATTACTGAGCGCTACATATAAATAATTTTAGAGAGTAAATTTGAACTTTAAAAACAACAAAAACACTCGTATTTACAGTGCTATAAATAACGAATTAATTATATTACAGTTTTAAACGTGTTTTACTACTCTACTATAACATATTTTCTCGGAGACAATTTTTTAATTTAATATTTAACAGTTTTACATAAACTATACAATAATACAAAAATGGAGCTAAACTTTGGACACTGCCAAAGAGTTAGTAACGTGAACTTGTTAAATACTTAAAAGACAACAGATTTGTTACAGTAGTGTATGATACTGGTAATTATTCGTTCCAAATTGCATTTAAAACTAATTAGTCTGTGTTCTGATTAAACAAGACACAGGTATATGTCGCAAAATCATTTGTTTATATGTCTTCATTAAGCATGAAACGGCAAGATATCAAAATTATTATTGTTAAGTCTCTGAGATAACTGCACGACGTAAATTTTAACTATGATCCATTACAGCCAGTAAAATAGTTATCTTATTCCCAAAACATTATGCTCGTGTGTAAGAAAAAACAATGTTCTTGTGTGTTTCTTACAATTAATTTTATTACAGTATAAATGGTGTTTGATAAAATTGATTTTATTTTATTTCCATTGGTTATACTATTTTTATAATAATAAATACAATACGACATAAACATCACAATAGACAGACAATACAATATGAAATAAGACATCGCATAACATTTAACATATAAGCTGCACTACCATATGGCTAAACTACTAATTCATATTATTTAGCAAATTATGAAACAAGTTTGAACAAAAATACAACATTTGCAAGATAGCTGAAATAAATTATATAGACATATAAGCTGTACATAAAAGCCAAAAACTGATTAAAAAACTTAAAATTAACATAATACAATATATATTAAAATATTATTCAATATAACTCAAGTGGGGCGAAATATCTTATCTCAGGCCACTCTTACTTCTATCTTATCTCAGGCCACTCTCACTTCTATCTTATCTTACAACTTTACAACTTTACAACTTACGTATAATACTGTTTCTTTGGTAAATATCTTACAACTTTCCTTTACGACAAACCACTATGAATGGGAAACTTTAGGTTCGGTAATAGTTTTAATTAATATTTATATGAGTTTACTCTGTAGTTTTTGGAGTTGTTTTAACTTACAAAAGATTTATTTTGTATATACTTTTTTTTCTTCTAAATGCTTCTGATTTTGTTGAAGATGGTGATTGTATTCTTGGTTGATTATTTGACATACTCATCTACTTTAAAATTTTAAAGAAGATGAGTATGCCAAATAATCAACCAAGAATTTATATACTTTATTGAACAAATGACACGTGATTTTAATACAAAACGCAAACAAAATTAGTTTTATATTATATGTGACAAGAAATGTTTTTAATGACACTTCTTAATACAGCTTAATCAGCAGTAAAACTAACATTTTTCAACTTGGAGAATCTAGTAATAAATTAATTTTTGTTTATTACTGTTTCGTAAATTATTTATTCAATGGATAATGTACTAGAAAATTATAAACTTAATGCAAGAGCCAGTGACCTTTCTTTTACATGTATATAATTTTAAATGTAAACACTTAAAATTAAAAATCATCTAATTTAGTTTTTAAGTTTGCGCCAGAAACAATAATGACTTTTAATCTAAATTGAAAATAAGAGTTTCTTGCAATTAATGAAATATGGTTAAAATATAGTTTACTTTATATAAGTTTACTTTAGATAACACATCTTAAAATTTTCTATGCGTTGAAACATAGATTAAATTAACACTTATACATGGAGTTCGTAAAGAAGAGGTCCCTTTCTCCCTCTAATGTTGGCACAATTATTTAAATTTATAACAAAATTTTAACTGTTTCTATTGAACGTTTGTATTCAGAAATGTACAGTATCACCAAAAAGGAAGATTATCTTTTGTACCACTTAAGTTTCCGTAAAAGCCGAACTACATTTATGATTCTTAACTATTATTTTACAAGTATTAAAGAATATAATACTAATAAACAGCATAAATTAATAAATAATAGAAAGGCGTAGTAAAATATGTTAAACCTGATTAAATGGTGCAACATTGTCAATATATCACCCATTACGAGAAGTTGGTCAAAGATATTTCTCTAGAGAACAGCTATGAAAATCAAGGGTGTCTTCAATTGAATGTAATCAACATACAGTTATCAATTAATCAAGTGTTATTGGCCACTATTACACAAGATTATGACAAATTTATTTTTTGATTTATTTGGACTTTACCTATCGCTTCTAGCGTTTAAAAGAAGGGTTTAATAGAAGCGATAGGTAAAGTCCAAATAAATCAAAAAATAAATTCAAATCCATCACTATTATGAGTTTCAAAAATACAATTATGAAAAAGTAAGAATCTGTGTTTAAAAATAGAGTTGATGTGTGGTATAAACATAACTTTTCGAAAAATATCTGTCAGATAATTAACTAAAGCTTAGGATTTTCAAATCTAAAAGTAAACAATTAATTCATAATTAATCCAACAAAAGGTTTGAATAAAAGACCTTCTATGACAATATTTTCAACCCCGCGCTAAAATAAACAAACTTGTAAGTATATTTGTCATTTTGGATATGTTTAACATATTTTAACAGCACTTCTTATTAAGAAATAATAAAAATAAAATCAAGGTTATACTTGGAGAATAAATATATTTAAAAGCAAACCAACTAAATAAAAGGTAAAAATATTTGTATCTAAAGTTTAAAAGTGCTGCGAACATAGTATCGTGAAATTAACTAGGATTTGAATGTTATTAACCTGTTTATTTGCGGCATTTAGTTATTTGCCTCTTGGAGAATAGGTTAGTTTATAACTATAGAATTATAATTCACGGTAGTAAACGTATATTGAAAATAAAACATGAAGTATGTTATGCAACTATTTCCGTCCAGCTGCAATTACTACTTAATAATACTATATTTACGAACAGAGGTAATTTTTATTTTGGTAAAAGGCTAGTGCTAATGTTTAACCACGCCCTGGAAAAGGAAAGAAAATACTTCTCTTTGCATGCAATATACTTGTATTAAACCACAAACTGACCAACAGGATTTTAAATTAATAAATACATCAATCAATAAATACAAATTATTGAATGATGTGTGTGTTTATTTTACATTTATAATTAAGAAGAAGATCTATAGAAGATGAATAACCAATAGGACACAAGTTTTCCGTAGCTTTAACGATCTTCTTAGTTGGAGTATTTGTTGATGGTAATTGGGGTTAGTACTATAAATGAAATAATTTTAACAATTAGCTTCAAGGAGCCTATAGCTTAAATGGTCCAACAGCTTTAACAAAGAGTCCTACAGTTTTTATGGCCCTATAGTTATTCCGACAGCATAATTTGCAGCTAGCCATGCTAGATTAAAATTTACTCATAGCCAACTATTTTTTTTTATTTAAATAAGCATATGTTGCTCCATTATTTTCAGTTATGATAAGATAATTGTATTAGTTAAATAATCCCAGCTAATCATAGAAAAAAGAGTGAATGCCCTAAAAAGAACGGTGTTATGCTTTGATGTATTTTTTACTGGCAGACAAACGAAAAAATAAACTAAACCAAATTGAATTAAGTAATAAAACCTGAAAGCTTATCTTTGAGTATGGTCGAGTATTATTAGGGTTTATTAGTGATAAAAAAAATAATTTCAAAGAGAAAAAATAAAAATTATTATAAAGATAATTTTAAACATAATTAACTATTGTAACGTTTGCTTGAATTTTTAAAATCAGCAGAATCCTAAATATTAAGATGTAAAAATTATAGGAGGCTAGAATAATGGTAGGAGCGTGGTTGTAGACGTAATCATCACTCCTAACTTAAAATTGAAAACACCTCATTTCAGTACAATGTTTTTATGTTTAAGGGAAGTGAAATGTAGCCTATATCAGCGGCTAGAATTGTCCTTGCAGCTTGGGCATTGAAACAACTGTTTTGAGTTAGTTGAACTTATCGCTGTAACGTTGGGCCACCAGTAGGTCTATGTTGACATACTAATAAGTGAAAATCACCCTTAACTGTTTTTCAGGTATTTTATTATCTCAAACACAACTTGTTTTCAGTAGTTTCTTTAAGCCGGTCATTTTTGACGGGCTAATAACAGCTAGTAATATATTTTGTTTTTATCATAAAGCGCATTATAATTTAAAATATAATATTTATTTATATAAAAAAATAAATAAAAGTCTGTGTTTGTTTATTTTTTATTTTTTGTATTTATTTTTTATTTTTTTTAACGTACAACATTAATTAACTTTTCTTAATGCAACGAATTAAGTATTTTAAATAACATTATAATAACTAATGTAGGATACTATATAAAATACTTAATTCATTACTGATTCATGTAAATCAATGAGGTGTTATAAAATACCTTAAACTCATGTATAAAACAAGTTTAATATCACAAACAAATATAGTTTTTAATCTTTTACCTAGAAAAATGTAGAACGTATTAAATTTTGTTCCACAGCACTAAAAAATATGTTTAAACTTACGTCACAAGATAGAAAATATTGATCAACTATAACATAATGCTATCGACACAGATCGACCATCAGGCCGATTATGAGACTCGTAGTGTTAATACATATCGTATTGTTCTTAGCATCACAAATATGTTTGTAACAGGTTTATATGATTTTGATAAAACCCTTAATATGAAATAAAAGAAAAAATAAATCTTAAGAAACGGCTCAGTTTAGAGATTATTCCCAAACCACTTCAGGTAATGATCTTCTTGCTGAAGACCAGATAGGAGGCTATATAATATAAAATCGTTCACGTAGTATACATGTTTTGGAATTATATGCGTTTTAAGTAGACAAAGATTATATAAAATATGCACCATGAGGTACATCTTAACCAATCAAAATTTTAGTTAATCATTCATATTTTGGATATATTTATCATGTTGAAGCGATAGTATGATCTTTTTAGGTATTGCAGTGACTACTATTAAAATATTGACATTTTATGAATCGTATTTGATATGAATTTGAAACGAAAACCATTTTATGGTTCTCTTTACCGTCTCTAAACCTAATATCCATCCAGGAAACTCAAACAATTATATGATTTCCCAATTAACAATTGTTCACCCTCGTCTCCTTTCAAGCACTTTTCCCACTTCCATTTCCCAACACCTCCTCGGTTTTCCGCCACTGCGATGGTCAACACGCGTTATGAGGCAATCGATGCCGCATAATGCCAACCTAACGCCGTTAGATTATCATAATACACGAGATATAGGCGGCTAATGGCTAATAGTCGAGATAATAGTTTTATACGAGCTGCGATCGCGTAATGGTGTCGCGGCGACGCGGATAACTGATAACACTTATCTGATATCATAGAGTAATCGAGGTACGGTAACTGACATACCGCCTTCATACACGCACATGGCGCATGTCAGTGCTATGGTGCTAGATGGTTGTCTCTATGGTAGTGGAACACTTGTGCTCAGTTCTCTGCTATCTCACTGTGTACGGTAACTGACATACCGCTTTCATACACGCACATGGCGCATGTCAGTGCTATGGTGCTAGATGGTTGTCTCTATGGTAGTGGAACACTTGTGCTCAGTTCTCTGCTATCTCACTGTGTACGGTAACTGACATACCGCCTTCATACACGCACATGGCGCATGTCAGTGCTATGGTGCTAGATGGTTGTCTCTATGGTAGTGGAACACTTGTGCTCAGTTCTCTGCTATCTCACTGTGTACGGTAACTGACATACCGCCTTCATACACGCACATGGCGCATGTCAGTGCTATGGTGCTAGATGGTTGTCTCTATGGTAGTGGAACACTTGTGCTCAGTTCTCTGCTATCTCACTGTGTACGGTAACTGACATACCGCCTTCATACACGCACATGGCGCATGTCAGTGCTGTGGTGCTAGATGGTTGTCTCTATGGTAGTGGAACACTTGTGCTCAGTTCTCTGCTATCTCACTGTGTACGGTAACTGACATACCGCCTTCATACACGCACATGGCGCATGTCAGTGCTATGGTGCTAGATGGTTGTCTCTATGGTAGTGGAACACTTGTGCTCAGTTCTCTGCTATCTCAGTGTAACACTTCGGTACACTTTCATTTCCCCACAGTTGAACCTACTATAGAACCGATCTCGCGACTCTGTAATTTAAATAACATTATCTCATTATTGTATTGGCATTCTTAAACAAAACGAAGTAATATACTTATGCTGTACTTCAAAATGTAGTCGTATAAATAGGTTTAAAAGTAACATCATACCCAGCGAAATATTACCCGATTCATATTGCTTCTTCGCCCAGAGCACACCCTCAGTACGTGATTACGCAAACAAATAGAAAGCAATATCGGGATGTTCGGAGCTATAGAGTAGGAGGGGGGGAGGGGCACAATTTGGGCAGTAAATACCCGAGCTCGTAAACCACGAGATAGCATCGCCCGTAACTCCACGAGCTGGATGCGAGCTACGAGCTACGAGCTACGGCGGAGTAGAGGGAGATACAATCGTGCGCTCTGGCGGGCGGCACAAGAACTGGACTCATCTCATGAGCTGAAGATATTGAAGAGGAAAAACGTTTATGATAAAATGTCAGAAGTAACCAAATGTTCAAAGACTTGCCGACTATTGAAAAATTGATATTTAGTAGTTTTAACCGATACAATGATATCGCAATATCAATTTTTAGGATCTCATGAATAGTTGTAAAATTGTTTTGGATATCTACCTATAAAACACGACTGATTGTAAAAGCAAAACATTCTTCCCTTGAATAATCAAAACAGCTTGATAAGAAAATAGTCACTTTTTCTATTTTACGTCATAATCTTCCTCAAAATTCAGTAGGAGGAAATCATTTAAGATTAAAAAACCTTTATTCAACGGTAAATCATTAAGTACATAATCATGTACTATTTCAATATGGCAAACTACAGTAGTAAATCGAATTAACAGAAATAAAATACTTAACATTAATAAAAAAAAAACAGTTTCAATAATAGGCAAAAATAACCTATTATATATATAATATAATATAATATTTTGATTGGAAGACAACATATGTTTTATTGAATACCCCATAAACATTACAACGTAGGGTCTTACCCCTTAAACACAATGAACGTTAAATGTTTTGCTTAGACTAAAGGACTCAAAAACTCCCATTTTTTTGTTTATTTGTTAAGAAATTAAACAATTGAGTTAACATCTCTCACTAAAGTAGCAATATGAGAATCCACTACATGCAGAATATTTCGAAGTAAGAAACATAATAACTTAAACAATTATTTACCACGGACAAAGTGAAGTTTCTTTTTGGTTTTTTCACTCGAGTTTTTTTTATATATGTACTTGTAATAATGGGCCAATCTTGAGTTTCTCAGCCTTACTATAGACACATCACACTTAATTTTCATCGAGGTACAGATAGGTAAAAATAGTGAAACATGTATACAAAATTATGGGCCATACAATCTTTAATAAAATGTAAACAATAATCTGTTAGGTTACCATACATTTACAAAAACATTTATACGATGTATAAACTTTGTTTGTATTTCAATTAAGACTGAACGATGAAGAAAGAAAGATATTTCCTTCCAGAGGATTCAGGAGTGACCGGACCATGTGTTTGTGTTGAAAATGGATTTCCAGATATTCACCACAGCGAAGTGTCGAAAAGTGGCATACGGTACTGACACTGAAGGAAATCTTCAGTCTAAAAAAACATTAGCTTATCACTAAATTAATACACTGTTATAAAAAACGCAAATTATATTTGGGCTTCTCTCCCCACAAAGTAATTTAGGAATAATACATTCCTCCAAATAAAAAAACGTCGGTGTACCAAGGTTATTACTGAATATAAAAAATAACAATACTATATTAAAAAATACTTTTATTTTTACATTGCTTTGATTACAAATTTATTAAGCAGGAGAAACTTGTGCTTGATTGTGGCTATTTTACTCTATGCTGAAAACATAGTTCAAAAGCTTCATCAAACATGTACTAGTGTTCAACGCGTACATATATTTTAAAATGTTTTGATTTACCACCCTCTTACTATAATACCAAATCCTGAAACATATGGATCAAGATGTGTCGGAACATCTTTTGATTTATGTACTTTTCTCTTGTTTATTTTTTTAAACTATATTAATATTCTCCCCACGAGTGAGAAGCACAACGTGGCGACAACATTGAACTATTATCAAGATATTACAAAGATATTTTTGAATTTAAATTCTACGTAACAGGACGAGCCTCCCAATTAAACAACAATGCAGCATTAAAATAAAAATCATTTTTAATTTATCAGTAATTTCTACTAATTGGGGTTCAGTCTGCTGATATTATGATCTCTCACTTCAAACCTCAGTAATGAAACATGTTGCACTACTCGTCTTGCATAAATAATAAATCATTAATTAAATGACACACAAGTAATTCTATTACAATACTATTGCACTTGCTTAATGTTTCCTCTGACATTAATTCTTACACGTGCCAAATTATTTTCAACTTAATATAAATAAATATGTGTTTTTACTTAGTTATAGAACACAATCATTGTTTTCAGTAGAATGCCAGTTAACGCGGTGAATGAAGTCGGCAATGTCAATAACGACTGTAGCGGTCTCCATAAATCAGGACCCTGACCTTGTAGAGAGATCCTGGACCGAGGGCCAAGGACCTGAGGACCGCATCCTCGTGTGGAATTTGTATGACTCGTGGTCATCAGCGTCTAACGTGATTCTTATCTATCAGTAAACATTTGAGATAATCGATAAAAGAGATTTTTTATTTTAGTTCGGCGATTTTCGATACTGAAAACGATTGTTTGCGTTAATTAACATATTGTCCACTTTATATAACCTTATAACCTTTTAGGGATTTGAAAATTATCTATTTTTATAGGGCTTCGCTCCACGGACTTTGAAAGTTACAATTACAATGTTAAAAAATCAATTGAAATTGAATTACATTTTAAATTGACGTACCAAATAAATATATTTTAGCGTTTAGTGTATTCAGCATAATTTTGACTATATTGCCAGTTTCCCCACAAATTCAATTTTAATCATAAATGTATTTTATTTGTGACGTTAAACCATTTTGAATTTGAATTTTTATATTTAACAGCTTTTGGTGGATAAAATAAGAACAATAGGAAAAACAAGAGCAGAGAAACAGCAAGAATATGTTTCAAGTATAATATAAAAAATAATCTTTAGGATGACGGCACAGTGTAATACTATTTATACTATTATAATACCTTGGACAAGGTATAATCGCACAAAATATATTCAAGCACCTGGACTCATCAGTTTTTCGTTATTTTGTACCCCCTATTTTGCACTGGGTTTATTTTAACATATTTATTCCAGTAGTTGTAAAGAGGCGAACGGTGACCTAAAAGACGGAAGGCGAGGACGGAGGGTGAGTCACGTGATCATCACGTGACGTCACCATTGTCAGATGGCATAGTTTCTCCAGATTTTTTTAGGAAAATTTCCTAGTTTTCATCATTTGTTGGCTAAAAAAACTTGTATTTGTCACCTTTTTCCCTTAAAAATTAGTGTTTTTTAAACCCAATTTTGACATGCTCTTAACTTCAAAGCCTCTGATAGCTAAACAACATACAAATCATCCTGTGAGGTTAATTATACTCAAACAGCATGTGTATGTTTATGGAAATTTTCTAATTTTGTGCATTTTTTGCCTTAACAACATGAATTTGGCCTATTTTCCCAAAATATTTATTGTTTTTAATCCAATTTTGATATGATAAATTTTCTGGATCAAATTCTGGGTTAAATTCTAGGCACTCGCGACAGCTGTAAATGGGCATTTTTATGCTTAAAAACTTAAAATGGCCACCTTTTCCCTTAAAATTTCGTGATTTCAACCCAATATTGACATGTTAAATTTCCTGGATTACATTCGCATGACATCATCGGGATTCCCCAGAGCGTTTGCAACCTTCAAATGGTCGAAAAAAACTTCTCAAAGCCAACTAAAAGAAGAAAAAAATCTTAGTAAAACTATACTTTTCACGTAAATAATTAATTTTTGCCATAATTAATTTTTGCTGTTGTCGTCAGATTTAGTTGGCATCAATATTGAGTCACAACATATACAATAAATATTCAGGTAAGACTCAATATTGATGCCAACTAAATCAGACGCAAGTTGAAGGGGTCGGTATTAATACACCCTAATTTTTACCTTCATTGTATGAAATCATCGCAAAAACGCATCTAAAAATAGGGGTGAGCGAAATCAGCACCCCTTTTTAATTATGAATATCACTTAAAAATATGTATTATCAACATCAAACTTGTCTATAAATCAGACCCGTTAAATCGACGGGTTGTGAATTTCGGCCTTGTTTACGGTATTTATTGTCATTTGCCTACAAATGTGTAGTGGTCATTGACAACGCACGTCAAAAACATCGTCAGACGCATCGCACCATACAACGATCGCGATTACCGAGCGTCGACGGTGGTCGTTATACCGTGACTTGCGTTAGTGTCGTACGGACTCACTTTATAACGAATCGTTTGAGGCACGTTTAGATAGTCATTATTATTAGAAGCTCCTCAAAATGAGTAAGTCAACTAACAACAAATTAAAATATCCATCATATTGTGCAGTTTGTTAACAGACTGGACAATATAAATCCTAAAACTGTACTCTTCTTGGATATACTAGTTTTAAAACACACCAAATAACACTCTTTACATGGATAATTTGAAACTAAGCTAACAGATTTTACATAATTCAAGTTAAAACTGCACATTTGAAGACAAGGTTTACTGGAATAAGAAGTTTTACCCATACATAAGCATATAACTGCAGTTGAATTTGAGGTTCTAAAATAAATTTACGAATTATAAGAGTTTTGCCTTGGATTTTACAGTACATAATTTGATTTTCACATGTGAAAACACATAGTCTTGGCTAATTATGAGGATTGACTTGGAATTTACAGAATGAAAGTAATTTGTTCCTATTCATATGAGTAAAAATCTCACAACTATGTAATGGTTCACATTGAAGGTGGAGACAGTTGATCTTATAACCTCGACAGATAACAAGTGTTAAACCAATTATATTTCACAACAGGCGGAGCTTAGCGCGAGATAACAGACACTAGACGGGTGGCGCAATGAGTCGACCAATATTTATTGGATTACAACAATAAAATGGAATTTTCGCTTTTAAATCTGATTTTTTTAAATATATAAAGTGTGAGTAATAATATTGGCTTGGATATCACCGCGACATTAACCTCTGACCGTGAGATAACAGACCTCAAACGTGCAGACTTTATGAGTTGAACAGTATTTTTTTAATTACAACAGCAAAAATTAATAATGGCAAAACTGAATTATTTACGTGAAAAGTATAGTTTTACTAAGATTTTTCTTCTTTTAGTCGGCTTTGAAAGGTATATTCGACCATTTGAAGGTTGCAAACGCTCTGGGGAATCCCGATGACGTCATGCGAATTTAATCCAGGAAATTTAACATGTCAATATTGGGTTGAAATCACGAAATTTTAAGGGAAAAGGTGGCCGTTTTAAGTTTTTAAGCATCAAAATGCCCATTTACAGCTGCCGCAAGCACCTAGAATTTAACCCAGAATTTAATCTAGAAAATATATCATGTCAAAATTGAGATAGAAACAATAAACTTTCAGGGAAAATAGGCTAAATTGATGTTATTTTGGCAAAAAATGCACAAAATTAAAAAACCATAAAAATACACATGCTGTTTGAGTATAATTAACCTCACAGGATGATTTGTATGTTGTTTAGCTATCACAGGCTTTGAATTTAAGAGCATGTCAAAATTGGGTTAAAAAAACACGAATTTTTATGGGAAAAGGTGACAAATATAAGTTTTTTTAGCCAAAAACTTATCAAAACTAGAAAATTTTCCTAAAAAAAACCGGTAAATCTGGAGAAATTATGCATCTAACAATGGTGACGTGACGTGACGATCACGTGACTCACCCTCCATCCTCGCCCTTCGTCTTTCAGGTCGCCGTTCCGCCTCTTTACATCTACTTATTCCATTTTCAGTGGAATCATTACCTTTAAACGTTTCATAAATTTATAATACAGATCAAGACAACTTTGTTGGTTTCATTTGAGTTATGGAATTTCGATAATGTTCTTTGTTTGTGTTGCTTAATCAACATTTTAAATGCAAGCAAATTTGAACCAACTTCAGATTTTCAGTTGAAATATAATGTATTAAAAACGATGTAACAAACGTGCAGGCCTAAAACCTACATCGATAATCTAGCTGTCGTGTTATAAACACATAAATTTCAAATGTATACGTGGACGTATGTTATACCAAGGAAACTATTAGGTTTATTCAACCATAAGTCTAATTGTGTATGTTTGTAAATTTATTTGGGATTGTTGGCGTTGAAATAAAGTTATAAAACAATTAAGTTGGAAAACGTAACAAAATCCGCAGTTGATAAAAAACCTAAAGAAATAAACTGATGTACTGAGGACAATTTCGAAGGTATGAGTACGTACGGCAGAATAATGTTACTAAAAACCAAAACTAATTTAGTCCAGCTATAAGATCAAGCGGCCAACGACTATTACAAAACACAGATTATACTTATTACAAAAATTATCATTTCACAAGCAGGAGGTAAGCACATCTTAAATTAAAAGAATTTGTGGTAAATGCGGTATTTGTTTATACAAATTTATTTATTTTAACATAGTACAATAGCAATCAATAGTAATTTATTGTAGTTATTATATATATATATAACTAAATAATCTCTCTCTATAAAGAGAATTAATTAGGATGGGGCTCCAGTTATGCAAAGATTCTCACTCCTACCTCCTTCTTCTATAAGACCTATGTTAACTTTCAAAGCCCGTCCAACTTCAATGAATTATACAAAATAGATGATTTCTGGTTGATAATAAAAAAAAAAAACCTAGCAGAATTTAGATTTCACAAATATTATACCCATTACAGTAAATAATGAATATTTAGATACTTTATTAACCGATTATAATTTCTGATATCAAAATTCTTCTCACTGAAATTTATGGGTAAATTGATAGGTAAATATTTGCACATTAAAATTAGATACAAATCATTGATATTGGGTCATCTGTTGAGGAGGATCGGCCTTTGTTAACACTGGCCTTGTGGGGGAAGCAGGTGGAAACGCCAAATGTTTCGTGATTAGAGCCTACTCTTAATAAAAAAACAAACACATTCATGCCCCTGCAAACTGCTAATTGCCAAAGCAAAGTTTGCAAACCAACCGACAAATTTTCCCAAGCAATTTATTTTCTCCCAGTTTCCCCAACCGCAGAATGTCTGGAGTTCCTGGAAAGAAGATTTGCAAGTTCCGCCGAAGCGACATCGGAAGCTGGTCCCATTTGTGAGTTTCGCACGCGTGTCAACACGCGAGACACGTGGCACGCGGAGCGTACAGGGAGTGTCTGGGGATCCCGCCTGGCAATCTTCTTGGAAGAGAAACTGCTAAACTTAGCCACAAACTGTTACTGTCACGCATGGAGGCGAGAGGAGTAAAGAGGTAAAGAAGTTGTTAAGTAACTGTAGCGTTGGAGCGTTCTGACAGCAAGGTAAATTAATTATACAATCTCAAAACCACAGTGTACAGTTTTCTTGCACTAGCTAATCAATTCGAAATATAAAATACAACCATATTTAAAATTCCCGCTTCATTGAATGCCTTGAGTTTCTGTTCTCCTTTCTTGGCAATCCTTTATTTTTTAAGAAAAAAGTAAATAGTGTAATCTCTGTTATTATATTCGCTAAAAGCTAATTTATATCTAAAATGACAACAAAATAAAAATAACTAGCTGCTTGTCGTGGCCTTGCCTGCATAAACTAAAACATATGATTATTAGCACGCGATGTTGACTCCATAGCCTTATTTCATTGTTGATTAGCCTCCAAACTACTGATTAACTATACAAAAAAGTTTTTTCCTGTATTCAGTTAAGCGGTTTTAAACGATCCAACTGGCTACTGCAGTTTCGGTCTCAATAGACCATCTTCAGGCAAAGAATTTAAATTTCTTTGTCACAGTTAAATTTTTAACACATGTGACCTAATTGTTAACATATGTGTGTGCAATTGACATTCTTCGCCTGAAGTTGGTCAATTAAGACCGAAACTGCTTCGACATTCCCTTCTACTTATAATTGCCTTTCGTAAAAAAAAACACGAAAATCCGTCGAGTGGTTAACTCAGAATCCTTGGATAAAAAACAGTATCTTTTAATATATTTCTGTAGTGAACTGAGAATAAAATAGGATTCTCCGTAGTTCACAAATAATTTGTTTATCTAGTACGACGACTTGAAGTGGCACTAAAAATGAGATGTAACGGCCGAACATATAGCACCGGAAAGTAATGTGTTCATCATAAGGATTTGATTAAAACTTTCTCTCCACTCTTAACTGGACTAGATATTGATTTTGTTTATAAACAAAATATATTATATTTTTAAACTCGATGATGTTATAACTTCGTGGACGTTAACGCCTTATTATTTATCGCTTTATAAATTGAAATTAAAGTTTGAACTCATAAAACGCAAAATTATTAATGAAATCAAAATATTTACTTAAAAATTTTAACTAATCAAGCTATATGCTTTGTGTCAAATTCTTTGTTTGTGGTGGCAAGTTCATTTTTGCTGACATTTTCCATCACTTATTAGTAAAAACAAAGTTTCACGATGTTTCGGGATCTAGAATATGATCCCGTCTTCAGGTGGAAAGAATAAATGTTCAAAAAACGTAATAATTAATCTTTAATAAATCATTTAATTTTGTATGGTTTTCGTTTTTCATAAAGCAATGAAAAATGGATAGACTATTTGCGTAGAAAATTATAAAAATAAAATACCTGTAATTTTTATAGGAAACACTTATTAGAGTATATTTTCAATGCCCTATCCTGTATTTTAGTACTACAAATAATGGTGTAATACAGGCATTATAAACCTTTAATTACAAGGACTGCATGCTTTCTTGATTACTAGACTATTTGGCTTCCTACTCTTGCTTATAGTATTTGATTTGTATTTATGTTGCAATATTATATTTTATCCCAGCTGATTGTTAAACATCATTCTATTTCATTGACAGCTTCTTGCTTGGCTGTGTCAACAAACAGTGTATAAACAGAGGAGGGGCTAACTTTCCCCTTATCTCTTTTTTTAGCTTTATGTCATCTCCTTGCAGTACTTTCGTAACTTTATTAGGAATTAGTGAATTTTTAAACAACATTATTAACACAAAATTTGTTTTAAAATTCATGATTTTAACTTATACCTATGGTTTATGAGTATGTTAGTACAAAAAAAAAAACGAGAAAGATATGTCCCCAGGAATTTTCAGTTATAAATATTCGGCCGAATGAAATGATCTTATTGGTTCCCGCCTTTAAAAAGCTCAAACAATTAATTTTTTAAATAACAGTTTTTCTCAAACTCCAAGTTATTGTGACGTTGCGCAGCCTTCACAACTTTCTCTACTCAAGCAAATCTTTGTAGTACAGTTTCCTAATACCCTTAGGCACAAAAAGTAAATACATACTTGTATCTCAGAAAATAAAAGTAAATTATACATACTTTTCTGTAAGTTATCCATACCACAATTGAAACCATTTGTTGAACATGTGACAAAATATTTAAGTGTTACTATCTATGAAAAAATAGTTGTGTTCGCTATCCAAGGATAATAATAATTGTGGTGTAACTGTACTTGACAAGAACAACCAATAAATGTTGTATTATAATTTGGCATTTGTTACTTTCCTGAGCAAGTTGGTACAACCTCAGAAATAATTGGAATACAAAATTGAAAATCTGTTTTCTTTTGCATAGTTACCAGTTTGTGGTTTAACAGTCAACATGTATATATAAGAAACCAATTGCCAGTTTATTATTGTACAACGTATTTATTCGAAATAATTGGAACCCTTTAAGTCAATCACTTCTGTGCAGTAAGTGTTTCAAAAGTGTTTCACCAGTGTTTCAAATAAGTTTTTATCTGTTAGTTAAATTATTCAAGCTGCATTGGTTTTGCATTACAATTAGTATTATTTGCGTATTGTCAAAGGTGACATTCACTGGATCCATTCGCAGCACACTACCTAACTATCCGTTGTACTATGTAGTTGCCTTATCAGGCGCACTGTTGATAATATTTTGTTAACAAAACAATTTTAACCGTTATACGCATTTATTTATTTTTACATTTATTTGTCCACTCAATCTTAGTCTTTAGAATACAGACATAATACCACAACTTCAACCGTTGATCCAGGAATAATTTTGCATAACAGCATAAATAATATTGTTTTTAAATCACTTAATACGACATTACAAGTTTTTCAAAATAGTCCAGTAGTAATAAAGGAAAAAGACGTAATGTGAAAGTTTAAGTGTAGCCTCAAATATTTTCGTTAGGGTATTATTTTTATTGTTTGTAAGATTTTATCTCTTTTCATCTGTAATTAATGCAAACCTACCTATGCCTAACCCTACCAACAGCCCTTCATCATCGAACTGATGCCCCGGCTGGAGGCACATTGAGAATGCCAACGTCATCGTCACTGCGGTCAATCAGAATCAACAGTAAGTACAAGGTGGAAGGTAGGTAGATTCAATCCAGCACAAGTTACTGCAAAATAAAATGAACGGAATCAAAGTTGATACTTTTATAGTGGTGCAAAACCACCGTTGCAATGGTTGAAAATTAAACGGGAATTTATACAGAAATATGAATTCCATTACGGATTCCGCAAATCTCAATTACTGCGGTGATTTAAAAACATGAGCGAGCATGAGCCGGACCCCCCAGTGGGCCCCCTACAGTGCAGGCCCCCTGCTCGGCCCCCCGGGGCCCCGCGCTACCGTGCAGCCCAAAATATGGCCGCCCCAGCGGGGGCAAAGGTCTTCATCGCCAACACCTCGTGGAGTTCATTTGTCATTCATTATTAAATTTTCCATATATCTCTTTTGAATGCTCCTACTTCTGAATAAGGGTTAAGTTCTTTTATTCTAGTACAGAAAAGATAAATGTTTTGACTACGGCATGCGAATGAAGAAAGTGGTTTAAGGAGTGAATAATTAATCCTTGCAACTGAGGGAAATTTAAATGCTGATGTGATTTAGACAATCTAAGGCCTCCATTAGTTTTATTAATTATTTTAGATTTTTTTAGATTATTAAAATAATTATCTTTAGTTAATTGTGCATGAAAACTACAAATTTAAAGTGCTCTCTAAGGGATCATAGAGACTTCTCTGTGTAAGGGATTCATTTAGTAACTTAATATTAAGGGGTTGATCCCTACTCTATAAAACATACCTGTCAGTAAAACATTAATCTTAATATATCAAATCCAAATACCACTGACTGACTGACATATCACGAAATCACCATAGCTACAAGGCCTACAGAGTTGAAATTGGACATATAGATTCCTCTTTGGCTCTAGGTGCTTGCTAAGAAACGGTATTACGAAATGTCCCCTGTGTTCTGCCCCGCTGGGTCTCAAAGTCCCCATGTATTCCTTATGGATATTCACTTTGCTTTGGTATGAGCTGATGAAAATTCAAACAGCTGATCTTGATTCGTAGTAGTTCCACGGGCTAACCACAGAATGCAGCACACACAACTATAATAGTTCACGCTGGTGAAGCTGCAACGGGTCGGCTAGTAAAATTATATTTATATTATTTTTTGGTTAGACTAAAATAAGCAGCATTAGAATAGATAAATAAATATGAAGACTCCTCCTAAATATGAAGTTTTTGTTTTTTTGTCAGTTTTAAGGGAACTTGAAAATCAACTTTTACCGTTCCATATAAAAACTTTAAAAAAGTCCACTGGCGTTGGAAGACTCAGAAAAACTAAACTAAACTAAACTGCCAATTTAAGATTATTAAATTGATGGCTCTAGTTTTAAAATGGTTCTAATTTAAGGAAAAATACACTGAGACAGTTTGATATAAATATTTGTGAAGTGGACTATACTTTGTTGACATTTTAGCAAGAGATGCCTCATGAAACCGAATATTATACACAACCTGATATATGAGATTAATACACTTATGGACCACGAACGTATTAAGAAGCATACAATTATGGTGCCCTAGGGCTTTGATACAATAATAACTCCACCTTTGGATCCACAGACACTAAACAGGAAATAAGTTTCTAAGTTGCAAATAATACCGCAGCTGGATTCAACTAAAATATCTGCTGATTGCAAAATAAGACATAAGGCTGTTTCGAGTAAAATAATCGACATCCACTTTACTTAAAGAAGATGACAAATTAAAAATCTCCCATGGTTTTATGTCTGGTTATTATCTCTGGTTTTATTAATCGCCTGGAGTTTCTGCAAAACTCTCATAATGCTCATTGAATTAAGTTTTAGTCTTACAAATATTTGCTTAATATTTTACAAACCCGCTTTTCAACGTAATATTGCAGTATAACAAGTCCTCACCCTTACCATAGCTTAACTTTAAAGCGGATTTGTACGTGCTTTTTTCGCAGTTGTTTCAGTTCCTTGATAACGTGTCCGAATTTCACTTTACATTCGAAGATGAACGTTTAGAACCAATATCAGTAAATTAGTTCACACTTATGAGGCCAAATTACCAGCACGCCAGTGGAACAGTTTGCAAAACAATCTCCATACATTATGTGGAGTAATGAGAGTAAAATTCGTTTCGCGGAAGAGAATCTGTGCTAAAATAAGCCCCAAAGTCCTTTGGCCCAGATGGTGAATGGGCCCGAAACCGCAAATAGTACAAGAAAAACAAAACCAGTTGGAAAACTCTGTGCGTGTTTGAAATAATTACGGATAATACTGGGGTTACTATGTTGTACATCTACAATAACTTGTTCTCTGCAATTTTTTTGTTGGACGTTTAAGTTTGTGCCATGTTATATTTTCCTGAGCCAGTTTTTACCAAGTTGAGTTTTGTTTACAATTACGTTACATTTCCCAGATAATAACTGGTCAATCAAAGTTTTGCAAAGTGGCAAAATGATTTTTTTCCTTATTAAAATAATAACTCTAATTGTTCTTGCAATGGTCTGTCCCTTCCACTCAGCCTAAATATCACATTCCTACAACTAGCGTCATATAAACATTTAATGTCTGATGAGATGTATTATACCACCCCCACAACAACAGAGAACCTAACAAAAAAGGATTGGGTTGTAGGTGAAGGTTGTAGGGTACGTCTTGTTTAAAAATGGGAAAAACTGAAATTAATGATTGTTAATAATTATCAGGTACTTCTTTTCTACTTTTTCCTCTCTTGTATGTATAAATAATTGGAAACACGTTCGGTTACTTATTTCAAATATTAATTAATTAAAACCACGAAAAAACCTCATCACTTTACAACCTCCCCCCGCACAATATATATCGTATTGTTTGTTTTGTATAGATCATAGAGTGTTTTAATGGGTTTAAACCCATAGCAGAGTAAACTGGGACTAAATTGAATTCTAGTTGGTTACCTGATATCTTTATGCTGAGCTGTAACTGATCCATGTTAGATATATGTAATTGATTGAATAAGATAACAATTAACTAACAACTAGCTTATTATAATTTTAAATAAATTACAAATACTTTATACAAGGTGTACATAAAGTCCCGCACGGGTTTAATATTTTCTGAACGCTAACAGATAAATCAATAAGATTTGGTACATCAACACTACACCTAAAAATCTACTTTTTGAAGGAACTATCAGTTTTCAGAAATATCATGGGGACGTCCCGCAAGGAGTCAGAACGAAATCTTAAATAGGAGCATAGGTCAATATGCACATCACTTTAAAGGGCTTATCTAGCAGAGTTGAATGCCGCAAACCGCACTAAAAAAAGTTGATCCAGTACAAAATGGCGGCTGTTCAAAGGTTTTATTAAAAAAAGATAAGATCTTTATAATTGTTACTGTTCCAGTTGTTCCCCGTTATCAATAGATTAGGACCAAATTTGTAACCCTTGAGGATAACTAACGTCATAATTCACTTCTGTATTGACAGGCATAATGTAGTATTTAGCTGCAGTATTCATTTAGTTGCAGTTTTGCTTTAATGGGGTTGTGACTACTAATAAAATGTAACCAAGTAAAACCTTTGAACAGCCGCCAATTTTTACTGGATCAACCTTTTTTAGTGCGGGTTGCGGAATTAAACTCTGCTAGATAAGATCTTTAAAGTGATGTGCATATTGACCTATGCTCCTATTTAAAATTTCCTTCTGACTCCTTGCGGGACGTCCCCATGATATGACAGAAAACTGATAGTTCCTTCAAAAAGGAGATTTTTAGGTGTAGTGTTGATGTACCAAATCTTATTGATTTATCTCTTATCATTCAAAAAATATTAAACCCGTGCGGGACTTTATGTACACATTGTATATTTTACATTTATACTATCTAGGTGTTATTCAAGTAACGACATTAGTGTTTTTTAGAACATCAACTATAAGAACTATATAACTATATAAGAAAGAGATTTTCTTGTTTTTTATAATTTTTGGCTTTTTTATGTTTGTTTTGTATTTTTTTACTTTTCATAAGAGCAAAGAAATAATTGTAGCAAATCTATATTGTAAACGCTATTTTTAAATACATTTTGTAAAATAGGAAATCCGCCGAACCATATTTGAAGGGGTTATTGTGGCCGAAACATATGGTGCAGCTGCAGCTACACCGGTTTTTAATCTTTTTTAAGATGGGTACCCCTTACAAATTTACTTTCATAACATGTACCCTCACATAAGTGACCTCCTAACCTGACTATTTCGTACCTAGTGCAGTCGGAAATGGCACTAGCGGTTCCCGGCAAGCGTTGCTACACCCAAGAATTACGTTCACAAATCTGCACTCATAATACAGCACTTACATTAGAACTCGCCGCATAAATAAATAAACACCTTTTTACATTATTTTAAATTATTCATGTAATAAAATTATAAAGTGGCTTTTGATAGTTCAATTTTTATGTATTGCAGACAATGATCATTTTGATCAGGTATTTGTAACTAGTGATGAATAGTTCTACAACAGATATTACAGATATTAAATAAATCAAATTATAACTGCATTAATAACTTTTAAAAGCGATGTTTTATATTTTATTTTAAAAGATTGTCATGGTAAAAACTGAAAGTATTCTTATTTACTTATGTTAAGTATAAGAATGAATCATCTCTGACTTAACCTATAATAAAACTGTTAGGATGTTATAATATACATGTCAACTTATGTTTCGTGAAATCCCTACTTATGATGTACACTATGTAACAAAACGATCGCGAAGTTAGTACGCAGAATGTTACAATCAACAAATGACTTCCTTTATTGGGTTTGCAGCGAGTAAAGGTCAGCAAAGAGCAGAGGTTATGTGTAATGAGGGAGTCTAAATGTATAGAATTACCTTTTGGAATGATCCCCATGAACATTCGGTACACAACACTCAGGACTTGTGGCTGTTATTTATATAAATAAAGCAGAGTTCTTGTCTGTGTGTGGATCACCGTATGGCTAAACTACAAGGAATTAAGGCATGACATTTTCAGGGTAGGTTCCTTTACAGCTTTGTACCTGACTCTCAGTTTCCTCTAGGGCTACTCCCCGTTGGACATCCAAAATTCCAATGTTAATCAAATGAAACCATATGGTTACAGTTTTCTGCTATTTATTTAATGCTATTCAAAAAAACACCTGACATTAGTATATTTACATTTGCTAACATTTTATACCCGGTGAAACCCGGTAGTATTCGATAAAATACTTTAAAATTAATTTTAAGTTTTTTATTGAATTATTGATGGTAAAACTATACGGATGGAGTACATAGATTCTTCCTTAGTTATGGGGGAGGTGTTTTGGATAGTTTATTTTTATTTTTTATTTTCATATGTAAGTAAGCACCAGGAAGGGAAAGATAGGACCTACCTTACCTAGTTTAAAGACTTCCCCATAAATGAAATATTTTGTTGTAAATTCCAATACATTGTTAAACATTGTCACGGAATAAATATTATTATTATTATTACTATTACTTACAAGTGATTCAGTTGTTATAACTTTACAGCTATTATGTAATAGCTGCGTTTTGAATGCGAAATTATGGGTTAGGAAGGACAGTTATAAACAGGAAGGATTGTTTCAAACCGAAGAAACAGACCGATGTTCCTCTAACAAGTACACACACATTTAAACCTTGACCTAAGCGACCAATCGTATTTAAAAAATGTAAAACACTTGGACCAGTCAGAACCATTTTAATCGGTCGATTTGTTTAATTGTATTTTTCAGATGACAGGTATTCAAGACCACATGTGTCATAAGGCATGTAAGTAAATATTGTCTTAGTCCTTTGCCCCATTAGCATTCAGTGTTCCTATTTTAATCCCATAGACTATACAAATCAGGTTGCTCTGGTTAAAGAAGTTAATTAACCGAAATACATCGTTTGATTAACCACCGAATGCAGCTATTTTGATTATTTGATTCTTGATTGGCTATATTCTATGTCTATTTATGGCGAGGATACTAGCCCATACTAGCTAAGCGATAATCTTGCAGAGTATCCATGATATATTTCCCGGTTAGTAGCAAGAGGCTCTCAAACGTTAGGAGGATTTATTGTTCACTGGAAAACATAAAATAAACCACGGAAGACATAAAGCCTCAATAAATCTGCAAATAATAGTGGCTAATGCCAAAGTTTCTGCAGTTACGTAAATTTTTGATCGCCTTCTGGGTGCGGAGGGGGTGGGCTGAAAAGGGGGGGGAGGAAAACAAAAAGAGCAGTGACGATTATTCAAATTAGTCGGACACGGTAGAGGCGAGCTGACCTTTGTGGTAATAACTGGTCCAGAGGTTGAAGTACAGGGTGGAATATTACGAAAACAGTTGAACACTGAGGGACGGGTCTGGCATTCCGTCATCGAATAACAAGAAAATTTGATAGATCGTGAATTGTGGTGTTGGAAACTGTTATTTAAAACTTGGAGTATTAAATGTAAACAAACTTATTTTGTGCAAGAGTGCATACCAAATGAACTATAAGTAGAATGAATTTTTATCTCTATTCAGTTGCCGGCCTGTCGGCTCTTCGGGATCAAACGGTTAAACCAAATCAAGTTTGAAATTTAAACCATTTTTTTCTGTTTGAAGATATTTTAAATAAATATAATGTATTTTATGCACCTAATATGTCTATCTAGAGACTTTATAAATATATTTAATATATTCAATAAAGACGAAATCTCGATTCAGCTCAATAATATACACCTAGAAATACAATTTCAATGTTCGATATGAGTACTATTTTCAAAACGTAGAAATCGGCACTTTAAGAAGGGATTTTAAGAAATTAGGGCTCCACGCCACAGATCTTCAAAGTACCAGTTTGTTTAAAAATTCACATATTTGCTATTTTATTGTAGCTTTAAACAAATGTTCATGATTCGAAATAAGTTTAAACGTTTTAGAGTTGCAGCACCACACAATTATTTTATTCCCCACAGATGAAGCCAGGTACTTGAAAAGCTAGTTACTTAGGCCTAACATTTGAATTTACAATTTTTAACTGAATTAGGAACGTGAAAATATATATATATAACTGAAATTTACCAAACTTAGTTCAAAAAACGTTTGAACTTTTCTAATATTAGTTTATAAGTAAGTACACTTCAAATTGTCAAAAGGAAAATGTACTTAACGTTTAACCATAGAAGAAAAGCCGATCTGTCTTGCACTTCCAAATTGTACCACTGTGCGTGATAAAGTAGCGAAAATTAAAATATATATGTTTAAATATGATATCCGAAATTTGAAAAGGTCAAACATGTAAGAAGTCCTTAGCCCTTAATAATAACCCTGTTAACCATGAGAATAACTACAACTTGAAAGATGACGTTCTTTTGTTATATTTTGAAAGTTAATATTCCAGAGAAAAGAATAAAAAAATTCTACGATTCTTTGAACTAAATTCGTTTAACTGGCTGATAAAAACAAAGGTCAAAAGTTGTAAGTCTAGTTTTGTGAAAAATTATTATCTCAAATTAATTTCGAAATACAGAGGCAAGTATTGGTAACAAAATCAGTAGTTGAGATAACTTTTAATCAAATAAAATTATTAACGTATCAATAAAGGTAAATTTACTTTCGTTAAAGTAGGTTGGATTTCATCATTCCCGTTCGTTTTATATCTAGCGAGTAAAATAGTTCAGTTATAACCAATGTTCAGTTCAGTTATAACAATGACAAACATTTTTCAGTTTTTATTTTCATCACGAGTAGGATATGAATCAAAACCACTTTTTATAATTTAAAGCCCCTTGTTTTACCTCGCGGCCATGTTTGTAGAGTTTGACAGAGACTAAGTTTGCTATTAACGTCTCATCTGTCTGTCTGTCCGCCGCTGTCTATCCGTTCGTCTTTTTATCTGCCTGTCCGTCCGTTCTCAGGACATACAAATGGTTGTTTATTAGACCATAACCTTATATTTTGTCTGTAAAAATACTTTCCTCTACATAATAATCGCTTATCCTATTGCAGTAAACATGACTTATAAGTTATACAACTTGAATTTCTAATAACTATTTCCTAAAAATTGTATTTAAAGTAAAAAATTCTCGTAAACACTATTTTGTTTTTTGGCCGGACCGGTAGTTTTTGTAGGTTTTATGAATATCAAATCCTTGGTAAAAGGTTTAGTTGAAATATGTTTTGAATTTTTACAGAGGCCTTAAATCATATAAAACCTGAACTGTAGCCTATACACATCATTAGTGGAGGTCCATGTATCGTAAAAACTAAGCTAACGTGTTTTTTGTTAACAGCACTAACACTAATCTTACTTCAACAATAGCCAAAAAGAATTACAAAATAAATTATAAATTTGTCTTTAGATTTGTTGACGGGACTCTCGCCAAAACTTACAGCCAGTAAAACTTTTTCTTAGCTGCTGTTTGCAAAAATTTTAAATGTTATTATACTCATTATATAATTGTCCTCATGAGGTCCGAATTGTGGCACTGTGTAATGCTGTATAATTCCTTTAAAATGACATGTGATATTCAAACCTATACGTCCTTAAGACATCAAATACTTCCTTAAGGGCAACCCTTAATGACGGAGTCGTATGCCTAAGGTAGACATAGGGCGTGTTGCATATAATTTTAAAACGTAATGCAATTCAACAAACTGGACCTTAATGATCTACGACATGTAATCACGTTTTATTTCGTCAGATTCATGTATACTATTTTTCAGGTCCAAATGTTTATCTTGTCTTCTGTTTTTAGCGAATTTCCCCTATAGGGAAGAAGCTATTACCGTAGGTCTCATGATAAGACTTAAGCCCGAGACCGTGACAATTTTTTTTTTAAGGTCCCAAGATGACTAAAACACTATTCGTTCAAATTTATATATATGTAAATATATATCTATGTATAAACATAAACATATATATAAATATATACATATATATAAACATATATATATAAACATATATTTACATATATGTGTGTGTGTCCGTGAATGCGATAACTTGAGTAAAAAACGTCCAATTTTGATGAAATTTAGCTCAAATGTGTAAAGTGACATTTATGACTTTAAGTTCGAAAACCAGAAAAATCGGACTATGGGAAGGGGGGTTTATGGGGGTTTTAAATTTTCCAAAAATCAGTTTTTTGCATTTTTCACCCTAAAATTTTTGAAACACTTAATTTTGGTTTTGACCATGTTATAGAGCTTAAAAAACAAATAATATGGTATTTTGAATTATTAACCTATAGGTTAAGTGATTGCGGAAAAAATCCAAAAAAAACATGCTCATAAAATCTCCCATGTTAATCTTATGGGAAAAAGGTTTTTGGCTTTTCCTCAGTTAATTTTACTTTAAACTTCACATTTGCTTTTACCAATCACTTCAGCTCCACAAAACAATCATTTTGGTGTTTAAATTGTGATTCTACGTCCAACCGTTGCAGAGATAAACACAGTACGTTGTCCAATGATATCCTTATGGAGAATAAATAAAATTTGATATCTCGATTATTTATGAATGTATATTGATGAAACTTGGTATGTGGCTTCATGTTGTACTGGTATATTGATATTTGAACAAAAAACAAATGTTTTGTTGGTTGTCCCCGTAGCAGCTAACCTGCATACTCAGCCCTAATGTTATTCTTATGGAGAATAAGTAAAGTTTTGTATCTCCCTATATTATAAAATATCTCCCGTTTTTTAGTAATTTTAGTTAGAAACATTAAAATGGCCGCCATTTTGAACAGGAAAAATATTTTTTAATATTGCGTTTACTATTATTTTATTATTTCCTTAAACACTATACCAATTTTCATAAATATATCTTTAATAGTTTTTAAGATATAACATGTTAATGAAAAATACAAAATGGCGGATATTTTGGTAACAAGGCGTTTTTTGGAAAAAAATGTTATTCTTAATTTTTATTTTGACCCATATAACCAATTTCTAAAGTTTTTGAACTTACTTCCGGGACTCCCTGTATAATCTTTGAAAAAGTCTGAATTTAGTTTTCATGATTGGATTCAGCTTTAAAAAACACACAGTTTTGTGTTTTTATCATTGCTCTACGTCACTTGGTTCCAGAGATATTCAAAGTGCTAATCAAAGTGCGTTGTCCAATGTTATTCTCATGGAGAAAAAGAACAATTTTATCTCTTGCTTATATATGAACGTATACCGACGAAATTTGGTATATGGGTTCATCTGGTTGTGGTATATCGTTATTTGCACAAAACAATTTTACTGAGATAGTTCCTGTAGCAGCAAACCTGCATACTCAGCCCCATGTTTATCTTATGGAGAGTAAGTAAAATATTATGTATCCCTTAATTATGAATATAAATTAATAACACTCTGTTTGTGGCTTCGCCTAGTTGAGTTATATTCATATTTGCATAAAAAGCCATATTTTGTGTCCCTTGTTACAGCAAACCTGTGTACTCAGCTCCCATGTTATTTTTATGGAGAATAATTAAAATGGCATATATCGTTTATATATGAATGTATGTTGATGTAACTTCGTATGTGACTTCAACTAGTTGAGTTATATTCATATTAGCATAAAACCCCATATTTTGTGTCCCTTGTTGCAGCAAACCTGCGTTCACAGCTCCCATGTTAGTTTTAAAATGTTATATATCCCTTATTTGTGAATTTAGTAAGATTAACTTGATGCGATAATAAGCTATATATATGTGCATTGAAAATTCGCTGAGTACGCAGGTTTGCTGAGAGGGGGTGTATTTTTCATCTCATAACTTAAATGTACCGTAATTAGTAATGTGCTATAATTTATTTTTGTGATTGTTATTATCGTGTTTTAAGGTGAGATTTCCTCTCAAAAATGTGTAGGCCTATGGCTCATAATACTTAACTTTTTAAAATTCAATAGATCGTTTTATTCGTGTAAATAAAAATATATTAGAAACATTTAATGGAAATTAATTTTGTTTTAACGAATTCCCCCTCTAGGGAAGAAGCTATTACCGCAGTCGGCATGGTAAGGTCTAGGCCCGGGACCATGATAACTTTTCGTTTTGAGGTCCTCAGACCCCAAAAACATCATTCGTTCGAAACTGTATATATATATATATATAAATGTGTCCGTGAGCACAATAACTCTCGTAAAAATTATCCGATTTTGATGAAATTTTGTATAAACGTGTAAAGCAGCATTTATTCGAAAACCAGACAGATCGACCTATCCGAAGGGGTATTTTGGGGGGTTTTGTACCCCAAAAATGGGTTTTTTGAACTTTTTATACATAATTTTTTAAATAGACAAATTTTTACACCATTGGATTCAGCTTAAAAAAACACACAATTGGGTATGATCATTCCTCTACGTCAATTGGTTACCGAGTTATTGAAAGTGCTAAACACTGTACGTTGTCTAATGTTATTCTTAAGGAGGAAAGAAATTTTTTATATCTTGCTTATTTATAAACGTATACTGAGGAAACTTGGTATACAGCTTCATCTCGTGGTGGTCTATTAATATTTGCTCAACAAAAATTGTTACCAAAGTCTCCCGTAGCAGCAAACCTGCGTACTCAGCCCCCATGTTATTCTTATGGAGAATAATGAAATGATCTGTCTCCCTTAATTATGAACATAAATTAATAAAAACTGGTATACGACTTCACCTAGTTGAGTTCAACTGATATTAGCATAAAAATCCATTTTTTGTGTACCTTGTTGCAGCAAACCTGCGTACTCAGCCCTAATGTTATTCTTAAGGAGAATAATTAAAATTGTATATATCGCTTATTTCTGAATATATTTTTATGAAACTTGGTTTATGGCTTGGCTTTATGTAGTATTAAGACATTTATATATCCATTGGAAATTCTCTGAGTATGCAGGTTTGCTGCGACGGGGGTGTTATATTTCATTCTTTGAAATATCTAGTATTGTGTTACAAAATTCAAAATCAAATCTGTACCGACAGAATCTGCTCGCACGTTAGGCAATTAACAACCTGGATCATTGATGTATTACAGAACTCTTAAGATTGGCTAATCCATTGTATTGCGGGCAGTTTGTAATCAAATACAATTACAAGTTGTGATAGAGTAAGATAAATATGGTATCACTTTTTCTTAAATCCTAGGTATACTTTAAAAAATATAAATTTAGCATTATCAACACAATAGGCGAAATGTGAGTACGTCTCCATATTTTACATGTTTATTCATGGAAACACTTAATATCCAATGACATGAGGCTATATTTACTTATACTATTTACGCAACATTTGTAAAACTACGTAATTTTGCATAAAATTAAAACAAGTTTCCACATTTAATAAAAAAAATACCCCCATCGCAGCAAACCTGCATACCCAGCGAATTTTCAATGCACATTTTTGTCTTAATACTACATAAAGCCGCTTACCAAGTTTAATAAAAATATATTAAGAAATAAGCGATATTTTAATTATCCTCCTTAAGAATAACATTGGAGATGAGTATGTAGGTTTGCTGACACAATTGTGATGCAAATATCAATATAATTCAACTTTTTGAAGCCACACACCAAGTTTTATCAATATTCATTCATGAATAAGCGATATATAACATTTGAATCATTCTCCATAAGAATAACAAGGGGGCTGAGTAAGCAGGTTTGCTGCAAAACGAACGAAAAATATGGGTTTTCATTCAAATATCAATATAACTCAACTAGGTGAAGCCATATACCAAGTTTTATCAATCTACATTCATAAATAAGCGATGTATACCATGTTTAAATTATTCTCCATAAGAATAACATGGGGGATAAGTATGCAGGTTTGCTGCAACAAGGTGCACAACAAATGGGGTTTAGCGAATTTCTCCTATAGGGAAGAAGCTATTACCGTAGTCGGCATGGTAAGACCTAGGCCCGGGACCATGATAACTTTTCGTTTTGAGGTCCCCAGACCCCAAAAACACCATTCGTTCGAAACTGTATATATATATATATATATATATGTGTGTGTGTGTGTGTGTGTGTGTGTGTGTGTGTGTGTGTGTGTGTCCGTGGGTGCGATAACTCTCGTAAAAAAAGGTCCGATTTTGATGAAATTTTGTATAAATGTGTAAAGGAACATTTATGACTTTAAGTTCGAAAACGAGCCATATCGCTCTACCTTAAGGGGTATTTTTCGGGGGTTTTGTACCCAAAAAATGTTTTTTTTTTAATATTTTAAGTCAAATTTTAGTTTTCACCATTGGATTCAGTTAAAAAAAACACACAATTTGGTATTTTGATCATTCCTCTCCGTCAATTGGTTACCGAGATATTGAAAGTGTTAAACACAGTACGTTGTCTAATGTTATTCTTATGGAGGAAAAGGAAATTGTTGTATCTCGCTTAATTGTGAACGTATACTGACGAAACTTGGTATACAGCTTCATCTTGTTGTGGTCTATTGATATTTTCTAAAAAAAATCTTTGCCAAAGGCTCCCGTAGCAGCAAACCTGTGTTCTCAGCCCCCATGTTATTCTTATGGAGAATAATTAAATGCTCTTTCTCCCTTAATTATGAACATTAATGAATAAAAACTGTTATACGTTTTCACCTAGTTGAGTTATATTGATATTAGCATAAAAACCCATTTTTTGTGTTCCTTGTTGCAGCAAACCTGCGTACTCATTCCCAATGTTATTCTTATGGAGAATAATTAAAATTTGATGTATCGCTTATTTGTGAATATATTTTTATGAATCTTGGTATGCGGCTTTATGTGGTATTGAGACATATATTTTGCATTGTAAATTCGCTGAGTACGCAGGTTTGCTGCGACGGGGGTATTTATGCAAGTATCAGTATAATTCAACAAGAGGTGAAACTGCATATCAAATTTGATTAATTTATATCATAATTAAGGGAGAAATAAGATTTGACTTATTCTCCATAAGAATAACATTGTGCTGAGTACGCAGGTTTACTGCTACAGGAAGTATCAGTACAAATTGTGTTTTTTGCAAATAAGAATAGACCACAACCAGATGAAGCCACATACCAAGTTTCATTAATATTTGTTCATTAATAAGCAAGATATAACATTTTACTTATTCTCCATAAGATTAACATTGGACAACGTGCTTTGTTTAGCACTTTTAATATCTCGGTAACCAATTGACGTAGAGCGATGATCAAAATACCAAATTTTTTAAAACTAAATTTAATGGTCAAACAAAAGTTTGGGTTTAAAAAGAATTACATGTAAAAAGTTAAAAAGAAACCCAATTTTTGGGGTAAACCCCCCCCTAGCCCCCCCCTTTAAACTAGAGCGACATGTCTGGTTCTCTAACTCATGAAAATAGATCCTACCTTACACGTTTAAACCAAATTTCATCAAGATTGGACCATTTTTACGAAAGTTATCGTGCCTACGGACACATATATACCTATATGTATACATAATATATATATATATATATATATATATATATATATATATATATATATATATACTAGCTGTGTACCTGTCCTTCGTACGGGTTGTATATAAATGGTAGATTAACTAAATCAAATACCAATCCACATTGTTTTATAATATTAAAATTACATTTTACACGTTTAATGTACAGTTAAATCAAAGTTAATTAACGAAATATACTGGCAGATAGTTCTGGTCCTGTTGCTAATTAGAGGAACTCGGTCGGGTAGTAAACGGCGTGTGGTTTGCGACTCCAAATCGGTACATATAACACTTTGGATTCGCTTTTAGAAATAAAAGAACTCAAGTACAATAAAAATAAAAAAATTATCGGGGAGGGAGGGAAGGGAGGCATTAATATAAAATCGGTGGGGGAGAGTAAAAATATAAAATCGGGGGGGGGGGGGCAAATATGTAAAATTGAGGGGGGACATAAAATAAAAATATAAAATCTAAGAGGGGGGGGAGCAAAATATAAAATTGTGGTGAGGCAAAAATAGAAATGGGGGTAGTAAAAATATAAAATCGGGGGGAGGCAAAAAAATATTAAATCGGGTGGGGAATATTAAATCGGGAGGGAGCAGCAAATATAAAATTGGGGGGGCAAAAATATAAAATGGGGGGCAAAAATATGAAATGGAGGGGGACATAAAATCAAAGTAAAAATCGAAGAGGGAGGGAGCAAAATATAGAATCGGGGGTGGGGCAAAAATAAAAATTTGGAGGGGAACAAAAATATAAAATCGGGGGTGGGTACAGGAAGTATCGGTAAAAATTGTTTTTTGTGCAAATAAGAATAGACCACAACCAGATGAAGCCACATTAATATTTTTGTTCATTAATATTAATCAATAGCTATCTGACGTACCCGTTCTTCGCACAGGGGTTTTCTCTACCCGTTCTTTAGTCAATGCAATTTCCATTTTAGTTAGCTTGAAACAGCTGTTCTTGCTTCTGCTCTTTAAGCTGTCAAATCGAAGTGTCCACAGCTGTTCACATTACAGTTTACTTTCTTCTGAAATGTAAACATTGAAACTTAGGACGTTGACGGGGCGTAGCCCGAGGGGATTGTAAGGAAGTGAATAGGCCTATGTGTTGCATGGGTTCAAGATTACAGAATGTAATCAATCATACATGAGTATGATAGGTACATAAATGAATAAAAACTGGTATACGACTTCACCTAGTTGAGTTCTATTGATATTAGCATACCAACCCATTTTTGTGTACCTTTTTGCAGCAAACCTGCGTACTCAGCCCTAGTATTATTCTCATGGGGAATAATTAAAATTGTCGCAGCAAACCGAGAGAGCCTATGGTTTTGCGCCTATGTGTAAAGTTTCAGCCTAGTCGGTTCAGTAGTTTTTGCGTTCACCCGGAACATCAGACAGACAGACAGACAGAAACCACCTCTTCTTTATAACATTATATATATATATATATATATATATATATGTGTGTGTGTGTGTGTGTGTGTGTGTGTGTGTGTGTGTGTGTGTGTGTGTGTGTGTGTGTGTGTGTGTGTGTGTGTGTGTGTGTGTGTGTGTGTGTGTGTGTGTGTGTGTGTTTGCGTGAATTTGAACGAATTGTGTTTTTGGCATCTGGGGGACTCAAAACGAAAATTTATCATAGTCTCGGGCTTAAGTCTTACCATGAGACCTATGGTAATAGCTTCTTCCCGATAGGGGAAATTCGCTAAAACTAACATATAATATTCAACGGATATTTTATTTCTTTAGAACATATCTGTTTTAGAATATTCATAAGTAAATAGTTACAATATTTACAATTTAGAGTTACCCTATGGTAGATGCTTTCCCAAAACATAGCATTACAGTTTCAATAAAGTAAAATAGCCAATCTTCATAAAATGTTTGTGTGTTGAAAATAATTAACTTCCTAAAGATAAAAACAGCAAGGTATTTTATCATAAACCTACTCTATACGATCGGCAACCGTAATTAGAGAAAACACATCAGCTCCACAAACAAACAAAACCGACGCACGCGCAACACTTTAGCCGGGCAGGAAAAAATAAAATCAAAACAAATTGGCACCCGAGTAAAAGATGAGGTCTGGATGTCGATATATGGTAACCAGGTGCAAAGAAACAAAAACACTTTTGGCTCTTAAATCTACGTCGTCTAAGCATAATTTAAAAATGCGTTTTTTCAAGTGAACCGTAATGGGAGACTCGGAATTAATAAAGGGGCTGTGGGTAATGAGGGGCTTTGATTTATGGAGGCAGTGTTATATAGTGGGGCCCCGGGGCAGAGCCGGTGTACGCTATGGCAGCGGCCAGTGCCTCAGTGCCGCCGTGCCCCCGCACCGCCGCGCGCCGGCCGGGAGAAATCCCTCAACTTCAGCCAAGAAATCCCTCTTTTCTCCTTTAACACACAGCTTATAATAATTTCCCTCGGTATGATTAAAATCATCAACAAATTCGTTTTTAAAATTATGTCATGGAGAATGTTTAATACCTTTGTTTTGTTAATTTTATTATTTTTCAACGGCAAAGCCGTATAATACAGAAATGTGTACATGCAAGTTAATAAAATTATGTGAATAAGACAATACAATCAACAAACCTACTATTCAAATTAATCATTAGTTGATGTACAAGGAGAAACATTTTAAATTTATGAAAGTGAATACAAAATGTGTTTCATTACTGGTGTCCTGTAAAGGCGCCACCTAACCAGAACAGCTACGAGAAAATTGGGGCCCTGGGTAAAAATCCTTTGGGGGCCCCAGATTTCCCTATTTTAATATTTTGGTAAATCGTGTCTTTTGGCCGGGGTCCCCCTAGTGCTCCTGGAATTCGGGGGCCTGAGGCAAAGTGCCCCAGGTGCCCCTCCCCTCGCCCCCGGAGGCGGTCCTTCACTGGAATTCAACAACGCACTGGTCACTGCGGTTGATGTGATAGTGAAAAATGTGCATACAACCACCATTCAATGATAATATAACAAGGTAACAAGGACACAATGTATCGGGAGAACATGGCAATTTTCAACATTATAGTAAAGCAATAAATTCAACAAATTATACAGGAAAATAAACAACAGCAACACAACAGTATATAGAGCTATATAAGTAATAACAAATCCGTAACAATGTCGTCTGGAAAATGTAAAATTTAGCTAAATTTATTTTATATCTAGGCCTATGATAAATATTTTCCCTAATTCCATGATTTTAATTTTGTTGTCCTTAAATATGTAAAATGGATTGAAAAATAGTTTGGTAAAACTTAAAATTCCTTAGCAAATAACTATATTTCTAGTAATTCCTCAATCCCTCTTTAATCTATCGAGGACCAGAAAACAACTTGAAAAGCACTGTCTTTCGTCACTGTCGTATAACCTTTTGTCGAGGTTCCGGGTTTATTAATGGGTTTGATGGATAGAAGCAGTGGAGTTGAAGTGTTTTTACTATTTTTTTAACGTCACTAAAAGCTATTTTACTATTACATAAACATACTAGCTGGTACCCGCGACTTCAATTCCATGGTATTTCTTCATCCCCTTTATTACCGCTGATTCCCGTTGATTTCCCGTTCGTTGCCATTGATTCCCGTTTGTCCCCGGTGGTGAAAATATTTTTACCACGGAAATTCAAATAGAATAACTACCCCATTAGGAATACTGATGATTTCAGACATACGTGGGGGCACAACATATTGTCATTATGGTAGTTGGTCCATCGTTGATTTTATGCACCTATCATCCTACACAGTTTCAGGTCCACTATTCCAGTATTAGGCATGTCTACTAAGCATAACTCTGAAAATTAGTGGGGCGGAGCCCTATGATATTTTTATAAGTGAAGTAGTATCATGTTTGATTATGTTGTAGTATATATCTGGCTGCCAAATTACGAAATTACAGGTCAACGGTTCAGTAGTTGGTTAATGTAGAGTCCGCCTATGACTGCTTTGAGTTTTTAGGTATGTTTAGCTATCTTTTTTATAGTTAGCCTATTTAAAATATCACTTTAAAACCGGTATTTTGGATTTCGTTTACAGTTAGCGGGAAATCGAAGTATTTTCCCGCCATTTTTAATAAGTGTATTGTTTGGCGGCAAACATATGTCACTACTCACGCGAGTACTCAAATACTTGTTCAGATGTTCCCCGTGTAATTAGGCTTGTCAGGACTATATAGTCATGTTTGTAATGTAACTAATGACCAAAAGTGGTTGAATTGAACACTAAACCACCGACCACTAAACTCATGTGTGTCATACTCTAATTCAATTTATATAAACAATAAATACGAATTTAGTTACTCCGATTCGAGAAAATATTATTAATTACTTACGGTACTTTTAGTTTAAAATGTGATGTAAGTCCAAAAGTTATCGCATAAAAATTGTTGTTCTTGCTTGTGCACTGTGTGTTTTGTTAGTATTAACAGTTATTATATATTCAATTAAATTGCCTTCTATACTTCTATTATATTAAGTCTGGAACTATGCAATCCTAGGGGACAGAGCTCTGAAACTGGATGTTTTCGAAAACTCCAAAAGGGACATGTAGACGTTAAGGCCTTTAAATAACACATACACCATGATTTGATATACAGTACAATGGTGTTGCTGGTCACAAAAATCGCCTTATTCTTTTAATAAATCCTACTGATATGAAAAAATGGGATGGTGTGTGTCTGTCTGTCTGCTTTTTGTTCCTCAATCACTCTAAAACTATTGAACCGATTGGCATGAAAATTTACAGGAATTTTCCTTGTATACCAAATAATCACATAGGCCGATATTCATTTTGGAAATCCTATAGGGCTTTGCCCCACGGGTGTTCAAAGTTCCCATGTATTACTTATGGACATTCATTTTTGTTTGAGTTGTTGAAAATACAAACAGCTGATCTTGATTCATAGTAGTTCCACGGGCTAACCACAGAATGCAGCACACAAAACTGTTTATTTTTTCTACTCTGATTTTTACCCCGTTGCGAAGCACGGGATTAGCACCTAGTAGATAATAAAATTATAGAATTGCCCGTGCGCAGCTTGCGCATTTAAACCCCTGTTTTGAGTTGGTGTCTCTCCAAAATGGTGCCACCTGTTTTACAAATAATTAAGTAAGAATAACTCTTCAGCTTCTAACTTTTATAATTGATTTTTTTACATTTAGCGGAGAATGTAATCTTCAAAATAATAGCTTATATTGGTTTTGGCGAAGTACTAAGGGATATATGGTGTACCGACAAAAACATCCTTGAGAAATAATATAAGGATCATTTGATCAAATTTGCTGTTATAATATTATTTAAGCAAATCAATATAACCCCATCCTTTAATATAAGCTCAAACCAGCTAAAATCTAACAGCTTATTCGTCCGTAAATACCTAAAAAATGATAGATACAAATCTCGGACAAAACTATCAGAAGAATCTAAGGAATCTGACAATAAATAATTAAAGAGAGACTATAACTATAACCCGTCCTAACGAGAACAATGCATGGTAATCTACCTAATTAATAACTATTATTAAACAATCAGGAGGCTGGGCGGTGAAGGGGCCGCGGGCGAGAGGCTGAGCAACGCACATTCCTGCGGCGCGGCCAGGACAGGGCTCGAACCCGGGACCCCCGGCCTCCGGGGGCCGCAGACAGACCGCCGCCACTGCCGCCGAGGAGGTAATAGACCCATCACCAGGAGGAGGCAGGAACGAGGAACTAGACTGCATCTTTGGGGTGTACCAAAACGGGCTGCAAAACGAACGGACATGCATATCTAATAGTTTGCTCTTTCCACTAATGTCACGTTACTAATCTGTGTGTTACTAATGTGCGCGGTCTGCAGCTAACTAACAAAACACACTAAATATTAATCTGGATAAAATACGAACAAAGTTATTCTGTTACTGTAAGATCCAATTTCAAATTATTTTATCAATATTTTTTACGAGTTTAAGCGATATTTTCTACGCTTTTTGCAATTTATTATTTGTTTGTCCTTTTCAGAATGTTATAAAACTAAAAATAAGCTGTTTTAATTATTTTTAAGTTAACGGTTGGGCTTTGAAACAATAAAACAATCTTTTGATGCAGGTCTGTTCCATTCATAATGTTAATTCCGGAAATAACAAAACACTCTGCACTATTGCGGATTGAGGCGATTTTGTTAATGTCTCAATCGTTGAGATTGGTTCAGAAATATCAGAGAATCGCCTTAGCGCATCAAAGATGTACAAGATTTTGAAACACTGAAAAGAATATACTCTGAACAACATGACGATATTTGTACCGTTGTATTCGTATTTTGGTGCAGACTAGAATAATATATATAGCTTCTATACTCGTAGATTGTTATATCAAAGGTGAAAACTGATAGAAGGTCAGATTTTCACAGTTGGATTAATTGCTGCAAGCCGGCCGCGAAGAGTCACGCGAACAAAAATGTACGCAAACAAAGTTATCGTTGGCCCCGGATAAAACCGGAGATTCACCACATGTGGCACTTCTATTCTCAGACATACTCTTTTATACTTGATACTCCTCTTATCAGACAAACTCTTTTAACTTCTGTCTAAATGTATAGCTTCTCAAGAGGCAGATTGTTGGGAAGGAAGTCTTTTTACGGAGCCGTGCCAAAGCAAGAGACGCTTTTCCTTCCCTCTACCAACGTAACCCAGCAAAAATGCATGAACAGTACTTTTAATCAGTACTATTTCAGTCAGCAGACTTGTGCAACAAAACAAAATATTCTGTAGAGAAATTATATGTTTTACAATATTTGTTGCGGGTCAATATTATAAGCTGTTGGTTCTGGCGAGTGTGACGACGCTGAGGGACCTCTCTCGATAGGGCAATCTATCGCGAAGGCCATTTGGCCCCCAAGTGTTACCACTTTGTGAAGCATGCGAGTCATTTTCCAGCAAGTTAGATCCATAGGTAACTGATTAGTATCTCTCTGAAAAAGGATACAAAAACAAATCATCTAAGGCAGTAAACGAACATTGAGGCTGTTTTTTGTAACTTTTGTATTCTGTTTTTCATCTTCCTTAGAGTTACTTAAACAGGATAGGAGAAGTAAAAAATGACAAGTGTAGATTATAGCAAGATATTTAAAAAAATATACTGTAACTAGTGGCTTGAAGAGGTGATAGCCCCTGACCTTGATCCAAGTAGGATCACATGACAGATCGTAAACAAAGTATAGACACTTAATCACATGTTTTATTGTAAACAAAGCAGACATTTTTAAATTCCCATGTTTTTCTTAAGGGGCATGTTTTGTGTTATTTCTTATTTCCTGGTAACCTTTTGGAAATACTGCTATTTTTCCCGAGTCCCTGGGATCGAGACCTTTAATTTGAGCCGTCTCCCATCGTCCTGCGATTTTCCAATCCCTCACAATTTTGACTAAAAGATTTCGCTTACAGAATTATATATAAAGATGAGGAAATATTTGTGGATCAAGATCTACTAAAACATTTTTAGTTTAAAAATGTAATTGCATAAATGAGGTGTAGGCCTACAATGTACACGAGTCATATTTTTTTGGCCGAATGTATTGAGATCGTTGAAAAATATGGGGGTTCTTGTAATGTTTTATTTATCTCATCCTTTTATAGATAAATCAAAAATGCCAATAATGACAGTTCATGGTTATTTTAGTGTAGTGTGGAGTTACCAAGTACTGTAGTCATGGACTGTGTTCCTATACTATATATTTAAGAAAAAACCGCCACTTTGATTTTATAACATATTTTTCTGTTTTTACGGTTCATAAGCCTGTGGATTTTTTATTTTTTTAAAATAAACATACCAAACCCCTGTTTTGTCACCATCCAAATTGACCTATTTTTAGTAAGCATCATTAATTAACAGCCCGATGCAAGATGACAGGGGGGTCAATATAAATATAAAACCTTTAGGCTACAAAATGTATAGATTCAATCAGGGTTCTGGCGAAGTTCAGATTATGAAGCGAGCAACCTTAGCACTAACGAGTATATTTCAGAAGATTACAATCGCTTCTACAGGTTAAGTTACGATAGCTAATTGAGTTTTAACAATAATTTTGAATACTTAGAAAACAGCTCAGATTGGCAATTTGAAGGGCGGTGTAAGTCAACCTGTGTGGGGCGGCCACATCAGACTTCTGAGGGACAGATTTGCCGCCACAGGCGATGACAGCTTCATCAGCTGATTGGCCCGTGGTCACGTGACACCAGGACAGCTGGTAGTTACAGCCGCCTCCACTAGACAGCGCTGTCTGGTTAATTGATCGGCACTTGCTATAGCTCAGAAATATGCATCAAGTAGCGCTCCAATAAGTGATTTATTTGACGTTACCAATGTATCTCCAGGTTGATTTTATTTGTAAACGTGATTTCGTTGTTTTTTCAGATTGGTTTGAAGATACCGATACTTTGAACTAGCTTTTTTCCTATGTCCGCAAACTGATTTATACGCACTGTTATATGTGATACAATATTACTTTGTAAAGTTGTCATAATATGTTTTATAGAATTTTCTTATTGTTAACTTATTCTTGGTTATATTGTACTATTTGGCTAATACCGTTTGAAGCATATTTGTATGCTGATAATGACCGCTAACAAATGAATGGTTTGATCCTCCTAAAACTCACAGCTCTTTATTGGAGCTTTGTAATCCAAAATTATTGGATTATTAGAGATGAGGAAATTAAATGTTAAGTCAAATATCTTCTATAATTCAGGATGATTAAGAACTATAACACAGAACTAAAAAAAGTTCAAACTAGGGCAATAAACTCTTTAGTAGCGGCCAGTGAAGTAAGTTAGTTGTTGTGCGACACTGGTCTAAAATCAAAGTAAATGCAAGGATGTATCGTGTGAACTTTTGTTTAAAAAATACAGACTAATGATAACGTGATTATAGGAAAAATACAGAATAATCATACAAAAATATATCCACCTAGAAGAAACTGGGAACCAGTTATAAAATTACTGGACCCAGCCCATAGCTTAATAAATGTTTGGATGTTATTTTACCCAATTGTAACTAATATTTGTTATAAGGTAATACAAATTTAGGAAATAACTAGTAGTTGCCCGTCAAAATTCAAAGGATTAAATATTAAGTTTGGCCCACGGTACCCTGTAGCAACCACAGCAATTTAATGCTTGACTTAAACTATCACAAATTGTGAAAATGCACTTTTATATGTGGCACGACAGAGCTAAAAAGTCTCAAAACTAAAAACGAACATTTAAAAAATATAAATTAAAACCAGGTTTACATACCTTTTCCGTCCAAACAGTTCAAACAGTACTGTATTTTGATCTGTTTGGACGGAAAAGGTAAGTAAACCTGGTTTAATTTCTAAATAAGTTCAGGAGGCATTTTCAAAATTACTTTACAAAAGAAGATTCTTATTAAAGATTACATTTGATGTTTACTAAAGTCGAAAATTAATCAAACGCTTGTCTAAAGAAAACCACAGAGTCAGAATCAGCACACAACAGCCACACAGAGAATCAGCAGGGAATCACGGAGAATCAGCTGTTTGTTGTAAACAAAACAGACTATAAATCCCATCAAAACGGATTGTAGACATTTACATTTTGTATCATTTAACAAAATTAAAGGAAGAAAATTATAAATCTGACAATTTTGGGGAGTATCGGAATGTTTCAGCTTCAAATTAGTACAAATCTCATCACCGCACGTTACCTGGTTTTTTCAAACTAAGGCCGAGTTCCTGATCAAACATTCTCCCATATGAACAGTATGGAGACGTTTTAGGACTTGTAGCGAACTTAAAGGGATAAAATGATAAATCTGACAATTTTGGGGAGCGTCGTAATAAGTTTCAAATAGGTACAACTTCCATGACCACACGTTGGAGACCACACGTATTCTAAAACTAAGGCCGAGTTCCTTCAAAAATATTCTCCTATTTAAAAAACATGGAGCAATTTTGTAAATGTCAATATTTTAAAAACTAAAGCGGTTTTAGTTTTTCTGTTAATCTACAGTGCAAAAAATTTACAATGGGATATCGATTGTCGAAATCGGTTGAGAAATAACGTCGTCTCCAGGTGTCTAGCTTGGGACATTATATTCATAATTGTAGTTGCTGAAGAGAACTATTACTATATTAGGAATTTAATACCCCCGTCGCAGCAAACCTGCATACTCAGTGAATTTCCAATGGAGATAAAAAAGTCTTAATACTACATGAAGCCACTTACCAAGTTTCATAAAAATATATTCACAAATAAGCGATATATGCAACATTAATTATTCTCCATAAGAATAAAACTGGGGCTGAGTACGCAGGCTTGCTGCAGCAAGCAACACAATAAATGGGTTTTTACGTTAAATATCAATAGAACTTAACTAGGTGAAGTCGTATACCAGTTTTTATTCATTTATGTTCATAATTAAGAGAGACATGGCATTTAATTATTCTCCATAAGAATAACATGGGGGGAGTACGCAGGTTTGCTGCTACGGGAGCCTTTGACAAAAAATTGTTTATATGAGGAAATATCAATAGACCACCACGAGATGAAGCCGCATACCAAGTTTCGTAAGTATACGTTCATAAATAAGCGAAATATAAAATGTTTCTTTTCCTCCATAAGAATAACATTATACAACGTACGGTGTTTAGCACTTTCAAAATCTCGGTAACCAATTGACGTAGAGGAATGATCAAAATACTAAATTGTGTGTTTTTTTAAGCTAAATCCAATGGTTAAAATTAATATTTGACTATTTCAAAAATTATATGTAACAAATTAAAAAAAAACCTTTTTGGGGTATAAAACCCCCCCAAAATACCCCTTCGGATGGAGTGATCTGGCAGGTTTTCGAACTTAAAGTCATAAATGTTGCTTTACACGTTTATACCAAATTTCATCAAAATCGGATCATTTTTACGAGAGTTATCGTGCTCACGGACATATATATATATATATATATATAAATTTTCGTTTTTAATAAATTTTTTTTTTTTTTTTAATTTCTCGAACGAATGGTGTTTTTGGGGTCTGGGGACCTCAAAACGAAAATTTATCATGGTCGCGGGCCTAGGTCTTACCATGCCGACTACGGTAATAGATTTTTCCCTTTAGGGAAAATTCGCTAAAATGTTGTACACTAAATTTAGCCTTTACGAATTTCCCGAAAACTAGCCTGAACTCACTTCAGGAACGCTACATAAATTGCAAATTCATTTGTGTGCAAAGTTTATGTATTTTTACTATATTGTTTACTAGAAACCACGGCAGCCCTTCAATATCCGGTACCCAGCTGTTTCGGTAGACGGTCGGGAGCCTGACAAAAGGAAATGCCTACACCAAGAGTTATACCCGCCCACAGTCACTTCTGAATAACAATTTTCAATTTGTTACTTTTATCTGGAGAAGCAATTAAAATACCGCAAGCGGCCGAAGCGAGCTCACTCACTGACCTGCCTCAAGTCTCTTAATGAACTCGGATCGTGTGTGGGGGGGAGGGTTTTGATTTAGCGACGCTCCAAATTGGGACCGGACGCAATCCTCTTCGAAACCAACTATATTTGTTTTTAATAATTGCGGCCCGCCTAGTGACAATGTTACGACCCCCGACTTGTAAATTAATGTTTTTATTACCACCGACTTCCGCGTTGCCGGGCCAGACCGCGCGCTATGGAAATGAAAATTAAAATGGGCTTTGGAAGTAGCCAAATTTAATTTATTTATGATTAAAACAGCCGCTTTCGTTTTTGTTTCGGTGTCCGGATTCTCATTTCTCGCTGAGCTAATCGAGTTTTTAATAGCGACTTCGGGTCCCGGATGGACTTTGTCAAACTGATAAATTAGAATTCAAAATGTTTTATTATAGAATGCCTGTCATTGAAACGAACGCTTCCTTTAGTTAATTTAAAACTACTTTTGACTCGAGTAATACTCAAACGATTTGTTCTTACTGTAAAGCTTTGCATCGATTAAAACGCCAAACAACTACATACTATCCCTTGTACATTGTACATCTCGGTTAAATGAGCTCAAATAAAATCCCGACAGTGGAAAGAAATCAAATAAAAAAGTGATAAATACAAAAATGTACAGTGTTAAAGAAATTTATGAAACCGATCCAAACACATAGATCGCCTTTAGATCTACAGGCATTCTGTACCATAATATTGTAAACAGGGAGCGGAAACAAAGGAACAGTACCATTAATACTTCAACTCCAACGGAAATGCAACCTCAGAAGCCGCTATATTGCCTATCTCAACAGTCTTTGCCCTAATGACGGTCCAAGTAATCAGAAACTGCAACTACGCCCAGCCGATTTGTACCTTTGGTCACTAACTTCACTACTCGGCTAAACAGAAAGTAATACCAAAACATCGACAGTTTCGACAGTTTCCGATAGGATAACGGAATCAGATTTGTATTTTGAACTGAAAATTAATCCAATAATAACCACGAAAGTCTTTTGTTCTCGTTAAATGTCAATTCATATTATATAGCTTCTTTAAAAGGTCCTAAAATTAAAAGGTAGTAAAACCGAAGGAAGTAAAATTTAGATAGTTTAGATAGTTCGAGGTAGATTGTAGAAATTATAAACTAAATCGCGAAGTTTTAAATAAATTGAATGCAATGTGGTGTCTGCGAACCACTAATTTTAGGTTTTACCGCTAGTGTGTACTGTCTGGAATTCCTTGTGTATTTAAGATAAATTCAAACCTAAATTTTGGTTCTGTACTTCGTAGTGACATTTTACTTCTTTTTTTATGTACTCAATGGTGCCTATAGTTCTTATTTGATTTTTTTTGTGGGGGTTATCTCAATGATTTTTGTACATCTCTTTAAAAAAACTATCCCCAACAAAACTTCCACTCTTGGGTATATAGGCTATTAAGCTTATAGCATTCAGTATATTTAACAATCCTGTTTATAATCTTAGCAATTACTTGTCCAACAAACATATTTTGTAAAAAATAATCAATAAAGAGGTAAACTGCTTTAATTTTTATGTGATCTGGAAATATAAAGTACAATATCGAAAATACTTTTACACATTCAATAACAAATTATTTATTGTTGTGTGTTGTCCTAGCAAACCATTACATTCATGATCACTTAGTAACCCTACAGTATGGTCCTCTTCTCGAGTGGTTTCAAACTATAGTAACAGTTACTGAAAAAAACTCCTACACCTACAATACCCTCGTTTCAAAAGAACTTAGTACTATCACAGAATTTAATAATAATGTTGTAATCAAGTTCAGAGTTTCAGTTTAAATGCAATCTGTTCATGTGGGTAATATATAAATACTCGCTTCGCTCGCTGAGGGCTCCGCCCCCAGACCCCCGTTTGGGGTCGTTCCAATTTGTTATTATAACTCAATGTCCCTCTCAAGTATTTTTTATATAGTATACGATTTTGATTCATTTAGGAAATAGCCTATCTAGATAGCATCTTTTTCCATCGGACCTATCATTTGTTTATACTTTATCATGTGAATGTTACATTGAAATACTGGATTTTTTTACAAATGTTATGATCTCTTTTGTTTTTATTTGAAAATCCATAAGCCCAATGTTAAAATTTACAATTTTCAACATAAAAATTTGTGGTTTTAAAATTTAAAACTGTAACTTTTGGCAATTTTCCTCAGGGTTTCTAGGTACAAACTACGTGCATGCTAAATTTCACATTTCTAGCTAATCTGGAAGTGGTCTAGAATTCGTATACGTGAGTGAGTGAGTTACGCATCGGGCTGTATAGTTATTTAGACTTATTCCAAGGTCATTTTGCAGCTAGTATTAATCACTAATATAGAATTTAAGAAAAAAAAACGAGATGTAAGAAAGCACTGAACCAACTTGAATATGCTTGATGTGTTAATTGAAGTAGGTCAGATCGAGGTGCCGATTCTACGAAATCCCTTACAATTTACATTAGACTTTCGGGCTACAAACAGGCCTTCAAAGCTGAAATATTAAATCTTATGGAAGAATGTACATCTTGAAATTCCATTGTTGAAATGTACATGTAACAGGGGGCTCCAGTCACCAGCCTCTCCCATAAAACCAATGTTAACTCTCAGATCCCACTACTTCTCAACGCGTTATCCAAAGTTGTTGATTTATGGCTCAATTTAAAGAGTAAACCAAAAATACCCAGTGATTTCAGTGACCCATGCAAAATCTCAAAAATGAAATAATTTTGAATTTTACTGACCGATTATTGTTTACGAAATAAAAATCATGCTCACAAAAAACGCTAGGATTTTTTTCTCTTTAAAATTAGACAAAAACAACAACGGATAATCCTTTAAGGAGGGTCGGAATTTTAAAATTAACATTTACCTTATGTAAGAAGCAGATAGAAAAGCAATATGTTTCGTGACTGGTAACTGGAGCCCCATTAACATCTGTTGATACATTGCCAAGGTACAAAGTACAACAGAAAAAGCAGATGTTACAGGCATATAAATAAAATTACTACGAGAATGACAACGCAGTGTGAACAATATGTTTTGAGTGGTGTTGTAAATTCAGAAACATCATGTGCTAGAAATTGAGCAGCAGTTGGTCCTCCTACACTAGTTGTTAATGGAAACTTGCAAGACTAAATATTACATTACTCTTCCAAGAAAAGTAGTCTATCCTATATTTTCATCTATGTAATCCAAACAAAATTGATTTTTTCAAATAATTAATGTAAGTAATTTCACTGCACTCGCTCGTACACAGCCCAGAAGTTGGGCGACGCGAGCGCGCCTAGCGGTAAAGCACTACACTCCGATATTTGTGAGTATAATGAGAGGCCGTCAATTCATTTCATTTTCTCCTTGATTATCCCATTTCACCGCCGACTCTTTTTTCGCTCTGTGTTTTCCCGAGGTAATTTATACAACTAATTTACACTCCCCATGGAGCAATTTACTGTCGGGAACCGGTATTTTTCACGTTTCGACAACTTGTCGGAAACGCTCTCGGTTTTAATTGACTCCGTTTGTTACAACAGTCGCCATGTGTCAGAGATGGTTCATTAGTCTGCACTTAAAATAACATTGGATTCATTTCTATTTTGGTGGAGAGTAAATTATTTCAAACGGTTTAAATAAGGGCTTTAATATGTGAACTAAGGAAATGAAGTGTTGCAGCTTTGTTATAAAAAATTATTATACAACACCAATTGGAGTATTTTTAGGACATTCTTACGGTGTCTAGTTGACAAGTAGTCAAATTAAAGGTAGTGATTAGTGGCATAAAGGGCGAAATTTCATGATTGATTGACATGGGACCATTTCAATAGGTAGTTTTTATGTAGAGAATCAGGAATTATTTCTTGTAGTTCTTTTCTACTTGAAAACTCATGCGCGAAGGAGTCAACCTAGGCTAGTCAATGCATCTATATTTTTATTGCATTCTTATTGATACAGTGTCAATATCTAAATGAATAACTAGCGTCATTGTACCCGCACCCGGGAATAGATCAGTTGTGCGTGCTTCATTCTGTGTTTAACCTTATCAATTATTTCGATTAAGTAACATCTGTCTATGCTGGTCAAATTTGTATTTCTGGTCAAATGCTATCTTCTAGTCAAATAAATTGAACTAGAATTTCCCATGCGCAGCTTGCGCATCCCGTTTTGAGAAGCGAGAATAATAGTAAAGTACCTGGAGGGCCGAGCTTTGCTCGGGGAAGGCCAGTCAGTATGATTAGATGACTTGGAGTAATATTTCACCACTTCCCCCAACTGATTTTGAGATTTGTATATCTCATTTGCCTCTTTTCTGCATTTTTAAGGTCTCTCCAGTTGTTATTTATAACTCAACCGACCCTTTGATTTATTTCGGATATGACTACTCTATATATGCAATCTTCACTCAACATTTTTACTCACTGATCTCAGGAAACCACATGTTAACAACTATAAACAACACGAGTATCACTTTGACAGTTCCCTGGTTGATTATGACCAGCCGTAACAATTCTTTTGATTTGAAATTCCATAAGCCCAATGTTAATTTTTTAATTATCATTTTCGTTTTTTTTTTATTATTTGATTTTTCCTGGTGATGAGACCTGACTAGAACTTATTTTTATCAATATAATTAGTTATTTCCAACATTTGAAGGAAATAGTTTGTGTCGTTTTTTAGATCAGAGTCGCAAGCAAGCACGGATGCACGCAAACTTTACTCGTATTATAGTATAGGAAGGATATTAGAGTATAGGATAGGATAGTTCAATATTAAACAAAACAATGACAGTCTGTAGTTAATTATAACCCTTATAACTGATGTTTATTCAATTGAATTGTATATTCAAAACTATCTTCCATATGAATAACATGGGGACTTGAAGTCCCGTGGGGCAAAGCCGTGAGGCCTAAAACAAAATCTAAAGCCAGTTTGCACATCTGCACACCTACACGCTATTAGTGTATAATATGATGTGGGGGTAAATATTCAAACAAAAAAGCCTTATTGTTTACAAAGTTTGCATTTTGGATGTATGTGTATGGATATTTGGAGTTCCATCACGCACAAACTACTGGGCCGATTAAGCTAAAATTGTGCATGAACATAGCTTACATATTACATTAACATATAGACCTGATAATGTCCACATCCAAGCTTAGGGCTCCAACCTCCGGGCCCTGTGAGTTCCAATGCAAATCGTATGTAAGGATATCATTTATAAAATTACCAGCTGTAGTTATTTGTCAGTTAGGGCAAAGGAAATCCGATGGTAACACTAAACAAAGATGCGATTATGCTGGTCAGGTTAGTATTTTTAATGTCTTTTAATTTGTCGAGAGCGAAGCCGCGGGTAGCATAGTAATAAATAATATAGATGATGTCCATAAGAATAACATTGTAAACTTATTGACCCGTCGCGCATCGGTCGAAGCCCAAGGTCAGAAGATGATCAGAAGCCTTTACTTTTCCTTCTTTAGACCTGATTCAAATTCATGATTAGCACAAGATGGCTCATAAGGGCACTTGAACATCAGCTGATGCCTTGTAACAATTACATGAAAACCATACAAAGAGAAAAATGGTGTGTCAAGATGGATACAGTCTATCATTCAATGCAATAAATGCCCTGGTCAGAGTCCAGGTACCTATTACTAAGATACTCTGCAATAGAAACATGCTTTATTTAGCAGTATTTTCTAAAATTCTAATATTTAAATAATTTACTACAAGTTTCTTAAACGTATCCAGCCCATGATTATACGGTTTTACAAAAACAAAAATGCCTTAAAGGACTTTTCCAGCGTTGTTGTGCTATGAGTAATTGAGTAGATATTTGTTCTTAGTACTGAGCTTATTATGAGAAATATATTTTGAGAAATAACCAATTTTTAAATAAATGTAAGTTAAAACTTCAAAAGTGTCCAAATAAGGGAGGATTAACATGTTTGGATCTTTGAAAACAGGTTTGCAAGATGCTCTAAATGATGAATGGAATATGATTCTAACAAATTTATTCCTACTATATGAAGTATTACCCCATAAAACTATCCCATATGTTAAGATTAACTAAACATATGTAAAATAGACAGTTTTGCAAGTCTGCAGTTATGTTCATTTTGAAAGTACAGAAATAGCATGAGAAAAGATCGAAAACTTTTAGATGGTATCAATATGGGCTTTCTGGTTAATTTTACTGTCAATAATAACACCTAGACAGTTTTGTTGCTCAAAATTATTGTGCTCTTTCAAATTAAATGTAAATAAAACTATAGTTTTTGATTAATTTTAACCAGGCCGTTGCGCAAGAAACAATGTTAGGTCTTACTTAGCGTATCAGAAAAGAGAGCGTATCAGTAAACGAAGATTTAGCTGTAACTAAAGCAGTGACATCAGCAAAACTAACCCAAATTTAATTTACTTGCGCCAAATCATTAATTTATACCAAAAGAAAAATAAGGGGCCTAATATTGATCCTTGCAATTCACCCCTTAATATGCATTTCCAATCTGACTAAATCTTTTTATTATTTTTACAGATAAACGTTCTCTACATACGTTCGGCCAGGTAAGAGTAAAACCAACTGATGCCATTGCCATGAATACCTATATTTCATAATTTCCCAATTAATAATGTATGGTTATGGTTGACACAGTGAAAGAATCAGTGTACCAAATTCCCCCTCCTCCCTTCAGCACACCGGGATGTCGGAGAATGTTTTATTAACATCCCAGGTCATTGCCTTTTATACAAGGTTTCTGGAATGCAGTACTCCATCAGACTTCGGATGCTCCTCTTATAACAATAAATGGAAAAGTTCCTACTGCTAATATGGGTTATAAATTGCTTGGTTTGCCGTCTGTTGGTGTAAATGTGTGTTTTTTTACAAATATGTTTATAAATCGTGTTTTTTTCAAGTTTGAAACTTTAAATTTGGTACAATAGTCTTCGTGCAAGGGTGTTTAAGTCACGATACAAACCTAAGCCACTTTAAAACGGGAACCGATCAAAACATTTTACGGTTTAAAATATTTGCAATAAATTTATAAATTATAGCCACCCTGATATACCTTGCATATTAAAGAAGACACAAAGAAGAAGAAGATACGCTAAGACAATTTTTATAACACTACTAGCTGGCTCGACAGACGTTGTACTGTCCTTATGTAATTGAATTTGTTTTACGCCCAATACTCGTTCATTTTCAAGATGAGCTCGTTCGCTACGCTCACTTGCCTATTTTTATATAGTGCTAACTTTGGCATCTAAAAAAGAGTTTGAGTTGCCATTCAATTAGATTAGTTATTTCCGTAATGAACATATGTTTATGCCTTTCAAGTATGTTTAGATATAGACCTTGTTAACAGCTGTTTGGTGTAATTAAATGAACTTTGATCAAATCAGTGGGAACTTTGAAGGCCAGTGGAACTAAAAATGCCCTTAGCCCTTAGGTTGGATTAAAAATGATCTTTTATAAAAAACTTGTCCTGACATTAACGAACACTATACAAAAATAATAATTCAATTTTGTGCACTCATTCTCAAGTTACGGCGTGACCTAGGGAAATAGGGTTGCATTTTTATATATTAAGAATATAAATTACTAATATGTTGCTTGATCTCTTGAAACTGAGCGTGATCAGTGAAGCTTGTATTTTTATAGTAATTTAAACTTAGTTTAGTACCAAACCTTGTATTATCCAGGACCTTTTAATTCTCTACGGCTAGGAAAGGTACGAACCCTGTCGGCGTAGGCCAAATATAGGCCTCGCCTGATGAATGTGATAAACAGTCCCGGCTAAAATCCTTGGATTTCGGTGCAGGAGGTTACGGGTTCGATTCCCGAGGCACCCACATGACTTTGAGAGGTTTGGATGACCATTGTCCTCTATCAGCGTTAAATAAAAAATGTCACTGTCATAGACAATAACAACAAATCCTAAGGAGTAGTAGAAGTTTTTGGTGGGTATGGTTCGCGTTTTATATCAGTATGAGTCCCACACCACAGGCAACTTTGTAAGTAAATGCATTTTATACCTCTTTCGCAAATAAAGAAACATACACAAAATTTTTCGGTTGAGATCATTAAAATAAAGTTTTTGATCCTTGATAAAAATACAATATTCTTTGACCTGTTGCAACATAAATAAATTTATACCCTTTTATAAATAAATTCAATTACATTCTCCTTAAATCTCTGGTCAAACCCGTGACATGTACACAGGCCGGCTCCACGACCACTGCTCATCAGTCGATGGTTCGGTCCGATGCCCCGTGCCCATCGTGCCCCCCCCACGGTGACCTCACGACCCCAGCGCGTGACCCGTCCCTGATTAAAACTGACCAATAAGACTCGAAATAATTGCAAAATTGGAACACACTCGGATTTGAATAGAAGGCGGACGGGTACGGGATTGGTCCGTCGTGATGGCCTACGGCCAATCGGCTTGAAGTAGTCACTTCTTCAGCAGAAGAGCTGGGGGACTCACGAGCGGCTCGGCGGCCGCATATCTTAGCTCTCGCTCCCCAGTCGGGGCTGGCCGAGTGCTTCTAACTTTCAAATTAAAATACTGGTGTGCCAGCTGCAGTCAGTTCTGTTACCGGAATACACCGAAATGAACGAAGTCGTATTTTACGATACGAAAATAACTAATAGACTTCTTAGAATGGGGCAGAGCGATCAACAGCTAACACAGCAGTCTTACGTCCCCTGCTGAAGCAGCCGGCGATATAACTAGATAAATTGACTAACTAATTTCACTAAAGCACCCGATGTTTTGTCAACCTACCCACCTGCAATAACAGCTGATATTATCTTTTGTGTTTTGGCTGTATGTATGTTTGCACCAGGGACATTTTTAATGGGAACGGTCCAACACCAGGGCTTGTTACTATCTAATACCAACCTTGTTTTACAAATAGTAATTAATTAAGGATTTAATCATACCTTAATTAATTCCCAATGTACAATGGTAGCTAGGACCAGTATCGAAACTTTTCAGGTGTTGCTCAGACTCGATCTGGCGAACCTCAGATTACGAGGCAAGCTCTTTAAACACCATGTCGAAAACACATAGAATATATGAAATACCCCCGTCGCAGCAAACCTGCATACTCAGCGAATTTCCAATGAATATATAACATAACACATTAAAACACTTAACAGGATTCATAAGAAATGTATTCACAAACAAGCGATATTTAAAATATTAATTATTCCATATAAGAATAACATTGGGGATGAGTACGCAGGTTTGCTGCAACAAGGCACGCAAAATAATGGGTTTTTATGCAAATATCAATAGAACTCATCTTAGTGAAGTCACATACCAAGTTTCATCCATATGCATTCATAAATAAGCGATATATAACATTTTAGGCATTTCCATAAGAATAACATGGGGACCGAGTACATAGGTTTGCTGCTACAGGAACCATAGGTGAAAAATTTTTTTGTGCAAACAACAATAAACCACAACCAGATGAAGCCATATACCAAATTTCGCCAGTTTATGTTCATAAATAAGCGAAATATACAATTTTTCTTTTTCTCCATAAGAATAACATTAGACGACATACTGTGTTTAGCACTTTCAATATCTTGGTAACCAATTGACGTAGAGCAATGATAAAAATACCAAATTTTTTTAAGCTAAATTCAATGGTATGAATTAAAATTTGATTTAAATTAAAATTACATGTGAAACCCCCAAAAACACATTTTTGGGGTACAAAACCCCCCAAAAACCCCCCTTCGGATGGTGCGATTCATCTGGTTTTCGAACTCGTTCAAATAAATGGTACTTTACACATTTGTACCAAATTTCATTAAGATCGGACCTTTTTTACGAGAGTTATCGTGCTTACGGAGGACACACACACACACACACACACACACACACATATATAAATTTGAACGAATGGTGTTTTTTGGCATCTGGGGACCTCAAAATGAAAAGTTATCATGGTCCAGGGCTTAAGTCTTACCATGAGACCTACGGTAATAGCTTCTTCCCTATAGGGGAAATTCGCTAAAATGTACGTAACCTATTTCAACTGGTGACAAATTACCATCATTCATATTAACGTTCGTTGTAACTCTGATCCATTATTTATCAGAACTATAGTACCTTTTAAGTGTGTTGGTTTAAAAAGTACAAGGTAAAAGTATTATTAAATATTAGGAGGACAGTTAAACCCATTTAAAAAATACATATTGTTTATGGTGAAAATATTAAGACAATATTTTTCACTTGAAGTATTGTAATACCTTTTCGAAGCAGGGATAATTTATTTTTACTATGTAAAATACATACGACTGACGCTTAAATTTTAATTTCAGTTTGGTGTTTTAGTATTCATAGAGAATTATATTTCTGGTTCATCATCATTCAATAAAAACAAATGTTAAATGAACTAGGAATATCGGAAAACTTCGCAAATACATTTTGCAGGTGGAAGAGCCGAGAGGACCGCGGCCGGTATGAAACATTACGCCGGGGGCTGCTTGCTTACCTAGCTTAAATGATAGTTTACACATTTCCGCAGCAACTAAACCACCAAAGCGCCCACAGCACATGTTTATATGATTTGTAACATCAGATGTTTTGATAAACTCCGATACTATTATTTTAGCGAATAATGTAAACAAATCCGACCGTTAAATTTACCTCGATTAAATTCTGTGTTTAAACTCAAAATGATTTTGTAATAACAAATTGATGTGTGAAAACTGAATATTTCTAAACTTGTTTTAGGTTAATGTTTTGTTTTAACTTTAACTTGGAATATGCATCCTTTTTGAAACTATAGATAATACGGAACGTTCGATTCGAGTTATAATTTGATGGTCGACTATTTTCATAAAATAATTTTGTATACAAATATTTCAAAATTTCTCGACTAAAGAAAGCCGAGCACCGTCACCGACGGCATGCCGAGATTCCCATACCCCAGCACTTCATGATAGACCCCGAGGAGAGGAAACCGAGGAAAACGAGACAAGTGGTGATCCACAAGCGGCGACCTCAGGAGGACTTAGAGCACCAGGAGTACCGGATATACAAGCACTCGTTGTACGGGGACGACCGGAAGGAAGTGGTAGTCCAGGGGCATCCGTCGCCGAGGTTCGACAAGCACTTGAGGGTGAAACACAGAAACTTCCGTTACGTGGCGAAGGAGGAAGAGAGCGAAGACAGCAGTCCGGAGGAGACGATACCGAACCACGACCCGCGGCCACACCCGAGGTTTGACCACCGAGGAGGAGGAGGTCATCTGGAGGAGAGGCACCAGCGGTACCCGAAGATCTGCAAACAGTTGTACTCCTCAGCCACTGACATTAAAGAAGGACCGAGAGCGCCATACGGGCACGGCGACAGACACAACACTCTAGCGTTTAACCCGCACCTCAGAGACATCATACATCGCAGAGACAACAGTTACCAGATCGATACAAAGTCACAGTCTGATCACGACAACGTCCTCAGCGATCATAGGAAACACTATAACTTCAAGGAATTCGGCCATAACGAGATTTATAAAAGGATTCCAGATATTTCGGAAGAGCCAAAACATTACCCACAAAACCATAGAGGAGATTTCGGAGATAACTATTTTTTCGAGAAATACCCGAACCGAAATCTTCAACAGACTCAATCGGAGAGCAAAAACTTCAACACTTACTGCTGCAACCGAGCTGAAGGTTGTAATCGTTGTTGCAATTCCTTAAACGCCCTCAAAAACGAAGAGTCGTTAAAAGAAGTTATAGAAAAACTTAAATCTGAATTCATCATCACTCCCAAACAAAAAGAAACTCTCCTCAAAAAGTCCGTTGCACAAGACGACAAGGGTGTTTACGTTTACGTGCCTCTCGAAGAAAAAGATCCAAAAAAAGTCGCCAGACGATTGGATAAAATTTACAAAAATATTTACTCCACTGACGAAAGTGAAACTGAAACGGCTAGAAGAAAACAAGGATTGAATAAAATAATTGAAAAATATTCCTACCCAGAGCGGTGTAAAGCAGCGGCTAACAACTGCTTCTCTTGCAGCACGACAGAGGAGAAGATCCTCTGCGAAACCTTCTTTAAGAAGTGCGAAGAAGAAGGAATCCGTCCGAGGACGACATTTAACACGTCACCAACTCCGACCGGCTCAGTGACTCGCATCCTGGAGGACATCTCGCGCCTCTCGCCCAAAACTACCGACAGCGAATTCCTCGCCAAATTCGAAAGCAGGTTGAAAAGATCCATAAGAAACAGAGACGACCACTGTATTTGTCCGCCCTCCTCGTCTCCTGCTGATTATTGGACAAGAAGACTCTCCGACCACAAGCTAGACCCCTACATCGACAACTTGGTCGGCGCCCTCCGTAGGCGCTGACATGTCGCACAGAACCTACGAGCGTACCTGGAGGGAGGCGGAGGGGGAGTTAGCCCGGGTCTTGCAGGATGATAAGGATTACGTCGCTCAGGACCTAATAGAAGATCGACCCAAGGCTTTCAAGCAGGCAGCAACCAACTACATCAGGTAACTGATTATTTTAGCATATTGCTGATTATGTTCATTTTTAAAGCGTAAAACACTTAATATAATTATTTAATTTTGACACAGGTATACAATGTGTGTGAACAAGCTAAACGTATGTCTGGACCAGATGGTTCATGTCAACAAAAGAAATACGGTTCGGATACTCCTGGAAGCTACAATATCGAGGATGCTTCAAGTCAAACAAGAACTGGTAAATCAAGACTTTTCTGATTTCAGGTAAATGTTATCTATCTATACTTATTTAATAGGTGAGCAGGTTTTTTTGTGACAATCACTCCTCCTAAACTACTGAACCGATTTTCATGTTTTTGGTGTCATTGGAAAGAGCCTAGCGTGAAGTTGTGCAGGAAACTTTTTTTATAGAGAAATGATTTGTGAGTGAGGCCCTGGGGCCCCTTAAAGTTGAGTTTTTTTCCATAAGCTTAGCATTGGGACTATAACTATAAGTTTTAAGCAATCAGCTGGATAGAGTAAGCACAGTTAATCAGCAGGCCATGTTGGCTTTGGAACGGTAACACAATATTTATACGGGATTGTCAGTATAATATTACGTTTTGATCACGAGAGAAACCACGACAGGCTACTAGTAATTATTAATGTATATAACTTCTTAATTATCCCCACATTATTAATGTAAGATATTCGAAACGCCATTTTGTAAGACGCAGAAAATCTCAAAAATCCGGGTTGCTCCTCCACAATTTGAAGAACTAATAACCCAATTTAACCCAGGACTGGTTTTTAAGTCGGGTATATTACTTTGGATCAATGGATAAATTTTTGTGGTGGATACTTAAATTATGTTTACCTCTTTAAACCCATTATTTTAGTTAAATATTGTGATATGTAGTATACCCAACCTGAACTTGAGAAAGCTTCATCTTCATTTGAAACCCTATCCAACATAAATGGAGTTTTAATTCCTTTTCTATGATTAGTTCATATAAACTACTATCACTTTTTTCTAAACAGCACCTCAGTCAATCACACCGAGCAATTTAAAGTCGATTAGCAAAAGTAGTTATAACGATCGAAGTTTTATTCGAAGAGGAAACTTGATTTCGGAATCAGTCACCAATCTATTAAAGATATTTTTTTATTATACTGAGACTAACAAAAGTCCTTTACGGCTTCTACAAGTGTGTAGGTTAGTGGACTAAAATAGCTAAATAATTAAAATTTTGTCAGTATCATCAGATTACGTTTTTGCATATACAGTATAAGAAATTTTACTTTATAAAACATTTACATGTTGTAGTTGCATTGTATGTATAATGCTTTACCGACTTGAAAAGTGTGATAATTAACAAATACCAGTGGTTTTGGCAAGTTTAAATGGCATATGAGTAGCTAATCTATGCCAATCTAAATTTGGGTTTAAACTGGAGCTTCAAAGATAATTTGGCGATGTCAAAACATATTCCCATATACCATTACTAAAACAACTTGTCTTACTAAAACAACTTTAGGAAGGTGCTTTATTCCTGTACTCGTAAATTTACATTTTTGATTTACAACAACGGCGTTTTACCGGGCATGACGCATATCGTAACTTTGTGTTCGACATTCATTAAAGTAACCCAATTTTGAGTGGTAAGATTAAGAGATGAAATTTACGAGAAGGAAGCAAGTAATTGGCAGCCATATTTCACGTGGAGGAGGCACGGAGACAGGACCGTATGCAAGGTGTACGGATACAGCGAGTCCGGTGAAATGGATTCTGTCAGCTGTTGCTAATTTACGTGTGGATTAATTAATTTAAACAGTGAATATAGTTTGATAGCTTGTATCTGCATCCCGAGAATGGCTTTTCTAATGTGTCCTTTGCTACATAGGCACATAGACATACTTTTCATTATAATATGCTGACCCTGCACTGTTTCTACAAACTCGGAAGTTTACACGCACTGCTGATGTCCATAGGCCATGCAAATAAATATTTGCTTTTACGTTATGGGATAAAGTGTTCTGTTGCAGAATCTTTCTTTGTTTCACACATTAGCTGTCTATAGTGAAGCCGCGAAGAAGGGAGCGCGTAATTGATGTTCATTGTGTTAACTAGTGTCACGGCGTCTACTCGCAACATTCTTTCGTAAGAGAGTGACCTCTGGTTACGTTTTACTCTGTGGTTGCAGCTATCTTGACGGATTGCTGATCGACATGAAGCTGACTCCATACGACGTGGAGGTCCAAGTGCCAAGGTACTACCGGCGGGAACGAGCGGACAATATAGCCAAGATCAACAGCGATATTGACGAGATACTGGAGGAACTTGGTAAGTTTTGTATTTGGGGGGGGGGACATGGTTCAATTAGTTTTATTTAAAAGTATAATCTCTAGACAGTACTGTAAAGATTTGCTTGCCACCAAGACTAGGTTTCTAACTCACAATAGGGCCGCTAACAGGGCCCACCGCCTTGACCACTGCGCAACGTTGAACTTTACATCAAACTGGATCCCCTTCTTTGCAAGTTTCTGTTTATTTTTAGCGAATTTCCCCTATAGGGAAGAAGCTATTACCGTAGTCGGCATGGTAAGACCTAGGCCCGGGACAATGATAACTTTTCGTTTTGAAGTCCCCAGACCCCAAAAACACCATTCGTTCGAAACTGTATATATATATATATGTGTCCGTGAGCACGATAACTCTCGTCAAATTCATCCGATTTTGATTAAATTTGGTATAAACGTGTAAAGCAATATTTATGACTTTAAGTTCGAAAACCAACCAGATCGCTCTATCTGAAGGGGTATTTTGGGGGGGTTTTGTACCCCAAAAATGGGTTTTTCGAATTTTTTACACATAATTTTGGAAATAGTCAAATTTTAGTTTTTACCATTGGATTCAGCTTAAAAAACACACAATTTGGTATTTGGTCATTTCTCTACGTCAATTGGTTACCGAGATATTGAAAATGCTAAACACAGTACGTTGTCTAATGTTATTCTTATGGAGGAAAATACAAATTTTTATCTCACTTATTTATGAACGTATACTGACGAATCTTGGTATACGGCTTCATCTGCTTGTGGACCATTGATGTTTTCTCAAAAAAACAATTTTTTACCAAAGGCTCCCGTAGCAGCAAACCTGCGTACTCAGCCCCATGTTATTCTTATGGAGAATAAGTAACGTGTTAGCTCCCTTCATTATGAAAATAAATTAGTGAAATTTTGTCTGTGGCTTTACCTACATGAGTTATATTGATATTTGTATAAAACCCCATTTTTTGTGTTCCTTGCTTCAGCAAACCTGCATACTCAGCCGCCATGTTATTCTTATGGAGAATAATTAAAATGTCATAAATCGTTTATTTATGAATGTATATTGATGAAACTTGATATGTGGCTTTATGTGGTGTATGCATTGGAAATTCGCTAAGTACACAGGTTTGCTGCTACGGGGGTATTTTGTTAATTAGCAAATCCACTTGAATAGGCGAATGTGTTAGCCAGCTGGTTATGCTATGAGCTTGTGAACAAAGTCAGAGGTAGGTATTTTCCAGTAACTCTGATTAAAATCAAATTAGTTATTCGAGAGCCATAGACTACGCATGTTATTCATTTTCCGAGGAGGAAATGCCTCATAAGTTTTATTGAATTACGTTTATAATCTTCGTAACTTCTGTAATTTACGAATACCCTGTTCTTAGATGCCGATCTAAAAATTAAAGCGAACAATATAAGGTTTGTTCAGCTTATTTTCATACCCGAAGTGTTTTTTTTAGGTACTAAATAAAATCAATCGTTATTTTAGAAAAAAACCCACCACCTGAGGAAGATGAAGAAAATGATGAAAATGATGAAGAGGGTGAAGATGGTGATAAAAGTGAAAAGTTAAATAGAAGCGAGAAGGGGGGAGATGAGAAACCAGATGCTGAGGAAACCGAAAAAGAAAAGAAAGCGAGAGAGGCAGCCGCAGCAAGAGAAGCTGAGAAAGAAGCGGAGAGAAAGAGGAAGGAGTCTAACAGACCACCTGCGTTCAAGAAAGTTGAACTTACGGAATCTCAAAAGGTGAATTAAAACTTAAAAGCTTACGTTCCTAAAACTTTTATGAACAAACCAATTCTTGTGTACACTGGACGAGCTATATGTTTATTTTAATGTAATATAAAACTAGGAATCAGTATCAAAGGATTTCTGTCAATTTTTGTGTTATTTGACAAACTTGAGGCGTCCGGCAGATACACGTAGGGGCGAACACAGGGTACACCACCCTCATCCTAACTCTGAAAAATAAAAAAAGATTGATTTTTCACGTCAGGAAATTTTTTAGGGCCACTGGATTTTTAGAATTTAAATTACGCAAAACTTTTTTACAACTAAAAATTATAAAATTGTTTACAGTTAAAAAAGTTGGGGGTCGGCAGTTGGTTATGTATTTGTGTGTCACCTGTTAGTTTCGTATCGCTCTTTGAACCTGTCCAGACCACTACATAATTTGTACACTTAATACAAATTGTTTAGCCAATGCGGTATTGGTTTACTCGTATTAGTTTTAGTCGGATCTTCAGTTTAGATTTTTTTTAACTGTTCGTATGCGTATATTTTTTAATATGCTAATTTGAAATGCATGTAATCAAATGCATCCACCGTGAAAAATCTGAAGGTATTATCGTGACTAAACTAAACTAAATTTTATAGCATTTTAAATCGTGAAACACGCCCCCCCCCCCTTGGAAACATATATCTTCCTCCAAAAGATTTTGGATCCGCTACTTGGTAAATGTATAAAAACGCTGTTCTCCATTTTTTAAACTAGAAATAACGTCGTCTTTTAAAGACGCATGGTTAATAAATAGTTATAAAGCTCATTTAATCGGCCGACATTTATGGATACTTCTTGATAATTTGTAGGCACTTGTATGAGTTAAGAACCACTGAAATATAAAATATTTCATGTTTTATATCATGCTCAAACAGTTAAAAAAAATTTAATTTTCATTCGAAGTCATACAAATTATGTGTTTCCCTTAGGTTGCGCCAATAACCAGTCCTACAACGGAAGGAATATTGAAAGTAGTTGCTGCAAATTTAAAAATAAATACAAATTTGTTGTGTCATTTTAATTTGTTTCAGCTTTTTAAAGACATGATCGCTCTGATTCAACGACACGAGAGGGCTAGGGTCGCCCGACTTGAAACTCAGCAGTGTAAGTACTCTAGAAACAGAAGCATAACAATTCTAGTAACGATTTACAATCACACCACACGGCTCATGGACTTTGGTTACCAAACAAATTTCAAACATGTAGAATAGTTCGTATAACCCAAACTTTCAACCAGATTTTAAGTTAAATAGCAGCATTTATTGGTTATTCTTATATAATTAACATTAATATTACGAGAAAAAAATAAAATGATGATCAATTATTTATGATTGCCGATCAAATTATTTGAAAGGTGTTTTTTAGCGAATTTTCCCTATGGGGAAGAAGCTATTACCGTAGGTCTCATGGTAAGACTTAAGCCCGAGACCATGATAACTTTTTGTTTTGTGGTCCCCAGATGCTAAAACACAATTCGTTCAAATTTTTATATAAGTATATATATATATATATATGTCCGTAAGCACAATAACTCTCGTAAAAATATCTGATCTTAATTATAATTGGTACAAATGTGTAAAGTACCATTTATTTGAACGAGTTCGAAAACCAGACGAATCGCACCATCCAAAGGGGGGTTGGGGGAGTTTCGTATTCAAAAAATTGGGTTTTTGGGGTTTTCACATGCAATTTTTATTTAAATCAAATTTTAATTTATACCATTGAATTCAGCTTAAAAGACAAACAATTTGGTATTTTGATCATTGCTCTACGTCACTTGGTTACTGAGATTACTGATATCTGATTGCTCAACGGCAATTGCTAAACACAGTAGTTGTCTAATGCTATTCTTATGCACAAAAAACTAAATTTTCACGAATGGTTCCCGTAACATCTAACCTAGGTACTCAGTCCCCATGTTATTCTTATGGAGAATAATTCAAATGTTATATATCGCTTATTTATAAATGTATATGAATAAAACTTTGTATGTGACTTTAATTAGATGAGTTCTATTGATATTTGCATAAAAACCCATTATTTTGTGTTCCTTGTTGCAGCAATCCTGCGTACTCATCCCCGATATTATTCTTATAGAGAATAATTAAAATTGTATTTATCGCTTATTTTTGAGTATATTTTTATGAAACATGGTATGCGGCTTTATGTGGTATTAAGACATTGGAAATTCTCTGAGTACGCAGGTTTGCTGCGACGGGGGTATTTTTAATACCTCCCATACTTTTCAATAGCAGGTTTCTTCGCTGTGCAGAAGATTTGGCAAATATCAAACTAGACGAGCTAGTTCACTGGTCCGTTAGTGTACAGAAAACATGAACGTTTCCACTTCAACATAAAGTACAACTGCATTTGTGACACTGTGGCGGTGATCTAAGAGCACGTGCGATTGTTCCATATAAACAGACTCAGCTGCGGCATGTTGGGCGAACTGTACGAATCAGAAAACAATTAGGAAGTATATTAAGTAATTAAGATATTTACCTTTATATTAATGCGGATTTAGCGAAAAATGAAGCTGGTTATGTATAAATCAGATCTTTAAAACCTGATTATTTTTGATGACCACCGTATATTTTTATCCTACCGTTGTTGGTAATTACGCGACACTGTGTTGGTTTTCCAGTGATGGAGAAGCAGCGTATCCAGAGGGACATAGCGTGGCACGAGTACGAGCCCGTGGCGGATGACGTCAAGCAGCTGTCGGCGGTGACCATACAGAAGTTCTGGCGGGGGTACGCTGTCAGGCACCGCGCCTGGTCGCACCTCACGGGCAACAGGCTCCTGATGGGTATTCAGATAACTATTGTGATGCCCCTAATGTAATACTTTTGTTAGAACTGATGTGATTCATTTGGGATATTTTAAAGGTTAACACAGACTGTACTGACAGTCTGTTGGGCAGTCTGTTCATTCTGGACACCCAATGCTGTGATCTCCAGATAAAACCGGGCGATATATTTTATTTTATAAATGTTATAAAATAAACTTAAACGTGGATGTAAGAAACAACAATGACAAATTTTAAGTAAAGAACTGAACATGGATAATATATATCATAGACTTATTTTTCACAACTGTTTAAGAGATATAACCCTAAAATGGACTGCTTGGAAGTAAATGTTTTCAGGCACTGATTCAGGACTAAATAAATAATGGGGTGAGTGAGAATCCGGATTAAAGGTTGCTCTAAATTCTAAACGAGTACTATTCCATCAGTTGAGCTTAGGGTACATTAAGGCATCAATAAACGAGTTCGCACGCAGCATGCTGACGTGAGGGAGTGAATTTCCACTTAACAACTTTTAGAACTCAAAATCAGTGTAAAAACATACATTTATTCCAATTTTTATTAAAATCTGAATACAGCGATTTTTTTGGCTGTTCTGATGCTCCTGGTTTCATTTACCTGCAAAGCTGGGAATAGAATTTTGAGCATTATAATGTTAGGAGAAGGTCCAGACAGGCTTGAAAGTAGGCGTGAAGTTGCTGGGGATATTAAAAGTACTCTAACAAAGGAATAACAGGCTTTTCTAGTGTAAAACCCCCATAAGACAACGTACTGTGTTTAGTCGAAACACATTTTCTTTAATAACTCGGTAAATATGTATTCTAGAATGACGATAGAGGGCTTACAACTATCGCTTCACTAATTCCCATCTTTTTACATGCATTAATGTTACATACGGGGCTTTTCTGACCCTTTTTGGGCCCAAAAACTCGAAATTTGAAAGATTAATCCCCAAAAAATTGGTTTAGAGTTTTCCGATTGTTTTTCCCAATGAACTTGTCCAAGTGATTACAGAAAGGAACGTCTCTACCAAATTTGAAGTAAATCGGACAAAAATGCGACCGCTAGAGTGCAAACACACACACACACACACACACACACACACACACACACACACACACACACACACACACACACACACACACACACACACATATATATATAGACATATATATATATATATATATGTATATACAATTTTGAACGAACCCCCAAAACGTGTTCAGGGGGTCACGTTAGGAACTTCTATGGTGGTCCCGGGCTTAAGTTTCACCGTGCGGGTCATGCTAATATAGTTCACATTCCAAAGGAAATTCACTAATAAATTGAGGAACCGAACGAATACGTCATCCTCAGAAACAGTACCAACTTAAGACTTAATGAGGAAATATGTATTCAAGGGGGAGGTTATATGGAATTTGTAGCTACAATACAACAAGAAACTCTAGTCTACTCAGCAGTCACCGATAGCTTTTGGCTCTGTGATAATGGGGTAACCCAGTTGTTTGGGACCCACCTCAACCTCCATCTAAGGAGAAAGGGGTTCCCCATAGCAAGAATAATCAGAGAGTGTTGTATTATGTGGAGGGCTATAAGACAAAGATAACTGTGTCTACTGTAAAATATTTTGTACCCTACTTCTGCAGTGAATTCCAAAATAAGGGTCTGGAATTTTTCGTATTACTTGGAAAATGTATGAGTTAATTAGACATTCATTATGAAGCTGAAATTACCGTCTATTTTTGGAACATCAATTTTCAACATTGAAAAACTACATTTGCATTGGTAAATTATGTAAAATTGTGGTGTTTTCAGGTTTATTTTGTAAGTATGTAAAACTATTTATAGAAAATTAGCCTTTACAGGTGGCAAGTCAATCTTGTTAGGTTTCTAAAAGTATCAAATTTAACTTATTTACTTTTACATAAGTCGCCCCTACTGTGTATTGAATACGTTGTTCAATCCCCAGGTGAACTCATTCCAAGCTGGAGGCCGCACCACGAGCAGGACGCCGAACTGAGAATAGAGCACGATCGCCATGCGCTGCAGAAGGCCGCCGACGAAGAGTACGTCGCGGCGCTGCAGGAGTTGGAGGAGAGGGTGCACCGCAACGCCGTTGACGTCATGGAGGGCATCGCCGACCACCTCCGCTGGTACATAGAGGACTGGTTCCGCAAGCTCGGCGAGCTCCCTGACTTCCCGTCGGCCACCAAGATCGACGAGCCGGAGGGGATACTGGGCTGGCCGAAGGGTAAGTAAGAATCCCTGACAGGGTCTATATTTATTATTTTATCAGGAAAAAAATTGTAAATTTTCAGTCATTTTTTGCAACTGTTAAATTTTTGAAGTTATACAAATTAAAGTCAACAAAACCAAAATGTAGAAAACTGTATCGACTATTTTTCCATGGCAAATTACTAATTCTTTATATTCCCCTTTAGTTTCTGTTTTACAAAATGTTCCCTATACTGAAAACTTGTGCACAGTTAAATCAAGGTGGGTTATTTAGAAACAAAACGTAACAACTTAAAAATGAAGAGTTAATACAGGTTTCTGCGCATTATTTTGTAAATAGTTTTGCAGTGGATTTTCGATTATATATTGTTTTGCTCTCAGTACGTAGAAGAGTTTTCTTAAATTATTCTCTTCTTCCCACAGACACACCACCGGACTACATCAAGAGGATGACCAAGGTGACGCCGGGACACCGCGAGGTGTACCCGGGACTGCCTCCGCATCTGCTGGGGGGCTCCGCCCTCCTGGTCGCGGGATACTGGATCGACCCGGTTCTCTGGGACCTCGCCCACACGGTGGCTAGGCTGGCCAAAGGGAAGCCCGGTACCAAAGCGCCACCTAAGAAGGAGAAGCTTACTAAACAGCAGCTCAAGGAGATGAAGGAAGAGGTGAGTAAGGAGGGGAGAATGTGAATTAAAGACAAGTCGAATAGATAATGGGGTAAGAAATGGGGAAAGAAAGAGTTTAAGAGAAGGGGGAGAAAGCGTTAGAAAGGTTTCTCTCGATGTTCAAAATTGAGGTTATTTACAAAGACCAGCATCATTGTAAAAAATAATAAAAACGCTGTATCTGTGAACAAAGAAATTATTTTTTCACTTCCATTGCCACGATAGCGTATTAAACGTGAATGGTGTAACCGTAGCTTACGGTTTGATCTGTCAGCCAGTAGATGGTTATGTTGTGTGCATCGGAGGCATAAAGAAATTGCGAAATTAAATTTATAGCTTTCGTAACATTTTGTTTTATATTTTGTATGGTTGCCATGATTGACACCAACATTATTTATTGGAAAGTGGTGGGGGGGGGGGGGGTTTCTGATGATAGTCGACCATAATTTTATTATTACAAAAAAGATTTTTCATCTGCCTGTCTGTGATTGGACAATGGTGCAAGTGGGATTAATAATATATAACTCTTAACAAATGGGGTGGATGGAACAATGGATACGTTTTTTTATTTCAATTTTTCCAATCTATTCTTTTACATTGTAACATATTCCATTATTACACGTTTAGTTTTTATGATCGATATAAGTTATTATTACTGTCAAGAAATAATCTTTTCAGGAATATGTTTTTATATTAAAACTAAGCTTGTGAACTATACTATTTGCCCGTAAATTTCAGTAATCCATCTACTATCGTGTTATGTTACAGGAGAAGGGAAAGAAGCGTTCGGAGAACGAGGCGAAGAAGAAAGCGCTGGAAGAAAAGCAGAAGCGTGGAGTGGTGCCTAACCCCACAGACCTGTTGGATCCCTTCTCCAGGCAAATGGACAAGGCCAAGGCACAATGGGACGGATACAACGACCTGGAGTGGAACCCAGAGCAGAGACATAGGGAGGACCTTCCTAAGGCACAGATGGCGTACGAGCAACACAACGAGCTCAGAGATTTAGTGGACCAGTTGATGAGATTGGAGATAGCACGACTTCAAGCGGCTTTGGACAGAGATCGAGGTGAGTTCAGGTGAATTGAAATATCCTCAGAATCAGATCCATGTTTATTTCTTAAAGCCAGTTATTATAGTTGTGTGCGTGTTTTGTGTAGTTATAGATTTTAGGTTACATTATGCTCCACATCCTACACTAATGCTACACTAGAGGCCTCGTTTTGACTTCCAGATCTTAGTAGATGACGCATAACTGATGTGCAATGGGTGGAGGAGAAAACAATTTTGTTCAAAAGAAGCGTCACGTGTCATTTTAAAAGTCATGGGGTATAATTGTTTATGGAAATTGTAGTTGTCTCATTTTGTGCTTAAAACAAACAATTTCTTGAGTAGCATGATACGTGTTGTTACAATTAAACATAATTCAATAAACTACGTCTCACAACATTGCAATGTCTTCCCTTTCGTAGTGTCGTGAGAGGTAGTATATTGTATCCTGTTTATTTCAGATAGAGATGGTTTTCCTGTTTGGATACTGCATATTGATATTGTTTTTAAGACTCGCTTAACACTTTCAGGAAAGAAAAAGAAAGGTGGAGGCAAGAAGAAGAAGGGAAAGGGGAAGAAGGGAAAGAAAGGGAAGAAGGGGAAGAAGGGGAAGAAAGATTTGACCCACGACCGAACTGAGGAGTCGCTCTTTCGAGAACTAGTTGAAAACGGGATCGTCAAGAAGACTACGGAAACAAGAATAGATTCGTTCTTCTGCGATCCGTCGTGGAACAATTATGATTTAAGAAGGGATCCTTGGTGGCAGAACCCACCACCAAACCTGTGGGACGTTAAACAGGTAAAGTTATCCTGAAAACTATAATATCATTAGGACAACTATCCTCTATTTTTTAATTTTGTGAACTTCCACAATTCCAACAAGCGACTCAAAGGAGAGGTAAATTAGCAATCTCTGTCTACGGAAATGGTTGAGACTTACATGATCTGAAGTGTATATTTTGTATTTGTTAAATATGTTATTATTTTAAGACGATCGCAGACTCACCTTACAGAGAAATCAACGTTTGTCTCCAGGTAGTGAAGGAGTACGGCATCCTGCCACTAGGATCAGCCACTGTGCACAAGTCCGCTCCCCTGGTACGTTCGCTGCTCCTGGCAGGTTTCCCGGACTGCGGTAAGAGGTTGCTGGTTGATGCCATCGTGGCGGAAACCGGCAGTGTCCTGTTCGATCTTAGTCCTACAAACACGGTTGGAAAATATCCGGGGAAGAAGGGACTCAATATGCTGGTTCATTTGGTCTCTAAGGTAGGATTTCTATGTAACTGTAGCAAACGTTATTTGGGTAAATCAAGCATACAACTTTCCGGATCATTCATATTATTTTTTGATAAGTGGATCATTTTGGCCTGAATTTGATTTATCCTTATGCCTTTTGTCCTTTCTTATCCTTATTTTTCTTATCGTTGCCCTTTGTTTTCTTGGTTGATGAATAGTATAGCATTCGCTTCAAAGCACATCATTGAGTTATTTGCAGATGGAACAACAACTAACAGTAAAGTAATTGAAGTAAGTTAGTAGGTAAAGTAATTTTTTAATTAGCTTTATTGTTGAGGAAGGCATCTCTTAACTGATAACATGCAAAAGCCTCCTGTTATATTAAAATATATTTCTGTAGCCAATTGTCTCTTCCCGGAAAGGAATTTCCCTCTGTAAAGACTATTTCCGTTTTCCAAACCTCCAGAGAGTGTAATATTTTCAGATGTCAAGAATCCTACAGCCGTCGGTGATCCTGATAGAGGGTGGCGAGAAAGTTTTCTACAAGAAGGTCCCTAAGGCGGAGAAGCAAGACAACCCGAAGCTTCTGCAGAAACAGTTGCCTAAGATGGTGAAGGCTGTGGGGCCCCAGGACCAGGTGCTGTTCGTGGCGACTGCGGAGGCCCCGTGGATGGGCAAGGCGAAGTCCATGGTGGGTGATGGGAACTCAACACCCATTGAAGAGTTTATCCTGATAGATCTTTATTATTATAATCAGCTGACTAACGAAATAAAATATAACTCTTTAAGATTAAAATTGGACCTTTGAAAGCATATGGGGCGAATCTCTGAAGGTGGAGGTTTTTCAAACTCCCAAAAGGCACGTTGAGAGAGTAAGAGGTTTTTATTTATACTAAACATGTATACAAAATAATTGTATCAGGGGTTGAAAATTTCCGAACAAAAATTTTAAAGATTCGTTTAATATATGCCTGTCAGATCCCCGTGCGAATAACAGAACCAGCTAGTACCATAAAATGCATTATCTTAATTATGTTTAGTGGCTTACAAAGCTGAGAACAACCTGGGCCTAACTCCAATGTAATCAAACCTAGATCCAAAATAGTGGTTTCTGGTTCGAATTTCACTTCCCGTAATCACTGTGTAAGTCGCCGACTAATACTCGTGTGTATTCCGTGGTCAATATTTTGTCTTGTTCCTGTCTAAACTGAATTTGTGTCTGACCTAAATCTATAACCTTTATCGAATTATGAGTATTAACCACCATGTATTTTAGTACAGAGAATTAAATATATTTTGAAGAGTTATATAAGGCATAAGTATTTACTCGAAGTAATAGGTTCACGTACCTTATCCTCGTCAATCCTAAATCACTAGTAGATGTCTAGTTTCGGGACTGCTGTCCCATTTTCAAATCTACACTCGAAATCTAGTTGTAAAACACGTAGTTGTTGTCAAAGTTTAAAATTTTGCACATGTCACAAACACACACGGACGGGGACACGAGTACAAAACAAACAAATATTACGTAAAAAACATCGTTTTAATACTCAGAAACCTATATTAACTCTTCATTTTTTAAGTTGTTACGTTTTGTTTGTAACAACCGTATTAAATGTTTGATAAAGACTTTGACAAAGACTACGTGTTTTACAACTAGATTTCGACGTGTAAATTCGAAAATGGTACAGCAGTCCCGAAACTAGTCATCTACTAGTGATTTAGGATTGAATACGGATAAGGTACGTTAACCCGTAGATTTTCAATCCAGGAGGCAAATTATTAATAAATAAATATTTAACCACATCCCGATGGCATAAAACCGCGTGCAATGTTAATCAAGACTAATTAACTATTACTGCTTCAATTTACAGTATACATTTTATAAAGTACAGTTTTTTTTTCAACGCAATCTAATTTACTAAGAGTCACTGTTTAACAACACTTAAGTAGACTTTCATACTTACTCTAAATTATGTTTTTGTCAGGTGGTTTGCTTTGTTGCAATTTGTTAATTGTATTTGCTGTTATCTTAAGGTTAAAGTTATTACATTAATTATTCAACAATGGTTTTTCAAATTTGCAAAATTGAGCAAATTGTTGCATACATTATATTTAAGGTGGTCTGGTTGACCTTTCTTGGAGCACATTGACTAGATCAATATATTTCCAAATACGTTGTATACATTAGTTGCAGTAAGTCTCAAATACAATAAAATATTTTGGAAAATCAAATATTTGAGGTTTTTACTTCCAAATTCTGGGTTGCGTTAAAATAATACCCTGTACAAATTAGTTGCAATAGTATGATGTATTTGAAGAATAAATTGTAATATAATGTGTATGAAAAAGGATTTAAAAAACGCAAAAGCCATAATTATTATCTCTCGCCATCCTTCCACAGAAAAAGGCGTTCGACAGGATGATCCCAGTGATGCCGCCGGACCAGAGCACCAGTGCGCACTACTGGGGCCTCCAGCTGATGCGGTACCACGGCGTCGACCGGGACTTCCTATACTCCCCGCTGGCATGGTGCGCTCAGGGGTTCCCACTGCCGACCATCGACCGGGTCATCAGCACGCTCCTGACTGCAGAGAGGATCGTCGCCCTCAAATACCGACCTTTGGACCCTCAGGTAGCTAGCGATGTGGTCGAATTATCTCTGACCTCTTTAGCTGAATGTATTGACAATAGAGTAACATCCGGGCCCGTTTCACGAAGTCACAAGTTACATATTCACTGTTAAATTTAGATAAACTTGTGAGCTATTTAGTCACAGATGTTTCTGAACCAAAAGTTACAAGTCTTGTTTTAACCAGTAAAATGTAAATATTCACTCTTCCTATTCCCGCGAGCAAGAGATTTGACAGTTGAGGGCTATCAACCAAGACCAGGCCTGCTGCATTGCCAAACTGCACCCAGCTGGTCTGCTCTAGTGATTTTTTCTATGGCAACAGTGACAGCGAGCCTTATTATTGGGTGGAGGCCAACTGTCATATTTCCTGCTCCCAATAATAGCTAATCGGGTACCACGAATACATTCAACATCATTGGCTTTTCGACTCTACACTCTGATTGAAAACATGTTTCAGCTAGCCAACACTTTTTTATTGAAATATTATTGCCTTGTGCCCGGCGAATGAACTGAAAAACGGAAGTCGATGAGGGTTGAAACAATGCTGCATTGTTGCCCCGACCACCTCTTCATACTCACCACGAGCCCCCTTCTCTTAGGAGCTCTTAGGGGTACGACTGTGATGGCCGTACTTCTACGTATTAAATAACGTCGTTAATACTAAATACTTAAAGGAAAGAGAAATCATATAATCTAGAAAAATGTTCAGACTGTTTTTAAGAATCAACTTTATCTACTTGAGTTAATATTTACTATCCAAATTTCTACTCAATTTGTACAAACATTACAAAGAGTTGAGCGAATGTTGGAACAACAAACGCACTTGCTTGTTGTGATTTATACAACAGTTTGGTCTGGCACAATTTGGTTTCCTATTTGAACTATAAACACACTTGTATAAACAGGAAATACTAGACCTGTTACTGCACGAGACACCTGTGACGGCGGACCAGAGATCCAAGCTTTGGGGGTGGTACGAGGCGACCTACCCCTTGGCGAAGAAGAGGGCGGAGAAGGCCAAGGTCGACAAGGAACTGCGCGACAAGCTTGCTGCCGTGGAAGCCAAGAAGAATGAGAAAAAGAAAAAAAAGAAGTGATTCTTCAGTAGGGATTCGCCATTCTGGATAAGTTATGTCAACGTGTATAATAAATTATCAAGTTTTAACAGAAGTTTACTACAGAGTATTGCTATATTTCCTGTATTTTAATTATTTTACGAATATCAAATTTGGGTATCCTATGCAACAATCTGATCAATTTTCTTGCATGCCGGCTTACACAATTATCTCAAGCCGTCACCTCTTTTTAATTGGACTCATTTGTGAGTTGAAATTTCGTTTAAATTAGGCAAAACCCGGTGAAAAAATTGTATAATTTTGGAAGCAGATTCTGAAGATTATTACACATGCTGCAGTGGACTGTAACAGTTGTATGTGCTGCATTCTGTGGTGAAATATTTTAATTGGCTCAAATAATAATAAATAATGAATCTTTTACAGCCCAGTTCGCGGTGGTTGGCACCTGGATTGCGCATGCGCAGTAATGCTTTTCCCCCTCCACGCTGCTTAGTACAGTCAGTCTATCAATATGCGTCAATAAATACACAAACACTAAGAAGGTCAGGTCTTATAAGAAAAATTCTGACAAAGGTTTTACATCTCTGTACTTGATAAAGAGAGTGAGAGAGACAGCAGCTTATCCATGCTAACGCTATTAGCGAATTTCCCCCATAGGGAAGAAGCTGTTACCGTAGTCGGCATGGTAAGACCTACCAGACCTAGGCCCGGGATAGTGATAACTTTTCGTTTTGGGGTCCCCAGATGCCAAAAACACCATTCGTTCAAAACTGTATATAAATATATAAATATATATATATGTGTGTGTGTGTGTGTGTGTGTGTGTGTGTGTGTGTGTGTGTGTGTGTGTGTGTGTGTGTGTGTGTCCGGGAGCACGATAACTCTCGAAAAAATAGTTAGATTTTTACGAAATTTGGTATAAATGTGCCAAGCAGTATTTATGACTTCGAAACCCAGACAGCTCGACCCATCCGAAGGGGTATTTTGGGGGAGTTCCTGTACACCAAAAATGGGTTTTTGAGTTTTTTACGTATAAATTTGGAAAAAGTCAGATTTTAGTTTTTCCCATTGTGATCAGCTTAAAAAGGCGCACAATTTGGTGTTTTGATCATTGCCCTGCGTCAAATGGTTATAGATATATTGAAGTGCTAAACAGAGTACGTTGTCCAATGTTATTCTTATGGAGAATAAGAAAAATTGTATATCTCGCTTATTTATCAACTTATCCTGATGAAACTTGGTATATTGATTCATATCGTTGTGGTCTATTGATATTTGCACTAAAAAACATTTTTTGGCCGATAGTTCCCGTAGCAGCAAACCTGCGTACTCAGCCCCCATGTTATTCTTGTGGAGAATAAGTAACGTGTTATCTCCCTTAATTATGAACATAAATTAATAAAATTTGGTATGTAGCTTTACCTTCTTGAGTTAAACTTATATTTGTATAAAACCCCATTTTTTGTGTTCCTTGCTTCAGCGACCCTGCATACTCAGCCGCCATGTGATTCTAACTGAGAACAATAAAAATGTCATAAATCGTTTAGTTATGAATGTATATTGATGAAACTTGGTATGTGGCTTTATGTGGTATTAATATACGTGTATATGCATTGAAAATTCGCTGAGTACGCAGGTTTACTGCTACGAGGGTATTTACCTTTTGTTTCAGTGCAGAACTTCATCTACAACACTCAAGCGTAAAAAGGTGTCTGCATTTTTAACATTAGACCTGATATCCTCCGTGTTTGTTTATTCATTGACCTTAGGTAGTGAAATGACCGGAGTTTTTACCGTTTTCTATCAAAACGCTTAAAATACCAATGGCATTGGCAAAAAATTTACATTACATTACAATAAATTAGACACAAGATTTCTCAATTTTTAAACCTATGCTTATTTACCGCACATAACCACTCCCATATTCGCTTTAAGAAGATGAATCCGCTTGATTAATTTGTAATTAGTTGTTACGCGGGGATTAAGAACTAGCCAGATAATAAGTCTTGTGATAGACTATTCTATTGTAAAGCTGCACCAAAATCTATCCTCTTACACAGGATTGTAAGGAGAATTTTTCGTTATTTTCTTTTTAGTTTAGATGCAACATATTTGGCAATTTCTAAACTTCACAAACCAGATGTTATAGAAAATGAATAATTAGCAAGAAATGGATGTAATGTTGTTGTTTCCTGAGATTATCGGACAATGCTCTGGTTTTCCCCACAAAATGTAACTTCCAATTTGCTTACTAAATAAATGTCTCAGAAGAATAGGTATGTTAGATTTATTTTTGTGCAATTTCAATGGTAATATTTAAATCTTAACAAGCTTAAAACTAAATAATTTCAGTAAAAATAAATACATATACCTTGTAGATGTTTATTTTTGTTTTGTTTTACCCGATTTAGCAAATTTCCCCTATAGGGAAGAAGCTATTACCGTAGGTCTCATGGTAAGACTTAAGCCCGAGACCATGATAACTTTTCGTTTTGAGGCCCCCCAATCCCAAAAACAACATTCGTTCAAATTCATATATATGTATATATTTATATAGGTATATATATATGTGTGTGTGTGTGTGTGTGTGTGTGTGTGTGTGTGTGTGTGTGTGTGTGTGTGTGTGTGTGTGTGTGTGTGTGTGTGTGTGTGTGTGTGTGTGTGTGTGTGTGTGTGTGTGTGTGTGTGTGTGTGTGTGTGTGTGTGTGTGTGTGTGCGCGTGTGTGTGTGTGTGTGTGTGTGTGTGTGTCCGTAGGCACGATAACTTTCGTAAAAATGGTCCGATCTTGATGAAATTTGGTAAAAACGTGTAAGGCAGGATATATTTTCATGAGTTCGAGAACCAGACAGGTCGCTCTATTTGAAAGTGGGTTTTGGGGGGGGGTTTTGTACCCCAACAATTTTTTTACTTTTTTAATGTAATTCTTTTTAAACCCAAACTTTTGTTTAGACCATTAAATTTAGCTTAAAAAACAAACAATTTAGTATTTTGAGCATCGCTCTACGTCAATTGGTTACCGAGGTATTAAGTGCTAAAAAAGTGCTAAACAAAGTACGTTTTCCAATGTTAATCTTATAGAGGATAAGTAAAATTGTATATATCGCTTATTAATGAACAAATATTAATGGAACTTGGTATGTGGCTTCATCTGGTTGTGGTCTATTCTTATTTGCACTAAAAACAATTGTTACCGATACTTCCTGTAGCAGCAAACCTGCGTACTCAGCCCCCATTTTATTCTTATGGAGAATAAGTCAAATCTTGTGTTTCCCTTAATTATGGCATAAATTAATAAAATGTTGTATGTATTTTCACCTATTGTTGAGTTATACTGATACCTGCATAAAAATCCACTTGTTGTGCTCCTTGTTGCAGCAAACCTGGGAACTCATCCCCCATGTTATTCTTATACAGAATAGTTAAAATATGGTATACATCGCTTATTTATGAATGTAGATTGTATATGGCTTCACCTAGTTGAATTGTATTGATATTTTCATCAAAATTGTGTCAGCAAACCTACATACTCATCCCCAATGTTACTCTTATGTAGAATAATTAAAATATCGCTTATTTGTTAATATATTTTTATGAAACTTGGTAAGCGGCTTTATGTAGTATTAATACAAAAATGTGCATCGGAAATTCGCTGAGTACGCATGTTTGCTGCGAGGGGGGTATTTAATGATAATAACGCTTAAAATATAATTAACTAGCTGTTCCTGCAGGCTTCGCCCCGCAAATAATTTATAAAAACTATGACAGTTGTGTGTGCTGCATTCTGTGGTTAGCCCGTGGAACTACTACGAATCAATATCAGCTGTTTTTTGTATTTTCATCAGCTGAAACAAAATTGCATGTCCATAAGAAATACATGGGAACTTTGCCGGGGTCTCCGGCGGAGCACATAGGTCAGATCAGGATGAAACACATTTAGTTTTCCTATTTTATACCTAAATAATCAGTGTACAAAATTTCAGCTCTCTACCCCCCCATGTGGAAGACTAACATGGGAAGGTGGAGAATTAGTGATGAGTGAGTCAGGTCAGTCAGTCAGCCAGGGCTTTGTCTTTTATAAATATAGATGTATAATGAAAATTAAACGTCTGAAGATATTTTCAGTTGTCTAATTTGCTACCCTGAATTTTTATATTTTGAAAATATTAATAGTATTTTCAAAATCATCATAAACGTTGTTAACTATTTTACACGTTTTATATATTTGTAATATTAGAAGTAAAACTATTTGAAAATAAAGTAATAAAACCATTGTAAAGTTAGTGAGCTGCAATGGATTCTGAAACCCGTAGTGATGAGGCTAGCCTCCTCAACCACCAACCACGATTGATACAACCGTGATTGTGGTTGATGGCTGAACGTGTGGACCCAATCTCGGTTCAGTCAACCAGGTGGCTGTTCTCACCCCTGATTGCCTCCCCCGGCTGTTCCCTCCCCCAAACCCTCCCCTCACCAATACCCGTTTGTAAGATGTTATCCTTGTATGTTAAGTGGCCAACTGTGTTTCACTTGTAGACGGTTCTTGATTTTCTACGGAATAATCTGTCTTCGCCATCAATTATTGCAGCTGATGTCGGATGTCGATAAATCTCTTGTTGAACAACTGTATTCTCGCAATTTGAAAATTTAGTTTGAAATAGCTCCAAAACAATACATACTTTTTCAATAACTTGTTAAATGAGTCCAACAAATACTGAATTTAATTTCTTTGACTGTGAAACCATTCATCAACTTTAATTCTGGTATTAGTTTCAGTACCACTGTTACTATACAACTCGTAGTATTCTAATCAATTTTATTTAATACTAGACGTTACCCGCAGGCTTCGCCCTACAAAGGATTTATAAAAACTATGACGGTTGTGTGTCCTGCATTCTGTGGTTAGCACGTTGAACTACTACGAATCAAGATCATCTGTTTGTATTTTCATTAGCTCAAACAAAAATTAATGTCCATAAGGACATGAGAACTTAGAACCCCCTTGGGGCAAAGCCCTATAGGATTTTTGCATCTTTAGTATGCCTATATGTTACTCAGTACTATCAAACCTCTCTGCCTCATTTCAGCTCAATCAGTCCAGTGGTTAGAGCGTGATCGAGTCACAAATGTCTAACATACAAACAAATTTATAAACTTTCACATTTATAATGTTAGTAGGATTTGTTGTAACTATGTAAAACTCAGAGGCTAAAATAATAACAGAATTATTCTTATTTTCATGTTTCTCATTAGCCAGATATTACAGCAAGTTTACGAGCGAATCACAAAGTGACTTATTCTACTTTTGCACTCTTTCTCAAAGACGAAATAAAAAATTCCGTTTCATATCATGCTCACACAAAATACAAGGTGCCTAAGAACACTCTGTAACTGTCACTAACAATTGCTCCTTGGGTCGAAACAAACATATTTTAAAGTACAAACATGAGTCTACGGTGGTATAGTCTATTTATATTTTATTTCAATCCTTCATAAACCAAGAATGCCAACCAAGAATTGAAACTTTAGTGTGAAAAACAACCGTAGAGAATACATTCAGTTAAGAAATAGAAAATCAAATCCAAATATTTAAAGGTTTAAAAATTAAAATTGTAAACATTTGTAAATTAAAATAAAAACTACGAGTCATAAAAAAGTTTAATTTTTAAGATAAATCAAACACCTTAATCAATAATATAAAATTAAAAGTAAACATTATGTGAAGAATTGTTAAGAAATAAGTATAATATTAGTCATACCTTATAAATGTATTAAAACTATGATTAAATTAGATTAATTTGTTTAAAAATCATCGTAGGCCTACTGTATTTATTTCTCGTTACCGTTTTTTAATTTAATTTTATTAGTCAATTAAAGAGTTTGAGGTTTATTACGTCTGCATTGTTTACATTAAAACATTTGATTCTACTTATAATGTTCTATTTTCTTCAGCATGAAAATCAGATGAGGCAGAGTATTGGATAAAGGTTAGTATAGGGGCTTTGGCCCCTTTAAGCCACTAGTATGATACCAATTTCCTTATAATGTACATACTTATTCAGAGCTCTGACCCTCAGGCCTTCAAAGCTTCAATGTAAATCTTAATTAAATCAATTTACAAATCGATATTTAACTGTTGTTTCACATCAACAAAACACTAAACAGTGGCAATACGGATGTTAAATACCTTACATAAATAGTGGCTACTGGAATAACAACGCAATAATGCATAATTTTTGAGAGAGGTGTATATTTTATGTCAAAATCATGAGACGAATATTTGTTTGATTCGATTGGCAGGTCCTACCAGTATATATCAAAGTAATGTTAAAATGTATGATTATTTTGATTATTGAAATGTTCAAAATGATTTGCCATATTTTTGTGACCAAAATTTTTTTATTTTGTTTTTATTGCCGTTGCATACTGAATCGGAAGACAGTATATTAGGTACTTTGAAAAAAAAATTAAGGAATCTATTAAATCCTGAAGCAAACTAAGCATTCAATACGCATCCATCCTGACCGGACATCGGGCATCGGGCATCGGAGCGAGCTTCACTGGCAAACATTTATTCAGCATTTGAACAAATTAATTATCAAGCCTGGAGGGCGCGAGGGGCGCGGGTTGGGAGGGTGGGGAGGGGCGCCAGCGCCCAGGGCGCCAGTGGGAAGCGCACACCTGACGAGGAAACTGATGCGGCGCGGCGCCCAGTCAAACTGTAAACAAACTGGAATATTTATGGGTATATTGCTTCAGGTTTCATAGATTTACAGTTGGTTTGATTGGTCGTCGATGTTTAAATGTAAGATAAACTACTATTCCATCAGAATGCACTATTGCAGCCTGCCATTCGGGTTTTCTCAGATAATCATACTAATATAAATGTGAAAGTATGGATGTTTGTGCGTAACTCTGAAGTTCCATCATGTGAAAACTACTGGACCGATTGAGCTGAAATTTTGCATAGAGGTACTTGATAGTCCTGAGTAACATATAGACATATAAAGTTGTGAAAATCCTGTAGGGCTATGCTCCACGGAGGCTCAAAGTTCCCTTGTATTCCGTATGTACATTCATTTACGTTTGAGCTGATCAAAATACAAACAGCTGACCTTAATGCAGCACACAAAACTATGATAGTTTTTATAAATAATTCGCAGGGCGAAGCCTGCGGGTAACAGCTAGTATTGTACATAAGTTCGATAGTAAAATACAATTTGATTTTTCTCACACTTTATTTGAATCTGACTGTACGTCAGTTTGATATAATATCGTTTGGTATAACCTCGTTCTTAACATTAGTGGGTATCAACATCCAGGTGGATATCATTTAGGCTGACAAGTGTTTAACTGAAAGTAACTGGAATAACAGTAACTTTACAAGAATGTTCAGGATCAAATACAATTTAAGCATAATTTACTTGACGTTGCATACTCGACACTAGGTATACTAGGTCGTGTGTTTTATTATTAATGATTTTTTTATCAAAGCAAAGTGGGTTGGCAGATTTTAAATCTGAATCCATGACAATGGCTCTTTGGTGTAAGTAATATATACTTTCTAATCCTTCCAACGTTAAGCTCGTGGCTACGTGTTACACACCGTTTGCTTGGATCAGGTGGAACCGAGTAAACCATTGTTCGCCACGGTTGCGGCTCCTGAGTATTCGGGCATTTTTTACCTACCATAACAAAACCAAAGTGCCGTCGGAGATGATATCTCGAGGGGGAGGCACGGAGCGCTTAGCCCTAGAAACTTTGCCTAATCGTCGGTTCGCCCGAGATTTAAATACGGTCCCGTTTATTTTGGCCCTTGGGCGGTGAGGGCGGGTGCTCCGGCGGCCCCAGCTCAAAAATCCCACGCCGCTAGTCTCTCCCGTGGCGCCTTTCGGGTTAGGGGTCACTCAAACACCACTTCATTTGGTATCATTGTGATTACAGGGCAGGCGCGGGGAGGCGTTTTGGGTTGTGGAGCCGCCGCCGCGCCGCTGCTCCTCGCCGCTCCGTCTGCCCGATTCGCGGTAACGTTTCGACCCATTACGGCCGGAATTATCACGTTAGCGTTGATCACAAGGGGGCGGACTTTAATATTCATGAGGGCGTCATTTGCGAAATTGCGAAATTAGGGAATGGGTCGTGTCGGTAATTAATTATGATTAGGGTGGTTAATGGTAGATCGGTGCTTAATTGTTATTGATAGAATCTGGCTTCGCTCGGACCGTCTTCTAAAGTGAGCTGTCGTCTCTAACGCGGCTGCAGACGGTACTGCTTGAAATGGGTTGCAAAAGAAACTCGTAATAAATATTATAAAATGTAGACGTCCTTCAAGATTATTGTTTGTTGGGTTATAAAATCGCCATGAACCAGTCAACATCCCCCTAAACCTCAGCCTTTACCTAAAACAACATTTATTTAAAGATCAAACCGCAGTGTATACATAACCTAAGACAATGTATGCAACAGATGCAGATCTACATTACTTGAGATAGTTTAAAAGACCACCCACAGAATACAGCACTCTGGACTGTTGTCATTGCCGGGTGAATCCGAATCGCTACGACGCAATATATAGTGAGTGCATTTATATCACTAGGTTAGTACATTTCAAACTATTTCTTAAAATGTTAAGTGTGAACTCCGAAATACAAAGAGATATCGTGTAAAGAGGATGAAAATACTGTATAAACTAAAATGAGCTCTGACGAAGTTCTTAAGCCTTTCATGAAACAACGGATAGTAGGTCTACCCTAAGTACCGGAAAGTTGAAAAATGAAATTAAAAGAACATTTCAAATGTATATGTTGACGGCCTTGGTTTTCTTGTTTGCAAATAATATAGTCAATTGGTAATCTCCAAAACAAACTTTACGGACACTTGGTCTCGGGGTGATTGCCTTAGAAAACAATTCAGATCATTATTTATTCGAAGTAATATGTGCTATTCAAGAAGCAAGCTTTGTCTACTAGCTAATCGACATATTTTCGTCCAGAAGAAATACAAGAAAATTCTAGAATCACCATATAATAATGCAGCATTCAGACAAAGATGCTCAGGATAAGTAGCAGAACATAAAAAACTATAAGCACAATTAAGCCAATTAAAAAATAATCGAAACAAATGCTTTACTCAGAAAAGCCTTGTGCTTTGAACATGCTTACTTTTATAGAAGACAATAAAAGCACATGATAGACACCAATTTCATAATTGATATATTTTATCGGCCCTACTTAAATGTAAATTTAACTCCAAGAGTTTCGTGCATTTGACTATACTCGCCTAAAAGCAAGGATTTTTATGTTGTTACGGTGGTAGTCTTTACCAATAATTTATAGGCAACTAGGATTTTATAACGGTAGAGAAATAATTCAACAAATCCATAAGTATATTTTAACATACTGCTAATTATATTGGACCCTGATCTAATTTCCCCCAATGTTACTCAAACACTTGCAATATCCTATGAAATCTGATTAAAATATTAATGCCACCGGTTGCTTCATACAATATCAAAGTACTGTAGGAGAACTCCTCTCCACAACCGAGTACTGCAGTGTGACCGGTACACAGGCTCGGCGTCCCGACGCGGGGGCGGTCGTGGGGTGAGGCGCCGCCGTCGGCCATTTTGGGATCGATGGGCGGCCCAGAGCGTCGGTTGCCGCGCCGCGACGCCCCGGGCCAGCCAATGGGCGCCGGCGTCGGCGTCTTGGCATTATTGATTATACCCGGCATATGTGATGTACACACCACAAAGTATTCCGCATTGATTTGCCCAAACTCAACGGGTTTCTTTTTCTTTGAAGTCCCTGATTTCTTCTCCCTTCTTGCTGTGACTTATGTTTCCATGTAAGCTTTTTTATCTTTTCGAAACAAAATAAAATTTATAATAGTATATTTGTCCACAAACTGAAATTATATCAAAAAAGAGTTTGCGTATGCCGATGGAGAGAGGAGTTTATACAAGTTTTGTTGAATGAGTGGTCTTGTCATGTTCCACTTCCAAATCATTTTTCAGTTGTATTTGTCAACCGGTCCTGTCAAACACAGTTTTTGTTGATTTGTGTTAGCAATTTCACCTGTTGGCTGTAAATGTATATTTAAATTCTCTAAAATATATACAATAAAAACAAAGAATCAAGGTCCCTACCTTAAAGGCTAAAAAACTATATTCATAAGAATACTTAATATATTAATTATAACCAAACTATAGACCTATCTATTTGGTCCAGATATTTTACAGATTGTATATGTAAAGTTAGTTCAAAGTATATAGTTTAGTATATTTTTGTCCATACACTGTTCAACGTAGTACTCGCAATAAAACATTAAAGGAATAACATTTTTTTGTAATCATACAAATTAAGGAAACTGACAAATACCGCCTCTCAGTATAAAACCTAATACTGATCACCTCAAATGGTCGTAATTATACGCTTACTTCTGACCCAAGAGAGTGAATTGCCTTCGCTCACTCGCGAAGCTTATTCATGAGGGACAAACTATCAAATAATCGCTAAGAAAGAAAACTTGATTTCAACGAATCTGTGAATTTGTTCAACGAGAGAATGAAAAAGTAACCTAAGTGGTATTGGCTTTATCAATGAGATTGTAGAACATTTAACATCACGAGTATCAGAATGTGACATGGACAGCACCAAGTTTACAAGAATACAACGTATTGCTTTGTGCTATAGGGTTGAACAAAATAAATATATCATCCAGCTATTTGCATACTTTGGCATTAAATAAATTTATTTTAAATCATACAATGCTGTAACAGATATAAGAAATTCATTATTAACTATGACACAAGTTGTAATTCCTCAAATTGCTGAAAACTAATATTACTTATATTTTGGAGTTTTTCCCGATGGGCTACATCTCCGTATCGATCCTTCATTTTAAATATGACCTTCAAGGATAAATAAACAAACAATTAAAAACAAAAATTACAACTCAATGGGTGATTCTGACTATTATTCTGTTGGCATCATCTTACAGCGCGAAATTCAAGTAACTAAAAACATCATGTATTTCAATGCGCAAGCTACGTAAGGACAGTTCTAGTATGACTTTATTACCGTGGTTCGAGAACAATAATATGATTTTATAAAGGAAACCAATGGAGCTAGTCCTAAATTGTCGCAAAGTTACAATTTCAATCATTAAATTCACATAAATAAAATACAGTGTGTGCCTATTTTCTTATATTATGAACCATTCCGGATCGACATTGTTGATCCTTTAGCAACACTGGAACGTAAACTACTGGCAACAAGGTCGTAAACAGCAAGGATTGAATGGACCCGTCACGCGTGTCATTTACGACTTGACGCACGCACGCACACACAAACACGTGTGCTGCACGCGCACCATGCGTACGCGAGCCGCTACATAACCATCGCAGCGGAACTACAACTACTAACTACACGCGGTACCCGTCGCGTTGTTTATCCCTTTTGTTAACATTTACGAGCCTATGTACAGCTGGTTACAGTAGATACTTTGTTAGTTTTTCTCATTAGCCTTTGCTACTGCCAGCCCGTGTTTGTCACTGGCAATTGGTTGGATGTTCCGTGGTGGTTTTTTGTTAGATAACAGACAGTAAAAAATTTGTAATGTTCGCTTGAAAAACAGTTAAAAAAATATATTTGTTCAAGCACATCACACATCACATTATACATAGTTTGATGCTTTATTTATTACACGTGAAACTAGTGTTGTTGATTGTTTGACTAACCCGATCCTGCCTATCAATCTTCAAAAAATGTATTATGAAAATATATTTGTTAGTTCGTTATATAAACGAGTTGTTCAACACACTACATTTAGAAATGCATTTAGGTGGTAGATCCATTCTTTTTAAATTAATACTTTTGATACATAAGTTATTTTAATTTTGACTACATCTTGTTTACTAACTATAAAATTGACTATATCTGGCTACTTAATGGTTGAACTGCTCTGAAAATTGCTAATCAGTTTACTTTGTTTTAGTATAAATTAAAGAAATTCTCCTTAAAATAAAACGAAAGCGCTAGAGTCAATTTATGGGTGTAATAAGAAGTTATTTTCTGTGTACATCAAAGTTGGAGCGGCCAAACATAAAGAGCAATATATAAAATCATTTTAAATCCTTCAAGTCTCTCAGTGGACAAATATATTGTTTGTTTAATATATTGTTTGTTTTAGCGAATTTCTCCTATAGGGAAGAAGCTATTACCGTAGCCGGCATGGTAAGACCTAGGCCCGGGACCATGATAACTTTTCGTTTTGAGGTCCCCGGATAACAAAAAAAATCCGTTCAAAACTATATATATATATCTGAGTGTGTGTGTGTGTGTGTGTGTGTGTGTGTGTGTGTGTGTGTGTGTGTGTGTGTGTGTGAGAGCACGATAACTCTCGTAAAAATAGTTAGATTTTTACGAAATTTGGTATAAACGTGTAAAGCAGCATTTATGACTTTAAGTTCTAAAACCAGCCAGATCGCTCCATCCATACGGGAATTTTGGGGGGATTTTGTACCCAACAACATTTTTTTAGTTGTTAACATATCATATTTTATTAAATCAAATTTTATTTTTCACAATTAAATTCCGCTTAAAAAAGCAAACAATTTGGCGTTTTGATCATTGGTTACAGATATGCGGATATTGCAGACATTGCAGATATCTGTATATTCAACTGACTCTACATTATTGGTTACAGCTATATTGAAAGTGCTAAACACGGTACGTTGTCCAATGTTATTATTATGGAAAATTAGCTGGCCCGACAGACGTTGTCCTGTCCTAATGTCATTGAATTTGTTTTAAGTCAAATACTCGTTCATTTTCAAGATGAGCTCATTCGCTACGCTCACTCGCGAATAGAAAAAATAGTTTGCGTTGCCATTCAGGTAGTTTTTTTTATTTCCATAATGAACATATGTTTATGCCTATCAAATATGTTTAGATATAATCCTTGTTAACAGCTGTTTGGTGTAACTAACTGAACTTTGATCAAATCAAAAGGAACTTTGAAGGCCAGTGGGACAGAGCCCTTAGGTCGGATTAAACATTTTCTTTTATAAGAACCTTGTCCTGACATTTACAAACACAACAAAAAAATAATTATTCAATTTGGTGCACTCATTCTCAAGTTATGGAATGGCAAAGTGAAATAGGGATTCATCTATATCTATAAAAGGCAAAGCCCTGGCTGACTGACTCACTGACTGACTGACTCACTCATCACTAATTCTCCACCTTCTCATGTAGGTAGAGAGCTGAAATTTTTTACTCTGATTCTTTAGGCATAAAATAGGAAAACTAAATGGATTTCATCCTGATCTGACCTTAGGGCTCTGCCAGAGACCCCAACAAAGTTCCCATGTATTCCTTATGGACATTCAATTTTGTTTGAGCTGATGAATATATAAACAGCTGATCTTGATTCGTAGAAGTTCCATGGGCTAACCACAGAATACAGCACACAAAACTGTAATAGTATTAGCGAATTTCCCCTGTAGGGAAGAAGCTATTACCGTAGTCGGCATGGTAAGACCTAGGCCCGGGACCATGATAACTTTTCGTTTTGAGGCCCCCAGACTCCAAAAACACCATTCGTTCGAAACTGTATATATATGTTTCGAACTATTTATGAGCTGTATGAGCTATTTATGAACTGTATGTACATACAGTTTCGAACGAATGGTATATATATATATATATATATATATATATATATATATATATATATATATATATATATATATATATATGTCCGTGAGCACGATAACTCTCGTAAAAATCATCCGATTTTGATGAAACTTGGTATAAACGTGTAAAGCAACATTTATGGCTTTAGTTCGAAAACCAGCCAGATCGCTCTATCCGAAGGGATTTTTGTACCCCAAAAATGGGTTTTTTGAATTTTTTATATATAATTTTTGAAATAGTCACTTTTAAGTTTTTACCATTGGATTCAGCTTAAAAAACACACAAAATTTGGTATTTTCATCATTTCTCTACGTCAATTCGTTACCGAGATATTAAAAGTGCTAAACACAGTACGTTGTCTAATGTTATTCTTATGGAGGAAAAGACAATTTTTATTTTTCTGATGAACGTATACTGACGAAACTTGGTATACAGCTTCATCTCGTTGTGGTCTATTGATATTGCCGAAGGCTCCCGTGGCACCAAACCTGCGTACTCAGCCCCCATGTTATTCTTATGGAGAATAATTAAATGCTCTGTCTCCCTTAATTCTGAACTTAAATGAATAAAAACTGGTATACGACTTCAGCTAGTTGATTTATATTGATATTAGCATAAAACCCATTTTTTGTGTTCCTTGTTGCAGTAAACCTGCGTACTCAGCCCTAATGTTATTCTTATGGAGAATAATTAAAATTGTATGTATCACTTATTTGTGAATATATTTTTATGAAACCTGGTAAGTGGTTTTATGTAGTATTAAGACATTTATATCTCCACTGGAAATTCGCTGAGTATGCAGGTTTGCTGCGACGGGAGTATTTATAAATCATTTGCGGGGTGAATCATCAGCTAGTTTTTATATATTAAGATAAGAACAATTTTATATCTCGCGTATTTTCAACTTATCCTGACAAAACAATGTATATGGCTTCATATTGTTGTGGTCTGTTGATATTTGCAGAAAAAATATTTGTTTTTGCCGATAGTTCCCGTAGCAGCAAACCTGCGTACTAAGACCCCATGTTTTTCTTAGTTTGTGACTTTACTTTGTTGAGTTATATTAATATTTGTATAAAAACCCATTTTTTGTGTTCCTTGTTTCAGTAAACCTGAATACTCAGCCGCCATGTTGTTCTTATGGAGAATAATTAAAATGTCATAAATCGTTTATTTATTAATGTATATTGATGAAACTTGGTATGTGGCTTTATGTGGTATTAAGATATATATATATATATATATATATATATATATATATATATATATATATATATATATATATATATATGCATGGGAAATTCGCTGAGTACGCAGGTTTGCTGTTACGGGGGTATTTACTATTTGAGTATGCACGAGTCTTCGTTTAATTTTAAAAGTGCATTTCCAACCTCCGATTGGTAAAAGCGTATGACTTTGCCTTATCCATTTACAAGCTTAACTTTTCTATAATGTTCACCAAACAATATTATTGAGAGTTAATATTACCAAAGAAAATTAGAATACAAACATAATTTTATACAAAGCGAAAGGGCAAGCAAAGCCGGCTAGCCGATATATCAGTGAAGATTGTTACCGCGCGGCGTACCGGTTAGAAAGCGGGGAGGCGAGGGTCATCGCATTACTCTGGCGAGACCATTACATCTTGACCGAAACATGAAGGGGCCCGGGGCGCGAGGGACGGAGAGGGAGATATGGGTGCCATGGGAGGGACCGAGAGCGCTTATGCGGGTGGCTTCTACGGGGTCTGCTTTGTTCCAGACGAGAAATGTGCCTTGCGTGTCCCCCCCGAGCGATTCGGTTTGGGCGCTCGGCGCGGGCGCGGGACCTGCCTGCTTCGAATTTTAAATTTGTTTGAGAATCGCTTCATCGGTGTCGCTCACGCTCTCGACGCTCCACGACGCCGCGACGACGCCGTGACGGAGCGAAACGCAGAGTGAGTACGCTTGACGTTGGTTGGATTGATTTCAACATGGTTTGTTATAAGTAAGATTATTGTTTGGCCATGGAGAGGACCAAACTAAATTAATTACTCGTTATGTAAATTACACTTTTTAAATTTGTTGAATTTTTAAAAAATACTGAAAATAACACTTGTACCCGAGTTGGTACTTGGCGTCTTCAACACTATGCCACCAGTTGTTCCATTCCTCAGCGTCATATTCTGTAAGCCTTGTAGTTGTTGTACGTTTTAGGACTTGGTTCCCCCATCCAGCCCTTCATGTTCCCACGGAGACGAAAACCTACGAATTCCCTTCAGAACTTGCTTCTTCTTCTGTCTTCGCTTCTTCTCAAAATATGTTCAGCACATCTAAGCCTCCTTCTCTCTACTGGTCCTTCAACATAGAGAGGTCTGTATATACGGGATTACTGATGGTTACGTTTAATTCATCACCGTCTTTACACGTGGGTAAGACGAAGAAATGGAAGTGTTATAAGAAGTAAACAATTAACAGGATTTCCCAGTAAATCCTTTTGATAACCGATTTCTTTTGAAAATCTTCAATTATATGCACTGATTTGCCTATATTAGAGGTAATTTAATTTATCCTCGTGCGGGATGGGGGGAAGAAATAGTAAGAAACTGAATGCATTCATCGGCTATATGTTGTGGGTACGAGGAGGGGGAACAGCTGGCCTCATTGTTGCCAATGCCCCCACCTCTTCTCCCTCTCCGCGCACATGGTTAAATTATCCCTAGTATATTACTATAGTTTCTTTACACTTCAAACTATATGATAACATTACATTATATATCGATCGTACTCATAATTATTTATGCGTGATAAGAAAGACTTAACACGTGTAAAAATAACTTAACTAATACGTTAAACAAACCCACCCTACAATTATAAATATTATCAAAGGTTTCAAACCACCGCAATGAGGAAATTGTATAGAGACATTAGTAAAGAAGCCACAATAATTGTTTTACACACGACGCCGTAATGACGGGGCGCACCTGTGGCGCGCTCTAGCGACCCGCTGATGTACTACTAATGACATTTTAATTACACAGCACGTTGCTTTAGTTAGCGAGCGTTATTCTGTTAGCAAAATTACTCACTGGGTCAGCTGAGAGATTTGCTTTTGCTAATGTTGTTTTGTTATGCAAGTGCGTGTGATTGTAGGTATGTTGTAAAATATGTTTGAATCAGTATTAGCTTGCAAGGGTAATTAATCCAACCCATTACTTTTAAACTGCGCTAAGCTAAGTGAACTTCGCTAAAATTTAAAAGCTCAGTTTAACGATTTTTTAATATTGCTTAATCTAATATATTGCAACAATTATTAACAAGACTTAGATTGATAAAATAGTTTTATTGATTTATGTCTGATATCTCTGCTAAGTTATTTCTGCTATGGTTATACATACAAAATTGTATAACCATAAACTTGGCATTCAGTAACCGTTAATTTATATTACAATCTAACTTCTTTTAACTCAGCCAAAAATCTAATAAAAACTATAAAAATATTTTTTCTTCACATTTTAAAGGATTCCTTTGAACAAATAACTTACCCTCATCACCCCTTTATTATACGATAACATTGAGAGGCCATAGAGGAATCGGAATACAAGGCCCACTATATACTAAGATTAGGAATCCATAAATATTTTCACCAATTCGCTGTTAAATCTAATACACCGTCTTGCCCACGGAGTTATGTTAAAAGTAGTGGTATAACTAAGTTGCATTGCAAAAAGTGTCCTGATTTGTATAAGTATATAGCATCCCTTACTTAAACATTCTTGCACTAATTCATAATCGATTTAAAGTTATGAAGTGGTTTACTCAAAAAATAACCAACCGAATATCTTAATAACTAAAATGTACACTTTGCAAACATATTTAAATTAATCAACTGATTTTATAAATCCCTCCGTGTGTTGGGTTAATTCTTTTGACTAAGACATAATGAAGCTCATTGATTAGTTTTATATTTTAGAGTAGAAATTTAAAATAGTGGAGGGTGTGTTTGTTTGTCTATTTGAGTACAATTCTTGATAAATAAAGTATAATAAATTTCAACCCCAACACGTGGGGATGAAATCTGGGTGAAGTTTTAAAATCCGTGGAGATTTTACAATATTCTGAATTTGAATAAACGCATCGAACGCAATAATCTTCTACAATCAACACCGTTTTGCCACAGTGATCCCTTCCATTACGCACAGGTTGGTTTCCTGAAGTTGACTCGGTCCGCCCCTTGACCTTGAATCTCCAAGTTTGCAATTTGTGGCTTGAGTCTTTCTGCATTGGAGACATTTTTTTACGTTTCGACAAGAAACGGTCCAAACCCCGATTTCGTAACCATCCAGGTTTGAAGTTTGTCATAAAGCATGAGTAATTAACAACCAAATGACGAATGAACCGAGTTACGAACCTTCACAAAATGTTTGGCTTTGCTCAGGATCGATCTGGCGAACCTCTGATTTTTACAAAATTAGTGTGGGTGATCCTCAAGCCGGAGTAATCATCAGCCCATATACTGCACAAACGAACCCGACCCCAGCCATCCTCGGCATCCCGCCGGATCTGACGAGGTTCCAACAAAAGTGAAAAGATCACTGATGAGGCAGGGAGAGTGTCTATATTTAGCAAAGTACATCATTACGGTGGGCGGGGGACAAAAACAGGGCTTGGGCCCACAATTACATAGTACATAACGCACATTTAATATCAACTGCTCTGGCGGCCGTAATGGGCGGGTGGGATAGACCGGCGAGCCTATGCTTACTGGCGCGGTCGTTTACGCTCCCTTCTATCATGGTCATTCGGGCTCATTTAATTGAACTAGTGTTCTATCAAGATTAAGCTCAAACATTTTTTGGTGGGGGAGGAGTGTGGGTGTTAAAGTGTCAGAAGGTTGTTCTGAAAACAGTTTTGGTTTTTTGGTGTTGACGATTTGTTTATTCGCCCCGTTTAACTTAACAGCACATAGCTTACGAGGCTCCGGTCACGAATTGTTTTGTGTTTCTATACGCTTCTTCCGTAAATGTTAACTTTAAACTCCTGCAGCTCCTCTACCCGAAATGTGGTTTTATGACTAATTTTTAAGATGGACCAAACAGTAAATCCAGGGAGTAAACTTGTATGCAACAAATTGTAATAGTTTTTTTTTTTTAATTTATTATGGACGATAGTTTTTCTACATCGGTGTTGAAACATGCCCGTAATAAATTCTTCAATAACATAAACTCACCATCATAAACAATGAATTTCAGCCAAATAAATGACAATCGTTGGAAAAGGTATTGCAGGTACTCAATATTTCAGAATTTTTAGAGGGGTTGTTGGGTTGCAACTATGTATAATTTTAAACTATAACTTTAGTTTAAAGGGAGGAGCAGATAGAAACTCTTAAGTTATTGTTGACCGGAGCATCCTTTTAACTTGCTTGTGGTTGTGTTGTAACTCTTTCTTTTAACTTGAAACAAATATAAATTCTCTATATATATTTGACTTGGTTCGGTTAATAATTTGTATAATTATTCAAAAGTTCGCACTGTGCGAAAGGTTATGACACCTTTATCGGTTACATCTTCCTTTTAGCGAATTTCCCCTATAGGGAAGAAGCTATTACCGTAGGTCTCATGGTAAGACTTAAGCCCGAGACCATGATAACTTTTCATTTTGAGGTCCCCAGATGCCAAAAACACCATTCGTTCAAATTTTTATATATGTATATATATATGTGTGTCCGTAAGCACGATAACTCTCGTAAAAAAGGTCCGATCTTAATTAAATTTGGTACAAATGTGTAAAGTACCATTTATTTGAACGAGTTCGAAAACCAGATGAATCGCACTATCCGAAGGGGGGTTTTTGGGGGGTTTTGTACCCCAAAAATGTGTTTGTTGGGGTTTTTACATGTAATTTTAATTTAAATCAAGTTTTAATTTGGTATATGGCTTGATCTGGTTATGGTTTATTGTTGTTTGCACAAAAAAAATTTTCCCCCTATGGCTCCTGTAGCAGCAAACCTAGGTACTCGGACCCCATGTTATTCTTATGGAAAATACTTAAAATGTTATATATCGCTTATTTATGAATGTATATGGATGAAACTTGGTATGTGACTTCACTAAGATGAGTTCTATTGATATTTGCATAAAAACCCATTATTTTGTGTGCCTTGTTGCAGCAAACCTGCGTACTCATCCCCAATGTTATTCTTATGGAGAATAATTAATATTTTAAATATCGCTTGTTTGTGAATACATTTCTTATGAATCCTGTTAAGTGTTATAATGTGTTATGTTATATATTCATTGGAAATTCGCTGAGTATGCAGGTTTGCTGCGACGGGGGTATTTCTCTAGTATTTGCTACGCATAAAAAGTATTCATCTACTAATCGTAAGAGATATTGAACTCATTCAGACGTTTAGGGTTCGGACGATTCATCTATGCAAAGGGTTGTATTTTACTATGTTCTAAAAAATATCTTGATATAGAGTATAAATTCACCATGGCAAACGGATAATTAATTTTTCAAATGATGATAGTTTTGATCGGTCAAAGTAAATTCTCTTGACCGGGAGATTCTCTTATAAGTTCACCAGGGTGCATATTCTGTATATAACTGCTCTGCATAGTATATTTTAAACGAGTTCTTAAAACTTTAAATAGATTTGCAGTGTACATGTTTATTACCAAGCTTTTTCACCGTGTTTGCAATAGCACATAAAAATATTATTAGTATTATAATGTTCATGGCAATTCAATTGTAAAATACACTGCAGCATCAGATATGAATTCCGTTTCGATTCGATTTTATGTTCCATCGAGTATATGTGGACACTACTCGATGCTCTATGGAGGACCTATTTTACACCCCATTATAGACGTGGGGCGTATGTAGGACTTTCTCTCTTGCTAATTGCCTGCAAGCTACCCGGATGCCTCAGGGGTCGCAACATCGCCTAGGGCGTTCAACCCCAACCCCATACCTGGTGTGTGGTGGGGGTGGATGGGTAAAGGGCGTAAGTAATCTCTGTTTCCTTTAAGAGTTGACAAGGGACGAGGAACACGAATGTTCAATGGGAAAGGGGGGAGAATTTTTGAAGAAAATATTTTTCCAAAATAAATTTTTGGATTTTTGGATCGTTTGCCATAGGGTTGGGTATTGGGCATGCCGCCTAAACAATTTTAAGGAAGGGTTGAACCAATGATGCCAGTTTATAGGATGTACGTCCAAAATATTAATGAATATCTTGAATTGGAAGAAAAGCCTGATGAGGTATGAACATATTGGGATCATTATCATTTAAAACACAATGTTTAAATAGCAAAAGTTCATGTTTTATTTTATGCAAATCGCAGTTTCTCAGTTATTTAGTATTCTATAGTTACAATCTTAATACCATTATTTATAGGACAATATTACACCGATTTTTGGATTAGTGTTTTCCTAAATATTTCGGTTTTAAAGATATTTTGCTTTCAACAAAAAAAATGGCCACAATTTTGAAATGTTAAAAGGTTAACGAATTAATAAAATTCAATACAGAATATCATAAGGTAAAGACGTAATGTATGTGAAGTTCCAAATCAAATCCTTATTCAAGGGTTCAAAAGACATACTTAATTTAGTTAAGAACACAAACAGACTGACTGACAGTAACTGAAGCGGAATTAAACAAATATCACTGTACATGTTTTGTTTCTTTATATGTGTATAATCCAAAACATACAGCCAGTGAACCTTTTTTGTTACACCCTGTATAGAAAGCCAAACACTTACAGGAACGTTTGAGAAAACCACAGGTCTGACATTTACCTTGAACCATTTACTTGTGTGAAAGGTCTCGGTGATAACTGGAGGAAAAATCTTGTTTTTTTATAAAAACGCATTCAAAAGGGCAAATATCAAATACATGTTAAAACACATATTTTTCTATTGGATATTGATCAGCTATGGGATTTCATAAGCCAAGCTATTGGGAAAAGTATATATGTTAAACCATTGACTTTACAGGTATAACAATAAAGGTTTTCCCAACACCTTCGCTTTTTCATCTGATTTAAGTTTTATAGTCAATGGTTTTAAGGTTAAATCACTGACTATATATACTGAAGGAGAAATCCCATTTATATGGCCAGCTGTCTCTCTTTTAGTGTTAGCCAGATTTTGAAGTGGACGTAGTTTGATTAGGTCACTGACAGATTGTGCTGATGTCAAATGCTTATTTTATTTATTTACGTTAACTTGTCACAATTCTCCACCCCAGAAAGCAAGTAATAATCAACTTATTTTTGTTTCCTGTCACACCAACTGTTCTATCCACGTCCTCTTTGAATTCTGGCACACACAAAAGTAGGGAGAGTTTTTACAATGGCAATGAGAAGTCGACTTCGGTATCTATAGTCAATGGTTAAATCAAAACACACAGGTGATTGAATTCCAATATTTAAAAGTATGTTTCAACTTGACACTTTGATCCAATTTTTTGTCCTTAAAGGCCGATTTCCCCATCTAAACAACAACTGTCGTTTACACGTACGTTTAAGAGAAATACGGCTTTCCCAACCTTTAGTGGATAGTTTAAACGCAAGATCATGTTGTTCTATGAACAAACTATGTGTAATCAACATTTGTTTCCAAGTGAAACTTAATTTAACTAGTGTTCATTCCTCATCAAACATGTTACCAAATGAATGGAACAGGAGATATGTGGTATATCATAAAATACAACATTTTAAGTCGATTATGTTGATTTTATAATCACCCAAAGAATTTGCTTTGTTGTGATTTTACCAACCATCAGAACAGTGCGAGGATAACAAAGGCAGGGCTTTGTACCCAGATCTAAGAAAACCCACACAAATTCGCGATAGAGTTTTGATAAGAGTTGCTACCTGAAATTTCTGAAAGGTTTTTAAAGCATAAGAATGCCAATATATTTCCTGAATTAATTAAAGATATTTCTTATCCTCCAAACGCATCATCTTAACCAAAAGAGATAGCAGAATCAAATAGACAGACTCAGGTAAACGTAAACCTTTTTGGTCATTGTACCTTTCCTATCAGTGTATAAGTAAAATGTAAGGTCTCAATGATAATAAAGAGGGTTACCACAAGATGGTTTAACGACCCCTAAATAGATTCCCATAATACAAAGGAAAGTATATCAAATTAGCAATCTTTGTCAGCTTCGACATTTCTAGGGTTAAGCTGAACCAGCTAGACAATATTGTTGGGGAAACGAATTGTGGCTAAACTTATGGGTGTCAGAGTTCAGGATTTCTCAAAAGTTCTTGGGATGGTTTAGCTTTATATATAGATTAATTAAAGGAGTCTATACTTTCAACAAAAAAGTTTGAGTTTTGTCAACTTTTTTCATTTAAAAGTTGAGCTATATGAAATGTAACTATAAACTATTGTTTTTAAACCAAACGAGTTTTTAGCGAATTTCCCCTATAGGGAAGAAGCTATTACTGTAGTCAGCATGGTAAGACCTAGGCCCGGGACCATGATAACTTTTCGTTTTGAGGTCCCCAGACCCCAAAAACACCATTCGTTCGAAAATGTATATATATGTGTCCGTGGGTGCGATAACTCTCGTAAAAAAGGTCCGATTTTGATGAAATTTGGTACAAACGTGTAAAGCAGCATTTATGACTTTAAATTCGAAAACCAGACGGATCGAGCTATCCAAAGGAGTATTTTTGGGGGGTTTTGTACCCCAAAAATGGGTTTTTTGAGTTTTTTACATACAATTTTTGAAAAAGTAAAATTTTATTTTCCCTCATTGGAATCAGCTTAAAAATACACACAATTTTATGTTTTAATCATTGCTCTACGTCAATTGGTTACTGAGATATTGAAAGTGCTAAACACAGTACGTTGTCCAATGTTATTCTTATGGAGGATAAGAAAAATTGTATATCTCGCTTATTTATCAACTTATCCTGACGAAACTTGGTATATTGCTTCATTTCATTGTGGTATATTGATATTTGCACAAAAACCCATTTTTTGGCCGATAGTTACTGTAGCAGCAAACCTGCATAATCAGCCCCATGTTATTCTTACGGAGAATAATTAACGTGTTATCTCCTTTAATTATGAACATAAATTAATAGAACTTGGTATGTGGCTTTACCTAGTTGAGTTATATTGATATTTGTATAAAAGCCCATTTTAGTGTTCCTTATTTCAGCAAACCTGCATACTCAGCCGCCATGTTATTCTTATGGAGAATAATTAAAATGTCTCAAATCGTTTATTTATGAATGTATATTGATGAAACTTGGCATGTTGCTTTATGTGGTATTAAGATAAATTAATATGCATTGGAAATTCGCTGAGTATGCAGGTTTGCTGCTACGGGGGTATTATATTACTTAATCTTTGTCAAGAAGGTGTTGGACCCCCAGCTAAAATTGGCTTATGAACTTTTGGAAAGCATGTTTTTGTATAAACTAACTGATATTTATACAATAAGAATCAGCTCGAGAAAAATGTTGTTATTTTAAACGTCACATTTTTGCTGAGTAAATACAAAGTGGCAATTGCAGGATTGTTTGCAATATTATTTTGATTTATATGACATGAACAAATTCATGTTAGGAGTCTTTTATTTTTAGATTAGAAGATATACAAACTAATCACTATAGTGAACCGTTGTTGAAGGAATCACTGTCAGTCTTCCTATCTATTTTGTCGTGTATGTCTAATTTATTTCGTTCTTTATACCTTTAAATATATACTTATTTCCTGTAGAATCTCCAGACGCTTTTAAACAATTTGCCATTTCATAAAGTTCATAAAAGTTCATAAAGTTTTTCGTTTTATAATTCATATGCTCTCGTTGCCTTTAGAATTAACGCCTCCCAAGCAGAGGGTGTCACACTCTTGTTTGTCCTTCCTTGAAACCTTGTGTCTGAAAAAAATCCTGAAAAATCATAAAGTTCGATTTAAAAGCTTTTTAGTGGCCTCTGCATTCTAATCGGAGGAGTATCTCACCAACCATTACAATTTCGAAAGGGTGTCTGGAAGTTTCCTCAGCATGAAAGGGAGAACTGTATGTAGTGAGCGGATTTATGAGTAGAAACGTCCTTTTAGGTTTTCACACCTTTGTGCCAAACCTAGTCATTACTTTGTACGTTGTTTTACGGTAGTGGAAGAAAATTTTGATTTGATTTGAAATGTCGATTGCAAATTATCTAGTGTTACTTCCATTGTAACTATTTGATTATAAACTCTATGCAACTGTTGACTGTAAAACTGTTTGTTTATGTAATGTAGCAAACCTACAACAAAATCCACTCCTTGTAAGTTAATGCCTAATTGTGCGGAAAACTTTAAGAAATTGGATGTTTATCTTTGGGAAAATATGCGTTTATATAACTGATAACTACTACTTGAAAAAGCAAAGGGTATTAATATTATGTTTTATTACTAAGATAACCAAGCGAAGTATAATTTTCAGTATTTTATAATGAAACAGATACAAAGTCCAACTCCTAATAACGAACCCCGGAGCAGCGTTTTCGTCGACTCTATAACAACAATTATCAGCGATCGCCGTAGCAGATAAAATCGCAGATGACATCACGATAAAGCGGCACTAATGGTATTAAGTGATTAAGGGCCCGTCAAGCTGCAATGTGAAACAATAGAATAAATCACGTATACTGCGCCGGCCGCGGTTATAGCCGCAAAAGCGGTATTTAACAAACATTTACCGCGAGTAAAATCGTAATCAGCCGACCATAACCGGGAAGAATCCTAATGAAATACCGCGGCGGTGGCGGAGGCCGAAATTACCGCGAAAAAAGAATGATACGAACAGAACCGGCGCGATTATCGTGCCGGGCGATAAAAATAGCGGAGAAAAAGAAGAAGTAAAGTGGGAGGCTCGCTCGATAGGATCGCTTGACAGTCAGGTGTGGTGCTTTGAATATGGCAGCCATTGCGGGGAAGGCTGCAGTGATTGGCCGCCACGACAGTAGTAATTATAGGTTATGTACGATCGGCGGTGGGAGGGAGTTGCCACTGCCATCTTGACCGGCCTTCGTCGTCGCTGTGTCACTGCCTGCTGCATATATAATCACTCATATGTATAAAGGAGACACACGGCCCACGGGCAACAGGAGTGAGGTCTGAACTGTGGACAAACACAGTTAATTAATTGGAGACCAACATTGGTGACATTGACAATCTAATACATTAGTAAAATTTGTAAGATGGGGATTAGACATCAAAGATAAGTATTAAGAAACGTGACAGTTCTTGATATAAGCACTGTTCATCTTTGGTTGACCTTACTAGGATGGCGTTGAGCACCATAATGACGTTTACAACTCTAAAAATTAAATTGTGTAGCTGTCTAGCCAGTAGTACGGATGGTTTCAGTTTAAACTGGTGACTCCTTATTTTTTTAATCAAAAAAAGGATTTCCCACCTACTGCGTATTAGGGGAAATTTTGTTCTAGCTCTACTGAAGAACTGAAGTGCGGTAACCGTGGTGCTTCTCTGTAGAGGTGTTGGAGAAACAAACGATAAGGATGTAGTAATTACCTTAGTGGGTTTGATTTCTCTTTGGAAAAAATGTTAAAATGAGTGCGTATTGGGCCGCGGTGAAGGTGTGAGCAGTGATTAACATCAAGGATCATAATAGTTAAGTCCCAGAGGATGTATGATGTTTCCGGTAATACATGTCTGATCCACACGGATGTCGATCGCGACCTCGTCTAGTTTTTACAATTTTCCTCCCGAACGGGAGGGAAAGTCAGCTACCCCGTACATTTTCCGCCAGATTCCAGTTTGCTATTCCACTGGCCTGAGTAAAAGTCCAACACTTACGGCTTATAACGTTTAAAAACAACAGTAAAGTTATACATTGTGAGGCAGGAATGGATCTACGATATGCATTAAAATATAAACCATTAGTAACATTTGGTTCTGAGTCTACATGAGCCCATTAGTGATGGGTATGTTGCTAAAAATCAATCAAAAATATCTCCATTTTGTAATTTATGTAAAAAGTATCATAAGCAGATTAAAGATTTTGTCGCCGTTTCAGTAGTTATTTTATCTCTATTCATCTCATTACATATAATATCGGTATTAATGGTGTTTTTTGTTGTTTTTTTCAGCGTGTCTAAAATTATTTTTACCTTAATCTAAAGTATACTTTTGGTCAAAAAACTAATGTTGAGGGTGTCTCGTGCCAAGGTATCGCTACAGAGAGACCTGTGCCCTTCACAGTAGTTAAACAATTAATAATCCTTGTGCACGAGAACGAATCGAGTATCCTTTTTCTCTATTATCCTTCCCTAATCGAGAGAAAACAGTCCGAAAACCACTAAAGAGTTTTGGTTACAGAAACTGCCCTAGCGTAATAGATTTTTAAGTGGCTATGGGTCGCAAATTATAAACGTATAATACAGGCTTATCAGCCTATTAATTGTTACTATATAAAAGCAGAAGTTACAATGCTCAAATCGTTTTACCTTCTTCCACTTCCCTTTTTCCAGTTTTCGTATTTTATATTTTAGCAGGATTTACATGTTAATTTATTTCCAGTTTCTTAGACTTTTATTTTCTAACTTATTTCAAAGGTTTGGGAGGAGGTTAGTGTTTATGCTACTGGATTCCATTTTACAATTTACTCTTACGCCTATACCGTAAGATAAATGCTGATTATGCTTTCTAGCTTTGCAGGTTATGATTTAATTTGTATCAACACAACACATATTATACATGAAAACAGTTGTATTATTAAATTATACATATTGGCTTTAAATGCAAACCGTTGACTTAATTACCTATTTATTAAGTTTCGAATCTCTTAACTATTCTTCTATTTTCATCTATTGAGCCCTATCAGATCTCATAAATGTATTGATTGGCATCAACTATCCCAGATGCATTCTAATATCAAGGGTTTTTACATCGGATGACTTATTCTCACAGTAGGGCAAGTTGCCAATCGACACTTCACCAGTTCATCTGGTACAGTTCAATGAGTCACGAGGTTCAATTGTGTTCAATATTGGGTGAGTTTAAACGTTTTTCGAATTCGACGTGTTTCCTAGAGCAAATTGAAAACTTTCTATTGCACTTTGAAACTAGCATTTAATTACTCACACATCAATTAACTACCACCTTCCAGGTCATTAGTTGTGTAACCCAGTTTTAGAGCGAATTAACCACCATTAAAGATCAGTTATAACTGCACCACAATCCACCGCTATCACAACATTCACCATGACGCAAGAAATAGACGGATTTGAACCCGAGACCTCCTGACTCCTGACTGCCCCAGGCCCAGTCTGCACTAAATACCGTGTAAGAGAGGTGTCGGAGGAGAAGGTCGCGGATTGCAACGGAGTCGGCCTCCGCCCCCGCCCAAGCCCTAGGAGCTACCACAAGCACGATGACGACGGCCACAGATGCGATACCGGCTGATGCCGATCTACGCATGAGTTGGCCATTTGCACATTCAAAATACCGTATCTTAATCAAGATTTTCAATTTTCCACCTCAACTCAATTTTGTAATTGTAATCCAATACGATATCGTCAAAATAAACTCTAATACTGTAATTCGTAGGAATGTATTTTAAATAAGAAAATGAAACAACAAAATTCCAATAAAAAATCATTTTAAACGTCATTAAAAAATTATTTTGTATTGGAACTTTTATTTTATAGTTACTTAGTTCAACATTTAAATTAATCCCAATAAAGCTCTTAGGAATCCTATGGATAATAGTCTTACAGTTTTGTGATTTCTTAGTTTAGTTGGTACTAAAACGGTTTAGGTACAGAGTCATGTCTGAAAATTATTACAAAATCCCTTCGCAACATATTTTATTAGTGAATTTCCTTTGGAAAGTGAACTATTAGCATGACCCGCACGGTGAAACTTAAGCCCGGGACCACCATAGAAGTTCCTAACGTGACCCCCTGAACACGTTTTGGGGGGTCGTTCAAAATTTTATATATATATATATATATATATATATATATATATATGTATATATATATATATATATATATATATATATGTGTGTATGCACTCTAGCGGTCGCATTTTTTGTCCGATTTACTTCAAATTTGGTAGGGACGTTCCTTTCTATAACCTGTTGGACAAGTTCGTTGGGCAAAACAATCGGAAAACTCTAAACCCATTTTTTGGGGATTAATCTTTCAAATTTTGAGTTTTTGGGCCCAAAAAGGGTCAGAAAAGCCCTAGATGTAAAATTAATGCATGTTAAAAGATGGGAATTAGAAAGGCGAAAGTTTTAAGCCCTCTCCCGTCATTCTAGCATAAATATTTACCGAGTTATTAAAGAAAATGTGTATCAGGTAAACACAGTACGTTGTCTTATGGGGGTTTTACACTAGAAAAGCCTGTTATTTCTTTGTTAGAGTACTTTAATTATCCCCAGCAACCTCACGCCTACTTTCAAGCCCGTCTGGACCTTCTCCTAACCTTATAATGCGTAAAATTGTATTCCCAGCTTTGCAAGTAAATGAAACCAGGAGTATCAGAACAGCCAAAAAAACAATGTTTTCAGATTTCAATAAAAATTGGACAAATGGATGTTTTTACACTGATTTTGAGTTTTACAAGTTTTTATGTGGAAATTCACTTCCCTCACGTCAGCGTGCTGCGTGCGAACTCGTTTAACTTACATTTTAGTTTTTAAAGTCGGATATTAAAAACCAATGCGCATTAAAACAATAGACTAACCTCAACTATTTTTATTTCGTCTCATTTTGCTGTACCATGCGCCCATTTTCAGTGGGGGGAATGGTTCATTCCCACTAAGCCTGTTTTCAAGCGTATTGCACCTTGCGCCTAATTGCACCGAGGCATGCAACGCCGCATGCCCCCATGAGTACGCAGGTTTGCTGCTATGGGAACCATCGGCAGAAAATTTTTTGTTGTGCAAATATCAATAGACGACAACCAGATGAAGTGTTGTTCTCTTTCTCCAGAAGAATAACATTGGACAACGTACTGTGTTTAGCACTCTTAGTACCTCTGTAACCAATTGACGTAGAGCAACGATTGAAACACAAAATTATTTTTTTTAAGCCGAATTCAATGGTGTAAACTGAAATTGTATTTCTTAAAATATTTAATTTAATTAAGTATTTAATTAATTTTTATTATTGATATATATATTATTATATAAATTATTTGGGATAATCTTAGTAGTTAGATATTACATGAAAAAAAACTCAAACAAAAATCTGGAAAATCCAAAATGGCGGATTTTCTCCAAGTCGGAAATTTTGGGAATTTGGATATGTTTTATAAAACAGTTTTCTGACACATCTCCTTCCAATTTCAGCTTGTTATTTAATTTCCGGGTCAATGTAATTTGCCCTGGACGTAACCCACATCAATTATACAAATTGCTCTGGTCACTCTAGTGGTATTCTCAAACTGACTGCAATTGGCGCATGGGGCAACCCGCAAGACTCACGTTGCAAGAGGTAAGAGACATGCAACGTTGCATGCAGTATTGCACAGAATCTGAGGCATTGTGGAAACGTACCTCAAGTACAACACATCAGTTCCTCGTTACGTTGTTAACAACTCGATTTACTCCGATCTACCCCTTCTGCGCATCGCTAGGAAAGGGTTTGCAAGGTTTTTAGCTGCTACATAAACCCTTTAATCAAAGAGTATAATATTTATGTGGAAAATATTATTTAAAAATGTACTTTATTATTCAACTGAGTTGCATTTACCAGTCATTTTAAATGTTCTAAAATTAGCTTTTTCAAAATACACAACTTATGAAAGAAACATTATTTTGAATTTGTAAAACAGAGCATGAGTAGAATAAACTTTATTCTATCACATTCCGTATATAATTGCCATAGCCGCAAACACTAACCTTACGGACCTCCGCACCGCTCTTTTTCCCTATCTTAACAATGTATTCTTATGCGGCGGCGCAGATTTTTCTCTAGGGTAGACCGGAGCCTTGACGAGGTATACAACCACAAAACTTGATTCAATGGGATACAATTTGGTGTTATTTTTGACAAACTTTAAGTTACCGTGAAGTAAAGCTTTAGACGATATACCGTGAACTGCCAACGAATGCGGATGCGGTAGATGTAGATTGTGCGTAATCAAATGTGGGGGAAGCTCGATTACACATCATATAGATGGTCCATCGACCCTCTGATATATTGAAAGAAATTTAAATATCTGAGAAAGGGTCTATGACCCATCGACCATTTATACAAATTTAGTTTTGTTTATAAAAGGGGTCGATGGATCATCCCAGTTTATATATTTCTCTAATGAAATAAAATAAGGCTCGATGTATCATCGGCCCCAAAATTATAAATATTAATATTATATTAAAAAAATAAGCAAAGGGTCGATTACACATCAAATAGATGGTCCATCGACCCTTTAAAACCTTAATTTAAATTTGTTTTGTTTGGGGGTCGATGTACCATCTATATGATGTGTAATCGAACCATGCATTTAAAAATCTAATAATATAAAGTGTAGGGTCGATTACACATCAAATAGATGGTACATCGACCCGTTAAAACATTATTCTAAATAACTTTGGTTTAGGGGTCGATGTACCATCTATTTGATGTGTTATCGACCCTATGTCTTTATAATATGTTATTTTATGGATGGAGGGTCGATGGTCCATCAGACCAAAATATAATATTTTATCTTAATTTATAAAATGGTCTGATGGCCCATAGAGCCGTTTATATTTTTTATTAAATTACATTTAATAAACGACTGATGGTCCATCGATCGTTTATGTTATTTCATTTATTTTATTCATCTACTTGATGTGTAATCGGCCCAGCCCCATCAAATGTTGCACATTGAAACAATCTATAATAGGGGTCTCATTCGGTGTCGAGGACCTTGCAACAATGACGTCTGCTGTTTAAGTAGTGTGAAGATAAAATGATAGGTTTGTCGGAGTCATATCTTAATTTTTCCGCTTTAATTATAAAAAAACTCTCGGTTTCAACTTCTGTTATGAATTAATGAACACAGGTATATAACACAAATAAACATACGCTAAATCACGATCGTAAATATTTTGAATTGTTAAACTTACCGTCACGGAATGTTTGTTGATGGATAAATCACCGAACCATCACGGAATCCTCAATCTGAAAAATAAATTATAGGTTACATATTAGGCATATTTCGCATATTTTGCTCTTTTTTGATACTTAAAAAATTTAATCAAGATTTATGGTTTGACTGAAAATGTATTACCAACGGAAACCACTGTACACTGAGATCTACAGTTCATTGCCAAGCCGAAACTGTAAAAATGTAAAAACCGTTTTGAGGCTGTATCTATCTCTCACAACTCTACATCTGCACTCTCTCTTATAGTTTGTCAATAGCTATGACCTAAAATAACATTTGGTAGTAACTAAATTACAGAACATTATCTTTAAAATAAAAATGCCCCCGGACCAATTTTATAAATGCAGTAGCTGAGGTGTTGAAAAATATAAAGCTTAAAAAACGTGAAAACGTCAAAGGAACTTTTTAACTTCAATATAATGAGCCATTTGAGATAGACAAATTATTCAAGTAAGATGACAGTTCGATAACAGGTATCAACATTAATTGCTTGTTATCAGTTTATGTCACGAGAGTATCAAAGGTGTATGATGTGGCTTTATCCCTCCTAAAACTGTTATATTTTTCAAAGTGATACTAATGTTTTGTTCTGACCATTAAAGTAACCATATGGCAATAGTTTGAATAAATGCTAACGTTTTAACGTTACCAAACCGGCTATTGTTTGGGTGGGAGGGGGAGAACATCCCTACACATTGTGTTTTATTGCAAACTGACACATCAGTTGATGTGTGTTAAATAATGTCGATCAGCACTCAACACTTGGTTGAACGATGACCTCCTTTATAATATCACGTCCAGCTGCATCAATACTATAACCATTGGACAATGATGACATATATTTTTTGCTCGGTAACGTTGTTTGTAGTAAATCGCATGTTTCAATTAATATGCTTTCTCATCTTGATTTACAACAAATTAATATCAAGAACTTCGATAACCTTTAATCACTTTTACAGTTATGGTATTCTGAATATATCAATCATAAGCTCAAAAATAACAGCGGAATTCCGATATTAAAAATTACACTAGCGTATCTATAACAAGCCAAATAACTGAAAAAAAATGGCATATTGTAAAATTAAGCTTCTTAAAACTGTGGAAAAAAGTATTTTTGAGAAGAAAAATATGAAAAGTCACAATTGGTTTGGCTATAACCTAGTTTACTATTTTTTAGTACTTTATTGGTGTAAAGAAAGGTTTATCCAAAATTTAAATTGAAGTTTAATCGGTAATTAAAAATAATTGCACCTCTTCATTTTCTGATATACAATTCTAGAAGCCATTGCGAAGAGGTAGTATAATGTAAAGGTTGTGTCCTCTTTTTATGTGGGAATATATGTCAGTTTTATATCGGCTGTTAACCTGGCTAAATAGTATTGGGCAATTGTGACGACTAAACCAACTATACTGCAACATGAAATTGAAATACTCGTAAGATGCCATTGCAGGTTTTATCTATGCAGGTTTGTTTAACTATGTATTTATTGTTATGCATGTGATCATGAATGTATTTATTAGTGAATTTCCTATGGAAAAGTGAACTATTAGCATGACCCGCACGGTGAAACTTAAGCCCGGGACCACCATAGAAGTTCCTAACGTGACCCCCTGAACACGTTTTGGGGGGTCGTTCAAAATTATATATATATATATATATATATAAATAATGCACTCTAGCGGTTGCATTTTTGTCCGATATACTTCAAATTTGGTAGGGATGTTCCTTTCTGTAATCGGTTGGACAAGTTCGTTGGGCAAAACAATCGGAAATCTCTAACCCCCTTTTTTGGGGATTATTCTTTCAAATTTCGAGTTTTTGGGCCCAAAAAGGGTCAGAAAAGCCCCGGGCGTAAAATTAATGCTTATATTATGATGGAAATTAGTGAAACGAAAGTTTTAAGCCCTCTCTCGTCATTCTAGCATACATATTTACCGAGTTATTAAAGGAAATGTAAATTGGCTAAACACAGACTTATGGGGTTTTTACATTAGAAAAGTATGTTATTCATTTGTTGGTGTATTTGTATCATCCCCAGCAACCTCGCGCCTACTTTCAAGCCTGACTGGACCTTCTCCTAACCTTATAATGCGCAAAATTGTATTCCTAGCATTGCAGGTAAATGAAACCAGAAGCATCAGAACAGCCAAAAAATTAATGTTTTCAGATTTCAATAAAATTGAAATAAATGTATTTTTTACACTGGTTTTGAATTTTAAAATTTTTGTATGTGGAAATTCACTTCCCTCACGTCAGCGTGCTGCGTGCGAACTCGTTTGCATGTTAATAACGTTATGCATGTTGCATGATAAGCCCGATGGGGCAAATTAATCAAGTATTTGAAATGAATTGAGTAGGTGGGAAATGCATTGTTTTGTGACTTTTGTTTAAAGATTATACATATTAGTTTAATGATAATGGGAAACTTTGCCATTACTTGTCTCTCAAATGTTTTAAAATTATTTTTAATTCACTTGTTACTATTAACTCTAATGTGGGTTTAAAGACAGCATTTTTAATTTAACACGATGATTTATTTGATCATGTTACTGTTAATTGTTCCTCTTAAAATTAGACATGTAAATCGTTTATTTAAACGTTTTTAGTTATATTTATAGAAGTTATTGGTCGATTCGATTTCACATTTCGCGTGACTTAAAAGAGAGCTTTTAGTTTAAAAATTTAGGTCCCACCGTTATGCAGTTAAAGGTCATAACGACCAAAACTAATTGCAGGCATCGAGTAATCCGTGGGAGGTTCCTTGCGTGGTTGTATGTTCGCAAGGTGCGTTATAAGTTAACTATAAAATATAACAGTGGTTAGCGTGCTCGCTTCATAATCTGAAATTCGCCAGATCGATCCTGGGCAAAATCCTGAGTAAAGTTTGTGAATGTTCGATACTAGATCCAGCTGTCATGGGTCATTGGGCTAGAAACTAATGATTCTGGCTATAAAGAATCACTCGGTCTTAGTCAGTAACAAGGTATCTCACCCATTCTACAATCTTCAATCATTCGTATTCGCCTTAAAATACGCCCTAGTTGCGTCAGCGTCATAGAGAGATATTAGGATATATTAGGTATATATATATACAAACTATTCATATAAACGTGACGCAGACGGTTAATGTTTTGGACATAATCGTGAGCCAGTCAAATAGTCAGACACAGTGACAGCAAATTTGAATTTAAATGCGAAGATTTAACTTCCGTTTTTAACTAAACCAGAATCCACAGTGTAAGAAAAGTGGGTAGTTTTTTCTGTTGCTTGGCGACTTAAATTCTTTAAAAGTATACCACACCCAAGACCATTTCAATTTATTTTGGGAGAAAATAGTTCCTTGAGCTTTGTATAATTGCAGTTTTGCTTTAGATTCTCTTTTTCAACTTCTCGTCCTCAATAGTAAACCAACAACGTCGACCCAAAGTCCTTGTTGAGCGCATCGCCTTGCTAGCACTCTACACCATTGCATTATACTGTTCCAAGGTATTTTGGAAGGTACCGTGAGTACCAGTGGACAACCGCAGCTACTGCGTTACGGCCCCTCCGTCGATGGATGCCTGACAATAACTGCAGTCGCTGTTTAGTACGTTTTACTCATTATTCGCTAATGAGCCCGCGCATCCCGCAATGCGTGATTATGATATTCCCCGTCCATAAACAACGACGCAGATGACAATAATAGCCGGCTCCGCTTGACCATTCACTTAGCCGCACTTACTGTCTGTCGACGATGAATCAAGCGGTAATTGCGGCCTTCGTCCATCACGGGGTTTATGACGTTTCCAAAATAAAAAGCTTATTTTTTCGGGAGGGTTTAAAATGGCGCCGGAGGCGATGGCCAGGTAAACTATGTTGCTCGGCGTAGTTCTAAATCACCGCGGAGCATTATCAAAAGCAGTGTGAAGTGCTGGGGCCCGGGCCCCACCGAGGGGGGGGGGCAGCCCCCGGCCATCACGAGCCGAGCGGCAGCGCCACAAACGCACCCACCTTATCACTGTATTTACATCGCTAGATTTATACCCCGGCTCCGTAGCGGGCTCCCCTCCCCCCTCCCCTCACCCACCGCGCACCGTCCACCACTGTCCTCTAAATATGCTTCATTGTAGCTATTAATACGCTGTGTTTGGCGATGGCTAAAAGTCGTTTTTGTCCTCATGTGGCACGATCTCTCAAAGAGGTCTCCGGATATATAAAAGATTCAGATTGTCATCGGTTCCCTAATGAAAAGAAACGCCAACGATTGGTGTAAACGAATTAGAATGTAAGTATTATGGTACACTCACCTGTAAACGATATACTGTATGTTGTGTGACAAACCATTTCAGAGTGCTCTCCTTGTGAACTGAGGTTCGCCATACCAACACTGAGTAACATGTGAACGTATTCTAAAGGTTCCATACTGGACTCAGCTGCCGTCTGTCATTGGGCTACTAATTAATGATGCTCCTAACAAAGTTCGATGTAAAATATCCATATATAGACAAGAGAAGAGACAAGATAGAAACAGAGACCACAATAGAGGATTTGGACCATTCCCTACATCAAGACGTTAAAAAATATATTGGTGCGGTAACATACAAGTTAGTATAAAATTGAAAATTCATCGCAAATGTAACAGGTTTCTAACACAGTTTCTTTTATTGACTGCTATAATCGTTTAAGGATAATCAAGCTTTAGACCGGAAGTCAAGAAAACTGCTATTGGAATACTGTAGGATGTATTTTTTTATTTCAATGCTAACGGAATTTTTTTAGAAAATTCACAAACGCTTTTACAGAAAGTGGTCCATACCTCTCAATTTCTTTAAAAAATCATCGTTTTGAAAAACAGTGGACAATATAATTTTGTAAATTGTAATTCAAATTAGTAATACACCAATAATTCTGCTGGTAACAAACTGACAGTGTCGTCGTTGTAATAAATCACACCCTCTGTCTTAGACAGTAGGTTTCCTCAGCTTAGTGTAACTGTAGGTGTCTTCCTCAAGGAGAGGTCGAGCGGTAGACAATTTGATGGCCGCCGCGCCGCGTGCCAGTGCAGACTGCAGTAAAGTGTTGGCCTCTGCAACGTGCAGTTATAATGACTACATAGTAGGCTCACCCTGGCCCTCGGTAATCCTAGTGCAGCTTTTTAAAAATATTTAATGACTAGGTAGTTTACACATTTTTAAAATCTAAATCTTCCCAACTGGCGACGTGCAGTTTCTATTACACCAACTGGTTGTCAGTCACGTTTAGGCAGTTTGGCATAAGTTTGACAAACTTGTCTGAGTTGAGAGACATGATTGGAAGGGTGAGGAGGGGGTGAGGGGAAACTCCTGAATAATAAAAGCTCATCAACCCCCGGCCACGAGTCGTTAAGACTCTTTCAACCCCTGTAAGTGTCTTCAAACCCTTTCCAAACCCGAAACTGCTAATTAAAGTCGCATCAACTTCTTAAACAGTTCAGGTAAATTGTAGTTGTTTGAGTTTTAAGGTGTTGTCTCTGATTTCCCCTCCGACTTTATGTTAAATAATTTGTTTGTAATTTTTGTTTTTAATTTGTTATCTAGTTTTAACATGTTTTTCTTTCGACCTGAGGCAATTAGATCGCCACTACGCTGTAATATCAATGGTTTATTTGCGTGTTTGGCTCCTGTAAGTCGTAATTGAAGTGATTTATATGGGAGATTTGATGATCTTTAAATTAGGCAAGCACAAAACTGTCCCTCCTTTTTTCTCAGCGTGTGTGCATCGTAGGAGAAATTCACTTATATCGTTAGAAAGTTATTGTCCTGTAGATGAGCATAAACCCATTTTAACTAACATCGGCCTCAGGGCTGAGCCCCACAATCTTTCAAAGTGTCAATGTTAATCTTATGGAAGAAAAGTAATTGTATTTTTGAAATATGTTGATATAAAAATGCTAGCAAAACAGAAAGAACAGATGTTTCAGACGTGATGTAAATAAAAAATTACTGACTACTGGAATGGTAACACCTTTCTCTTATCCTTTTTAAACTCCACATTAAACAAATAAACCTAGGTTTGAGGGGGAGAGAGTTATGGAGGGGGAGGGGGAGAGGGAGAGAGAGAGAAAGAGAGGTTATTTGTGAAGTTCATAAGGACTCTGGTTCAAATACAAATTCTCACGCAGGATGTTGCAAAACATTCACGCAAACGGCCATTATGTGCCGTTTTGGGTTTACACTGAATTATTTTTGGTCAAATTTCGACCTCTAGGCAATCGCTAATTTATAATACTAGCTGTGTACCCGTCCTTCGTACGGGTTGTATATAAATGGTAGATTAACTAAAAAAATTAACAACCCACATAATTTTACAATATTAAAATTACATTTTACACTTTTAAAGTAGAATTAAATTAAAGTTAACGAAATATACTATGGCATATAGTTCGGGTACTGTTGCCAAGTCGAGGAACTCTGTCGGGTAGTGAACGGTGTGGTTTTTGCGACTCCAAATCGGTACACGTAACACTTTGGATTCTATTTTAGAAATAAAAGAACTCAAGTACAACAAAATATTAACCCTGTTTAATTTAACATTTTAAATACTTTGATACATTAATCTTTACATTCCAATAAATAAATAGTAATGTAACGAAACATTAAACTTTTAAAACATTGACACACCACTTTTAAAATCACCATTCTTGCCAGGTCCTGTTTTCATTATAATTGTAAATAAACAATTTAAACTTGGAAAAATCATAAGTTTTAAAAACATATGACTACTTGATTTTGTTTAAATAAATGTAAATCAATATATACGAACTGTTCTAACAGTGGTCATGGTTAAATGAACGGTATTAAATATTGTATATGTTCGTTCCCCCCTTTGGAATAGACCTACATTTGTGTTGATCTCCGTTGCTTGTTCATTGGTTGACGTGAGGATGGCACAATCACAGAGCCAGGCACTTTTCAGATTAAACTTTTTATGAACCTCGGTGTAACAAACTGTCAATCAGTAAATCCTGTGATTCATCGATAGTGCCGAGTGAAGGATAGATGTTTCTGAGACTTGATCTGTTTTTCAATGTCCCAATCTCAACTTTTAAAAGCGCATAAGAAAACTGCTCAACCCCTTAATCTTCTCAAAAATACATTTTCATATTTACTGTTAAGTTCAGACGATCAGTGGTCGGCTACATAAAATATATTTTTAGAGAGGCGTAGACTCGTCCACTCATGTCTCACTTACGACAAAGGATCTGTGTGAAATCTCCAGAGAACAACACAGTGACTCCCCATGATGTTGTTTCTTATTTCCTTTAAGGCATCAAATTTCAGCTCTACTGGTTTAGTAGTTGGTGTGTTATGACTAGCACGCTTATATTAAGACCATTGGGCCAGAGTCCTTGAGTATATTTGTGTCTGGAGTAGGTAAATGTCTGCACTGAGCTATTAGCTACATTCCTATCGAATTTCAGATCCATCAGTCCAAGAGTATGTGCAAGATTGTTAAAATATTTTGCAAGCCCTTAAACATTTTCGTAACAGGAATAGGCTTGCGTTTTGTTCTGATGAATTAGTTATGTTCCTACCGAAATTTAACTTACAAAGGTCCAGTGAATACAAATACTCATAAAATTGCTATAAAAGTAAATTAGCGGAGAACCCTATAGGACTTTTTTAAACGTATTCTTATTGTAAATCTGCAGCATAAGGGGAACCACCATCCAAAATTTTATCTTCAATAGACATTGTCGTTTCTTAGATAAAGTGATCACTATGTCAGTGAGTGCATGAGTCTGACAAATATAGATTTAGATCATATATCCACTTATGCTATTCATTACCAATCTTCACTCAACGTTTTAAAAAATAACTATAATACCTATTTATAGAATAACTATGCCATCATCTGGTTCAATATAAATAAATGCTTTGTCCATAAGAATAGCATAGGATCTTTAAAACACTATGGGGCAGTGTCCTAAGGTAATTTAAAACAATCCAATTAGCCTAAAACCTTCTAACGCACAAATAGAACATAGAACAAAAGTTGCATGAAAATCGGTGCACCCATTTTCCTGTGAAAAGCGAACAAAACATGACCAAAACCGCACAAAATCACATTTTTGAGCGGCCGCCATTATTTTTTTAAAAGGCGTATGCCAGTTTATAGTGCCCTAAAACCTTCTCACGCATATATAGAACAAATAAACAAAGTTTCATTAATGTCAGTGCACCCGTTTTCCAGTGAAAAGCGAACAAAAACCCGTCCTTGAGCGTTACCGGCAGACAGACAGACAGACAGACAGACATTAATTGAGATAAGATTTGTTTTGGTTTCCCTAGGGTGTAAAACGTGAAAATATGCAAAAATGTCATAATTCCAAGCAATGTACAGACAAAACTCTAATTTTATTTATATAGATTCACTATACGGTATATTGAAATAAATATATATATATATACTTGATGTACACGTTCTTCGCACAGGGGTTTTCTCTACCCGTTCTTTAGTCAATGCAATTTCCATTTTAGTTAGCTTGAAACACCTGTTGTTCTTGCTTCTGCTCCTTAAGCTGTCAAATGGAAGTGTCCACAGCTGTTCGCATTACAGTTTATGAATGTTTACTTTCTTCTGAAATGTAAACATTGAAACTTAGGACGTTCACGGGGCGTAGCCCGAGGGGATTTTAAGGAAGTGAATAGGCCTATGTGTTTCATGGGTTCAAGATCTACCTTTGTGTAAAGTTTCAGCCCAGTCGGTTCAGTAGTTTTTGCGTTCACCCGGAACATCAGACAGATAGACAGACAGACAGACAGACAGACAGACAGACAGACAGACAGACAGAAACCACCTCTTCTTTATAATATTATAGATAGAAACTACTATTTAACAATTGTAAACTATTTAAGAGGAACATTGTTAGAACTGTAGAATTCAGATATTAAACTTATATTTCTTATATAATAATGTGTTCAAATTTTTAAATATGAGTGAATGATTCCTCTTGCTTCATCATAATGAGGATTCCTCACAATTTGATTGAGAAATAAAATTGTATAAAAATTATGCCATTGAAATAAATGAAAAATCAAAATAAACCAAGATAACAGATAAAGTATCATTTATTTCAGAAATTACATAACATAGCAAAGTATCGCTTTCAAAACCGGTGGATTGGGACGACCAACCATGTACACAGACAATTTAAAATTAATAGGTCTTTGATGAAATCGTAGAAAAATTTGTTTTTAACAAAATTAATAAATAAACAGGAGAATAGTTATTTAGATCAGCTACGCACATTTTGATATACCCAAGAAAAACCAGGTAAGTTAACATTATACTAATTCCCTTTTGATAATACGAATACTTTACAATTTTCAGTTAGTAAAACCGTATGAACGCGATTTAAATTGTGCATGATATGGTCTTTATTCATCGAACTACTTTTACAAAATTTGTATCGCCCTTTAGAGTTGTCCACGCATTAATCTCACTTCCCATTAACCGGTTACTTATTAATTGTTCAGCTTTCCCAGCGTGGCTGCATTAGCTTTATTCGGTAACTCTGTTAGTTACATTTTTACTCGAACCAAAACATGATGTGACCCCCCTCCCCGCATCTGTTTACTCTCCACCTGACGCTCCACCGTCACATCGCGCGGTCCGCACTGACCTCTGACCCCTTATCAGGCCCGCTCACCCCGCAATTTCACCGCCATAATTCAATTAAACACATGAACGCGGCTGCCCGCGGCTAGGCCGTTGATGATGAATTCCCTTCATTAATCAGCCCGCGATAACGGCGGTGGGAAGTAGACTGTGAAATTCGTATTTCTGGCGGGTCTCGAGGTGGTTTATGGCGGTGCGATTGTTTACTGGATTGGGAAACCGGGGAAAAGTTGTGCAGATGCAGATCGGTGAAGATTGTCACGGTGCAGGTTCGGATAATGAGGACTGGAGATTAAAGACTTGCAGTTGGAGAGCGAACGTTTAGGGTTGTTGTGTAAATTTAATTCATTAATCAAAATAATAACTGTATAGTAGCTTAAGTAAGTGTTTATTATTAATAAATACCCCCGTAGCAGCAAACCTGCGTACTCAGCGAATTTCCAATGCATATATATGTATCTTAATACCACATAAAGCCACATACCAAGTTTCATCAATATACATTCATAAATAAACGATTTATGACATTTTAATTATTCTCCATAAGAATAACATGGCGGCTGAGTATGCAGGTTTGCTGAAGCAAGGAACACAAAAGTGGGGTTTTATACAAATATCAATATAACTCATGTAGGTAAAGCCACATACCAAATTTCATTAATTTATTTTCATAATGAAGGCAGATAACACGTTACTTATTCTCCATAAGAATAACATGGGGCTGAGTACGCAGGTTTGCTGCTACGGGAGCCTTTGGTAAAAAATTGTTTTTTGAGCAAATATCAATGGTCCACAACCAGATGAAACCGTATACCAAGTTTCGTCAGTATACGTTCATAAGTAAGTGAGATATAAAATTTTTATTTCTCTCCATAAGAATAACTTTAGACAACGTACTGTGTTTAGCACTTTCAATATTTTGGTAACCAATTGACGTAGAGAAATGATCAAAATACCAAATTGTGTGTTTTTTTAATCTGAATCCAATGGGAAAAACTAAAATTTGACTATTTCCAAAATTATATGTAAAAAATTCGAAAAACCCATTTTTGGGGTACAAAACCCCCCCAAAATACCCCTTCGGGTAGAGATATCTGGCTGGTTTTCGAACTTAAAGTCATAAATGTTGCGTTACATTTTTATACCAAATTTCATCAAAATCGAATAGTTTTTACGAGAGTTATCGTGCTCACGGACACACACACACACACACACACGCACACACACACACACACACACACACACACACACACACACACACACACACACACACACACACATACACACACACACACACACACACACACACACACACACACACACACACACACACACACACACACACACACACACACACACACACACACACATATATATATACACAGTTTCGAACGAATGGTGTTTTTGGGGTCTGGGGACCTCAAAACGAAAAGTTATCATGGTCCCAGGCCTAGGTCTTACCATGCCGACTACGGTAATAGCTTCTTCCCTATAGGGGAAATTCGCTAAAAGTGTATTTTTCATTTAATTACATGAATGTTTTTGGCGAAACTATAATATCCGACTCCATCGTATTATGAATAATATCGAAGTGAAAACAATCGATTTTATCGATCTACATGATTACTTTCATAGAGTAAGAAACTTATTTTAAGCTTACTTTTCACGGTCAAAGAGATTGTAATCAACCAAATAATACAAAAAATCAATCAAACAAAAAGTAAAAAATATAAATGTATTTAAACAAAACAATTATAAATTTACAAATGGAACATGAATGTTTATGGCAACCAATTTAGGGATTATACACCTTAGAAGCATCTACCAAAAATTGTGACAATATACAGGGTGAATTACTTCTATATATGACGTCGCCACATGGATTAGCCTAAATCTAGGAGTCAAACGGTTCCTTCTCCCGGTTACTTACACTGTGGAAGGCCAACTTTTACGTGCTTCCACATTCCTTCAAAATTATTTATGTTCACTTCCCCATGGGCGTAGTCTAATCTTAACTATCGCTCATATCGATTCATATCGACATGATAAAATCGATTGCAACAATAAATTTAACCGTTGGAGTCGGCGATCAATGATCGCCGAAACATTGGACCAAATGCTTGAAATCCTTTAAGATTGCCTACAAATAATTTCGTAAAACCAATAGTTAAGTTAAATCCTAGAATCCGTATAGCTTTAACAGTTATATTTGGCCGCCGTTTTCCACGATGGCGGCTAGAGCACAACTTGAATATTTTGGAAATTTAAATAGTTTCAATGATGATGCATCAGAAAACATGTTTATGACGTTCCCTGTCAGCACGAACTTTTTCTTTTGAAAACATAAAATTGGCTTGCCTAAAATGCATAGTCCATTATTGAAGGTAAAACATATTTCTCGTATCCCCAACGTATTAAGTATAATGATGTTTATATTTATGACCTTTGCCTGCTTGGGTATTTACCCATAGTTGTGAATCACTTATTAGCTCTATATCCCAGCTTGAGATTTACGTAGGTCTAATTACATAGCTGTACCAAACATTCTTCCAGATCTGGGTATTCCAAGATTCCAACCAATCTTCTATGAAAGTTTCCATTATCATATTAGGGCTGATGGTTAATACCAATGGTCATTTTTATTATTATTAATTTCATTTTTATTTTGTCCCCGTCCGAAAACTGTTGGAACGACACGTGTATACAAACATGCCAAACTTGTGAAGTGGAGCCAATGGCGAGCCAGCTGAAGACATTTCCCACACAGGGGTTTAATGCGACTTTAACAACATCTAGGGGATGAAAGGGTTTTAACCACTCGTTAGTGGGTGTGATGAGTTATTATTGCTAGGGTAAAACGTCTCCAAATCACCGCCATAATTTCAACACCTCAACCCATGAAAGGCACATCAGCAACTTGATAAACTATCCACAAAATTAAAACCTTGGAATTCAAATGTTTTTGTTTTTTGTTTTGCCTCGAATGGTCCAGGTATAGTTTTTGTTTTGTTTACGCCAGTGTCATTTTTTTACGTTTTGGTAGGGAACGGTCCAAATCCTCATGGATGGTAACAGTCCTCATGGGATAAATTACTAAAATTACTAAAACCGAACAACGTCAAGGTCATGATTACATAATCGAAAACCAAACAACAATCATTTTATAATAAAGGAATGTCGAAGAACAGTGGATGGTTCTCTGCTGGTCTCTCTCTGATGTATTTTAATTAATTATTGAAATTAATTACAATAATTAAATAATTCTAATTGAATATTATTATTACATAATATTTTTAAAGTAAAACAATTATTTATTAGCTCTCAAAGTTTCAATGATTACCTAACTGATGTGATAAACCATTTATGTATCTAAATTATTATGAGTAAACTGCACATCCGATTAACAAATAGAAGATTACTAAGGGTGAAGAGGATCAATTGAAAGTACAATCGATACTATGAATACAAGGAAGATATTTGATTGAATGTAATTGTCAAAATTTTATATTGTTAATTTGTTTATAAGGAAATGTTTTAGGGTGATTACAATGATAATTTATCATATTGATCAGGACGATTTCATTGCTCGATTTACAAAATATTCGCAATTTTTACTGCGGGATACAGGATAACCAATTTTTGTATAACCAAAGGCATGAACAATTCAATAAAAAGTTGTTCAATGTAACCGAGATTATCGATAATATATCCCAGATACAATCGAAAACAGTAGAAAGTAGAAAATAATTAGTAGATGAATCTTATTTCCAAAATCCACTGTTTAATTTATTTTTTGTTTCGGCAACTAATAATATGTTATTAACATGAAAATCCTTAACACATTTTAGACACAGTAGAGTAAGACTAATGCTTTTTAGAGGGTCCTTAACTTGTATTTAAAATAACATGTTAATACGGTACGTAAACAAAGCAGACGCTTAAATCAAAAGTCGAAATTTACATTATCTATACTTTTCTTACAGGGACAACGGCTGTAGTTAAACCGCCACCCGTTTATGGGTCTATTTGAAATAGCAAAACCGCCACCCTCATTATGGAGGATTAGGAAGGGTCATCTTGAAAGATCCGAAATTACCAAATCGCTACCCTCGCTCGGCCAGGTAATCGAAGTCAGGAAGCTTCAGATGTGGGAAAACGGGAATCTTTTAGTCTCCGCGGTCTCCCTGCGATTGATTTATATTGCCGTTGGTTGCAGACAGTCATAGATTAAACATACTCCTTACCACTCCTTTTGGTATTCTTAATCTATGATACAGTATAGTCTAGCGAGTTAAATAGTTGATGATGCCTTTACACTTTACATCGGTATCGAAAGCCAATTTTCCTAACTGCTTTCGATAACTAACTAAAAAACTAACTGAAATTTGCTGACCTCAGGAAAGAAAGTTGTTTTATCTAAAGGTTTAACTTAATTTTCTTTGCAATATATCATTAGCGGCTAAATAGTTATATTATACTGCTAAATAGTAGTTATATTGCCATACTGTATTTATATTTATTTGAAATGCAATACGAATATGTTTATCAGATAATTAAGGACCAAAAGTCTGATAGTGTTTAATGAATGTTTACGTATACCACTACAATATATCACACGAATTTGCATTATGCGTCGGTAGATATAACAAATATTTCCCGGTCGCATCTTTTTTGGTTCATTGTGATTAATTTATAGCTATCGAAGGAATATATACAACCAGGGCCGACAATGAATGTATACTAGGCTCATCACTGAGGGATGACCGGGAATACAAAATTCCCGTTTTCCTTCATCTGTGCCGAGCGGGGGTAGCAATTTGGTAATTTTGAATCTTGCGAGTTGACCCTTCCTAATCTTCCACAATGAGGGTGGCGGTTTGGTAGTTCCCGAGACAACTGTCCTTATTTCCAAGCCTGTTGTTTGACTGGGACAGCGTCCCGCCCGCCAGGGACCGGGGCTCCGCGAAACATGGAAGACTGGCTATTCAATAGAGACGCCATGGATTGTGTTGCTCATGAAAGTTTAAACAACTTTTAACCAACAAACGTAGGACAGTAACATGTCATGTTTAGAGTAATAATAGGCACAAACGTCATTTCTAGCAATATGTGTCGGTTGTTCGACTTCGTAATGGTTTTTGAATTAATACCTACAATCGACAATAATAAACTACAGTAATCAGCTTTAATCAGTTATACTCTTGTTATTTTTCGCTGCATATTTTTTTAAAACAAATACAATTTGAAGTGCAGCGGAAACAAAATGTAATAGTTTAATGTTAAGTTCCACTTCCACTTCCATTTCTAGGTTAGTTTTACCTGTGTACTATTTACCTATGTAGGCTATTTAATAATTTAGTCTCTAAACAAAATACTTCTCTTACAAAATTGATTAATTCAGATGTATACGATTTGTTAAACATCCAATTGTGTGGGAAAATTCCAAGTTCCTTTACTTTGAAACGGCGATGATGGCCGTGGTGTATTGTAATTGTAGGTAGCGCCCGAGCAAGCGAGATGCATCCCGGCGGCACAGAAAAATGTTAGTTGCAGACAAAACCTTCTAGGCGCTACACCACTTGTACCACCAACTCAGTAGTTATTATATTACAGCAAAAATAACTTCTCAACAAAACCAATGTAACAAATAACAAAACAAATTATAAATAACAAATGCTATAAAGACCCTGTCTCACGGACGTTATATTTTAATATCTTGCATATAAACCAGCATATTTATTTGGAACATTAATACCGGTTTTCGATCCAACAACCAACAGATTGTTTAATAGCCACCAACTCTGCGCCTTTACCAGTTTCGCAGGGAGACACATAACTGAGATTCCTGACAGCCGAAAATAAAAAAAGGTTTTATATTATTCCACTAAGAAATAATCATGTGATTTTTCTGTAAAGAGATTCATTTAATAAAAAAATCGAGTTTAAAATTATAAATTACAAATACGGTAAATGTTGTATGTATTGTGTGGGTCTAGGATTTATGGATCTTTTGCTTTTATAGTCGTTATCCTCTAAAACTGATTAATGTTACACAAATATATTCCCCAGAAAAATCACAATCTTAAAATCCAATCTCAAAGAACAAGAAAAACCGAGTGCGAGGGGTGGCGATGCGACGTGATGTCGGTCAACAAAGCTGAAATAGAAAACACCAGCGTCGCAGGGACAAATTGGAGGGGGTTTTGTTTGAAAGAAAAACAAAAGGCGTGGAACAATAGGGATGATTGTTAGGGTACATGAGTCTGCTGTTAGGTCGACAGTGGCGCGGCGAGCGGCGAGTAGAGTACCTATTATCTTGTAGGGCCCTCACCCCCCCCCCCTTAACACAGACGACCCCTTAATATGTATATATGTGTTTAATGGGACCTCGCCTTGCAATTATCCATCTCACGAGGACTTAAAGAGCCGCTCTTTCGGTGAAACGTGATGTTTTCTCGTTTAGGGAAAGATTCATTTCGTAATTGGGGAGGATTGTATCTTAAGGACGGTTGTTGGGGAATTTTCTGTTTTAAAATCACTTGACTTTTTTGGTTATAACAACAATATTTACTTCTTGGTAAATCTGGAAAAGATAATATTAGACTTAACAAAAATTAGTTTTAAGAAGAGTCTTTAAACCTTCCCCTTTCTAGCATATAGGATAAACATGCATCTCCTTTGAGGTTTGTTACAGGAGTTCATAGGTTCGACTCCCGGAATGTCTATAAAAGTTTGAGTTTGGAATGATTTCTGTATAGACAAGCGTTTCGAGGTTTCTTGATAAAATGCTAGTCTATTAAAAAGGTATACTATTTAACGAGCCGGCATAATCAGAACAGAATAACATTGTATATGTAACTCTAACGAACAAACAGTTTCATACATGGGCTGTATTTTGTTCGGAGGTGACGCCAAATAAGTGTTCATTAGGGAGTTAAAATGTTAGGTTTTATTCCAGGTTCAACTGATTCGCACCCATCCCAAACAACCTCATCGACTGACCCGACGGTGTCCTGTAAATCGCGCCCAGTGAAAATCGCGCCCAAGTGTAAATCGCGCCCAGCTCAGTCTCTACCTGGGGTATTTCTGGCTAAAACGGAATTCCTTCGACGAAGAAAGAAACTTACAAGGGTCAAGACAAAGTTCCACGACACCTAAAATATGTGAAAATAGCGCCCACTGAGGAATGTGTGCAAATCGCGCCCGGTCTAAAAATTGACGATGCTTTTAAGCTGATTTTAAACACGCATAAATGTCGAAAGATTACTTTTGTCATTTAGCCAGACCACAGCCTGAACAAAGTGTGATGGGAATCAGTTTATTTATTTAACTTGTACATAAATAGTTTTTATTTAGGAATTCCGTTTTAGCCAGAAATACCCCAGGTAGAGACTGTGCTGGACGCGATTTACACTTGCGCGCGATTTTTACTGGGCGCGATTTACAGGACACCGGTGCGGAGGTGTGACTCATGGGGCAGGTATGTCTCGAGGCGTAGTCAATTTTTAGACCCGAAGTGACTACGTACACGTCCAATGTAAGGGCAAATTCACTTCGCTACCGCTTAGGTTAGGTTAGGTTAGTTTACGTTACGTTACGTTAGGTTAGGTTAGGATAGGTTAAGTTACGTTAGGTTAGGTTAGGAGGTTTTCTGGCTCTCAATTTGTTTTAAAAATCACAGGAAAAGTAACGTAAGGTGCATAATTTGGAACGGACGTGAACAGTAGCGGCTCACGACAGACGTGTATGTAGCCTCTGCCTTTTAGACCGGGCGTGATTTACACACATTCCTCAGTGGGCGCTATTTTCACTGGGCGCGATTTTCGTACAACCGACCCGACTACCGAAAGGCGAGGAGCCCATTAACTGTCAACATCACCAACCCGCCCCTCCCCTCTCCGGCTTCGGGAAGTAATAAAGCGCTCAAGCGGCGAAATTAATAACCGCCTGCCAAAAAAATCGACATAACCTCACACTTGCAAAACAAACATTATGGGACTGTTAGCGGGTAGTAACAAAAACTAATTGAAAAATAACAGTGATAGCGGCAGCCTTCCGGCGATCGGAATCAATTAAAGAACCACAATCGCGGCCAATTACGGCACCCTAACCTGACCTAATTGGGAGGCAATACAAGTGTAACCAGGTAATTAGCGCCTACCTAGCAGCGACTAGACTAGCGACTAGCGCACCTGGCGGCGGAAGTAGTAGTTACGGCCGCTGCGACAGTGGCGCCGCCTGTGATCGAGGTGGGCGACGGAACTACCGCTATGTACCTGATCATAAAAATCCTATATACACCATAAAACCGCTTGTTCTGATGTATTTGATTTACAGTTTGCAGCTATAACAATGGGGGGAGGGTCTGGGGTGTACCCCCAGCGAGACCGAATGCTATATAAAGCGAAAGCTTTGGGGTGTTCATTAAAAGTTCTGGAGAGGTGACATTCGTTATACTGATTCCATAGGTCTAAAATCAGAAAAGTAAAAGGTTTTGATTCCGATTTTGCCGTAGAGCTCGGCCCTACGGGTCGTTAAAATGACAATGTTATTATTATTGACATTCAATTTATTCGACCACAGATGTTAGCATACTGGTTTGAATTATTTGAAATAATTTATATGCATCACACACAACTATTATATTCCCGGATGAATCCGGGTAGTATAATATGTTGGCTATTTAATACAGTATAACCAATACTTGGAATAAAAATGCTCGAATATTTAACTGACGTCACTAAAGTAGTTTTACGGAAGTCACTTTGATTTTGGGACCAAATAGTGTTACCGTTACGTATTTCTGGAGATGTATTATGTTTATTAGATTTGATCAGATTCCTTCTAGTCTATCATTAATTTGCTGGCTTTATTACCGGTACAGTCTTATTTGTTGGCTTAAAGTATTAAGGTATTGCTATTAGATGTAAACCGGAATTCAAATCTTGGAACCATAACATGGTTTCAAGGTAATTTGCCACAAGGTCGAAACAGTGAATATTTTGGCGTTTTCACTTTATGATAAGTTGAAGTACTCATAAGTGACAACCGGTAGTACTGTAGTTTGAGGACGTTCCTTCACAGTCATCATCTTTGCACGGCCTGGAGCAACATTTACACCGTATTGCTGAACGAGGCGGTGAGCATCTCATACGTTGTTGGTCCAAGCGATTCCAATTGCTATTTTATACAAATTTTAGCCGTAATTGGCATCTTTATATTGCGCTTTCTTATGGACTCTTGCTCCCATAAACTATTGTCAAAAATTCGTTTCGGCATACCAGTAAGGTTGTTTAAGAAATTGTTTTAGAAATTTCCTGGCAATGATTGAAGATAAACAAGTGTCACGACGTTTCGAGATCCGGGAATTGGTCCCGTCTTCAGTTGGAAACTATTAAAGAGAGAACTTTTCAAGCAGTCTAGAGTTTAGAACAATAATCAAACAAACTAAACGCGCAAGACTCGCAGCACCTCCACTCAGCCACTCAGCGCAAAGACTCGTGTAAGACCATCGAACTATATAATAAACACGACTGAATCCAGAAATGTTTGAGTTTTATAATTTACTAACTTGATTTTTTGCTTATTTACTGTGTCTTGGTTTTATCTGATCTCAATAGCTATTGAATTATTCAAGATTACGTTATTAATTGCTAATGTGGTGTAGATAATAACAGTATCCAACATAGGCCTGATCCTGTTGTAAGGAAATTATGGGAAATATGATATCTATAATCACAGCTCCCTGTCAAACGATTTTCCACGCGTTACTATTGTCATGAAAATATTTTTAGTCTAAAATATTAAATGCGACATTTCAAAAGATTGCATTTTTCAAGTTGTTTTCAAATGTGTTTAAAACTACATTTCCGGTTTGATTTGATTCTTGTAAAGACATAACTTGCAGTTAAAAACATCCCCATTATGGAAAGAGTATTTTAACAATAATACCCGAGATGATGTTTGATGCATCAACTTATCATCAACATACAAATGTCCATACCAAGCAGTTAATGAATCTACTGGACGTATTACACTAAAGTGTTAAAGTAATTGGATATTACTGTACTACAAAAATTCAAAATTCTTCTCTAAAATTGTAACAAAACCTGTACACTGTTCATTCCCTACCTCGTAACTGTCCGCTCCCAATATCCAAGAGCTATTCCGGGGCCCTCGTATCATATCAGGTGCCAAAACAAAAAACACCCTCAACTCGACACGGGCCTATTAGTTACCGCCCTTAATTTGTATAATGGGAAACGCAGAGAGCCCATCAACCAAGCCGGAGCCCGGCGCGTGGCGCTCCTTGTGTTTCGTTACATACTTTTCCTTTTGAAGTGGATGACAGGACTAATTTCAAACACCATTACCCCTCCCCCACTGTCGTGTTTGTCAGTAGGCTTACCGATCCGGAGGGTCGGGGTTCGAGCCCCGCGGCACCGGGGTTTGGGGCTCCGGGGCAGCTCAAATCGTCCGTCCCATTTGTATTCCAGTTTGCTCATCTTCTGATTGACGCTTGATCCTAGACAGCTAATTGATTGGCAACTGAGCCCAGCTGTCAAGTGTCCCTGGGATCGTTGCGGGTGTTCCACTGCGATTGGCTGGAGAATGCGTTTACCATTACCGTTTTATGTAAAGGTACCTCTTTATGTAAAAACACTTACCTCTTTATTTTATTTTCCTTTTGTGAGAAGGCCTATTATATCTTTATTTGTAGGCTATATGCTTTATGCTGAGATGATGTTAACCTAATTACAGTTGCTGACCATCAAATTTATCTAAAGATTTAATCTTTTGTCAATTTAGTTCAAATTATATAAATTCTTCCTTGGGAGTAATTTACTTATAAACTTTTTTAAAACTAATTGTACACAATTTACGATAAAACAAAACAAATCCGTTTAAGAATCCCAAATTATAACAGAATAACATAAATAATCATTTGCATCTCTACTCCATTGATGAGTTTACAGATTGATCAAAATGCATACATTTTTACCGTTTTTATATAGTTAAACAAAGACATTTAAAGTTATTTGTAGGATAAAGATTAATTTCAATGACGCTATTCTTGTCTGCCATGTGAATATGGATGAATAAAGTATATATTGATTGATTGATTGATTGGTATGCTCCTTAACATGTTTTTATGGGGGCTCCAGTTTCCTGCTTCGATCACAAGACCAGTGTTAACGTTCAAATCTCATCCCACCTCAACGGATTAACCGAAGTTGTTGATTTATGGCTTTTTTAATTAGCAAAGAAAATATCTAGCAATTTTCTTTGCTCTTAGTGAGCAGTTTTGTTATATCACAAATAGTAATCGTTCCATAAAAGTCAAAAATATATTTAATATTTGCAATCTTTGTTATGGGCCAACTGTTTGTGATATGCAGATGTTCACTGAAATCGCAAGGTAATTTTTGTCCTTTAAAATTAGCTATAAATCGACAATTTCGAATAATCAGTTGAGGAGGAACGGTTTTTGAAAGTTAACATGGTCTTATTGTAGGAGCAAGTAGAATGTTGGTATTATTATAATTGTATTCCCAAAAGCAAAGATTCTTGAGCAACCACGTCCTCTGTTACATTCGCAAGATAACCGACCTATAAAATACTAAACCAATGTAATTTAATATGTTTTGGTATATTTTATCCAGTTCCGAATATACCGTTTTTGAGGTCCTTGGCCAATTGTTATAAGGGTCCTCGTTTTGTAATTTTACCCAATACAGGTTCTGCAGAATTTAATTCATGACTGATAAGTAACCATGGCATTATATGTTATTAATTAAAAGTACCTGGGGGCTGAGCTTTGCTCGGGGGAAGGCCAGTCAGTTTGTTTAGATGACTTGGAGTAATATTTCACCACTTCCCCCTACTGATAATCAGATCTGTATAACTCATTTGCCTCTTTTCTAAATTTTTAAGGTCACCCCAGTTGTTATTTATAGCTCAATGTCCCTTTGATTTATTTTACTACTCTATATATGTAATCTTCACTCAAATCCTTTAATCTCTGCTCCCAGGAAACCACATGTTAATAATCATATACAACATGAGTATTACTTTGACAGTTCCCTCGTTGATTATGAACAGCTGTTACAATTCTTTTGTTTTGATTTGAAACTCCATAAGCCCAATGCTAATTTTGTTAACTTTTCATTTTAGGTTTTTTACATTATTTGATTTTTCCTGGGGATGCGGCCTGTCTAGAACTTATTTTTATCCCAGAAATTAGTTATTTCGAACATTTGAAGGAAATCGTTGGAGCCGTTTTTGAGATCAGTGTCGTAAGCAAGCAAGCAAGCATGCATGCAAGCAAGCAAAGAAGCAAGCAAGCAAACCTTACTCATATTAGAGTATAGGATTACGTAAATACTAACCTATAGCAATATATTAATAAGGAATGTTGGAAGAAAAGTTTATCATTTTCTTTTCACATACCTAAAAATGCACTTTAAAACTAATACCACATTTGGTTCGACAGTCTGAATATATACCCTACGTGCACTAATTACCGTTACGTTTTCACGTAACTACCTTGTAACAAAAACGTACTCGTGCAAAAATGAAAGTTAATGTATACAATTAACTTAGAGGAAACAAGTATAACGAAATAAAAAGTACAAGAAACAAATTCCAAATAATTTCCAATAAAATTGCATTTATTTAGATTATTGCAGTTTCATTATAGCAATCGCAAGAACTCTCTGCCCCGTTACGCCTGATGCCCAACACAACACAATGAACGATTTGCTTTTTGATAAATATTGCAGCTTAGTTGAATACATTTTAGAAATCAGTGGCAAAAACAATACCCCCGTTGTAGCAAACCTGCGTGTTCAGCGAATTTCCAATGCATGAATATGTTTTTCACTACCACATAAGGCCACTTACCAAGTTTCATAAAAATACATTAATAAATAAGTGATGTATAGAATTGTATTTATTCTTAATAACAATAACATAAGGGCTGAGTACGCAGGTTTGCTGTAAAAATAAAGAGAAAAATATTTGTTTGTGCAATTATCAATATAACTCAACCAAGTAAAGCTATACATACTAAGTTTTATTAATTTATGTTCATAATTAAGGGAGATATAAAATTTTACTTATTATCTATAAGAATAACATTAGAGCTGAGTATGCAGGTTTGCTGCTACAGGGATAATCAACAAAAACTCAATTTGTTGTGCAAATATCAATATACCAATACTACGTGAAGCCACATACCAAGTTCCATCAATATATATTCATAAATAATCGAGATATCAAATTATATTTATTTGCCATAAGGATAACATTGGACAAGGTATTGTGTTTAGATATTTGAATACCTCTGCAACGGATGGACGTAGAATCACAATTTGAACACCAAAATGATTGTTTTGTGCAGCTAAACTAACTGGTAAAAGCTAATGTGAAGTTTACATTAAAATGAACTGAGGAAAAGCAAAAAACCTTTTTCCCATAAGATTAACATGGTAGATTTTATGAGCAGGTTTTTTTTTAAATTTTCTCCGCAACCACTTAACTAATAATTCAAAACCAATATTATTTGTTTTTTAAGCTCTATAACATAGTCTAAACAAAAATTGTGTTTCGAAAATTTTAGGTTAAAAATGCAAAAAAACTGATTTTTGGACAATTTAAAACTCCCATAAACCCCCCTTCCCATGGTCCGATTTTTATGGTTTTCGAATTTAAAGTCATGAATGTCACTTTACTCATGTGAGCCAAATGCCATCGAAATAGAACGTTTTTTACTCAAGTTATTGCATTCACGGACACATATATGGATATATATATAAAACAAAGTTTGAACAAATAGTGTTTTTGGCATCTGGGGACCTTAAAACAAACACCCCCGTCGCAGTAAACCTGCGTACTCAGCGAATTTCCAATGCATTTATATGTTTCTCACTCCTACATAATAGCCACTTACCAAGTTCCACAAAAATACATTTATAAATGAGTGATTTATAACATTTTATTTATTCTCGATAAGAATAACATTAGGACTGAGTACGCAGGTTTGCTACAACGAGGAAGATAAGAAATGAGTTTTTATGCAATTATCAATATAACTGAACTAGGCTATATTACCAAATTTTATTAATTTATGTTCAAATCTTACCATGAGACCTACAAAAGTGGAAATTCGCTAAAACTAACTTAAAGTATATTTTTGTATTAATAGCAGTACGAATAAGGATAAAATGTATGTTCGTCAATACTGATCAAACGAGAAACATTTCCACATATGAACTGTATTGGGAGCTTGTGTCTCGTGGCCACCCACGACCGCAAAGCCTTATCTGCGGCCTAGTCGGCCTATTCGGGCGAATCCCCAAGTAAATAATTTAATTAGCTTTCAGGCAATATAGAAGCGCATCTTATCCACTGCAATTTATTACGTTTTATAATTTTTATCCAACGCAATCAAATAAAAAACTAGGCTTCTGCAAAAAACTGCAGTTCTTCACCGGACCAAAGTATGATTGTACTTTGTTTCAGCCTGGAAAACGAAATTTTGATAAATATTTTTATTAATACACAATTATGGACATACTGTATAAAAAAATATTAAGAAAAATACCAGGTGATTTTTTCGATGGGAAATCTACGGTATAACAAATATAAACTAATTCTTTGTTTAAAATTTATTCTTGTTTACGGTTTATGTTATTTAAGAAATTACTGCGGACCTTTTTCATCAGTGATTAGTAAAACAGTGATGGAAACTGATTATTAACATCACTGTTTTTATTCATCAGTGATCGAAAATCAATGTCCACAATAGTTTCTTAAATAACAAATTAATCTAAGTACATAAGAGAGTTTACATGTATTAATGATCACTACCAAAAATATTGATTTGATAGAAATAACTTGAACCATATTGAAAAAATGTCGATGGAAGACATTTAATCTCATTCAGGATCGCTTTAATGTGATAACAAATAAAACTTACTGAATAAATGTAATGATACTTGAGGGAACCCCCTCCTCAAAACCTGGTTTATTTTCTAAGCAGTAATTTTATTTGCTGCATAACAATCCAGATTTAACAACGCTAAAATGTTCCTCTATTCCCAAGCCTCAATTTCTCTCCACATTTTACGTTAGAAACATTTCAAAGCACCCAACAATCTTCACTCAAGAAAAATTCAAATCCTGAACACATTGTGGGTTAATGAAGTAGTTGATCATACCGCACAAGAAGTCCGGCAAAAAACGCGTAATAGCGGTGTAATTAATTGATGAACAGGAAGCGTGCATAATTGAATGGTGGAATTATTGTAATGAGAGTTAATGAGGGAATCGGCCCTAGAGCCGGGCATTAGACTAGTGTTAATTAATGGAAGAGCATCGCCAGATTGGCTGGGGACACCCCTGCGCCCCGCCACCGCCGCCAGGGACTGGATTACCTGCCTAGCTCGGGGCTGTGCTGGTACGGTGATTGAATTACCAGGTGATTGGCGTGAAGGGAAAAGTGGAGGAGGATTAATAAAACGTGGTCCTAAGACGATGTTTACGGATGTTGTGGAGCGAGAAATAAAATAGTTGTCAAACAATTGACTATCAAAAACGGCGTGGTTTTTATTTCAGTTGTGTACAGTATTATAACTAAAACATGTAAATGGTTTATCTTTTAATTTGAGTAGATAAAAATGTTAACCTCTTCAAATGTAATAAATTAAAAGACCGTTTTTCTCAATAAATGTTACACCGCATATTTCAGCTAAATTAAACAAAGAGTTATCTCGATCCAAACGGCATCAGTCTCTGTGACATTTTGTCTCAAGGGGAATGAAATGTAAAAATACTCAGTTAGATTTTAATTAATTACATTTTCAGTATTCACAATCGGCAGGGCCTTTCCTCTTCCACCCAGAATTCTTCTTCGACTGGGGCTGCATTTTCACCTTAATTGCCTCAGTTTTTGAGGGGGAGAAGCGCAAAACAAGGTGCCCGAGGCGCTCGCTAAATGTAATGGTTTTACCCCCCCTCGAATCCTCAACCCAAGAACTCCAAACAACGAAACTTTTATAAATGTTAATTCCTCTTGTGTCTTACAATTGCTAATTGTAAGGGATGGTGTGTTCCTTGCAACGTTCCCTTTGTTTTGGAGATATACCGTTACGTTCTTGTCTTGTTAATTTCCAGTTAACGTCAAAGTTTGTTGAGATAATAGTTGAGTTGTATAATTAATTTTTAAATTGTTATTTTTAATTATAAACAGTAATTAACATTTACAGATTGTTATCAGGGATTGTAACTTTCTTCTTTCTACTTAGTATTAACTGAATCAGAATTTAAAATACTTGTCGAGTAGATTTGCTTCTCTCTGAAAAATTCTGGTAGTTTTAATTTGCTGGAGGGACTAAGTTAACAGCAATCACTCAACGTAAACGGTATACAATTAAAACTGTATATTTCACCTTATTAAACCCATGGATCAGCACTCGGCAGTTTTGTTTCAATACGCAAGGAAAACAACAATAAGAATCAGGAAGAATATGTTTTGTTAGAGGACTCTAGTCAGCAGTCTCTTTGACGGTCACTCGCTTAGTTCGAAAGGCAATCATAACCAAAAGCCGACTCTTCTCGAAATAGACCCAACAACTAGAGTGATACATTCGGATTCCAACATAAACTGAAGCATTTATCGAACACAACCAGCGCCCAGTAAATACACGAATTTCGGGCCCAATCTACAATAAAAACGATTCTCCGGGGCCTAAACCTATCGACTGTCGAGGGTGGGTGGTAATCTGGGTGCAGGTGGCTCGGTTCGAGGAAGGCCCAGATTCCAGAGGAAACAATACAGAACTTGTAATTATTCAAATGAAGAAGAGGCTCTGATATCACTGTAATAGCCACTCCGTGTGATTTGAATATCGCTACAGTTCGGACGACGGGGGATGAACACGTGATAATTGGATCACTTTTATACCAGGTGAAAGGTAATCAGATCTTCCGATCTTAAGACGAAATAACCTTTGGGATTTTGATTCCTTCAATTTTTTTATTTTTGTTTGCAAATAAGATGACATAGAGTGTTGTGATTGAGTTGGGTTTGTTATGAGTCATGTCTCACTCGCTCCGTTGAAGCAGGTTTTGATAAGTCAGAGTATATCCTCTTCGGAGTGGCACTTTCCTTTTTGGAAATTTATATAATTTATCGATGGAAAATAATTTGGACAACCCTGCTCCAAACTGGTAATCATTGGAATCGTTTAAGAACTAATTAGTTTTAACTATCGTATCAGATTTAATCATCTTTTACAATTCTGAGTTCGAAAATTCTGACAGTCAATAAAACATTGGAATTGTATTTTTGAAATATTAGCTTAGGTAAACTGAACAAATTTCATATACTATACTCTAATCCAATCAATGTCTGCTGCGTACAATGGACCTTGGAATCGTAAGGCCTAGATTTGGAAAATTTGGGGTTTTGAACATCAGAAATTAATTGGCCAGAACCTTAATCCCACGAAAAACTTCGCTAGAAAAATAGTTTGGGAATTTAAAGTATGTATATTTAACTGATTTTCTCCGAGCAAATATCGGTCCTCGGTCCCCATGTACTCTATTTGAAAATAAGTCAGTGGAAACAAACGCAGAAGCATAAATCAGACACGCTGACAGCCAGTGATGAAATAGAAGTTAACTGTTGCTAAAATTCTCAACTGACAAGATATTTTACCTTATGCTAAACGTATACTTATTTTTACTTGAGAATTATAAGGATTACGTTAATTGGAAACATCCAAATGATACATTGCCAACCTTTTCTTTTATGAAAAATCTAACGACAATTTTTGCTGTCGGAAGAACGTTAAAAGTACGAAACATGTATCCATCAAATGAATGGTACCATATACCGCGGCTGGCGTCTGGCAGGAGGCAGATGAGTTGTGGTACCATCTTCTGCCATTGCGAGGGTCACCTGTCACACGCGAATGTGCCGCAGGATATATGGCCCTCGGGTCGGCGGGCACGTGAGGTAAGCTATGATATCCAGGGTGAGATTTAATACCGATATTTGCCACAGGGTATTGCACCTGGAGTAAGTGTTTAGTCCTTCCATTTTTCTCTATTTGTAATGTAGGGTGAAGAATCTCCTCTGAGAAAGTCGTTGCAGTACAAATTATTACTTCTTAGAATGTGTTATGTATAAAACGTCGTAATGAGTTTTTAGGTCAGAAATCTTTGCCCTCACTTGATATAGACCCTGTCAGAGACCCTGAGTTTATATAGACTCTATGAGAAACCCTCACTTGATAACCTTCAGTCAGAGAAATATGCAGATTTTAAACCATGTACGATATAAAACTGGACTGCAAGACCTCTCTCATGGAAACAGAGTAGTGATTTGTGGTTCGGATTCTATTTTAAACTGCAAGTCCCTCCATTGTCATGGTTATTGGGCTATTGACCAATCAATGATCTTGGCCAAAGAAACAGTCGGTATTAGACAGCAAAATGGCTACACTAAGCATCTCACTCATTCGCCGCTCGTAATTTAAAAACACATTGTTATTTGCTTAAAATACATTAGAGTGCGAGTTGGCGTCCCAGATAGTGATTCACAGAGTCACTATATTGAAATACCTTTGTCATAAAAGCTTTTAGAACCTTGGAAAGATTACAATATTGGAGTGTAGCCTGAATTGCATTATTTTGCTTGAATGAAGTCATAATAACTGTTGTGTAATTAATAGTAATATTAATCTGAGACACATTTAATGTAGCTCATAATAATAATTGTATAGACATTTTATTTTTCTCCAATAGTGTAACGAGGCAAACCCCTTTCAATAAGTCAAGCAAGCAGTTTCTATTCAACAATAGTAGCATTATCTACTGAATTCCTGTGCGATACAAAGGTCATTCCAAAGATCAGCTGACCATTTTCCTTTTCAATAGCCAGTGCATTAAGTAAGTGCCAGTCTATAACTCTCGACTTACAGTCAACCGTTATTCTATCTGCCCCATTTTGTCGTTTACAATTTATTCCAGTTTGAGTACAGAAGTCCTTGTTTAGAATTTATGCTTTCAGAAGGAACAAAAACAACTATATATCTGATTATTACAAACCATCGCATTTTCGTGCCATTGTGCAATTACGATTCGCATTACCGAATGAACGTGTACTAAGTGCCGATCGTACGAAATATCACGTTGTGCGTACCGGTCGTGGAAGGATGAACTCCCAGTGCCACTGCAGTTCCACTGCGATGACAGAGGCCCCTGTCATCGCTTCGCCCAGTTCCATGGTCAACATGGTGGTTAGCATCGGACTTCACGATCCTCCATTGAAGACTCTGTGTCCGTGAGTGACTCGAAACAGTTATTTTTATAGCCTTAAATTTACTAATAAACTTATTAAAGTTTCAGGAATCATCCGCCATTGCTATGACGTAACACGCTTTTACTTTTAAACAATATACAGTCCACTTCTCTTTTCATAAACTGTTTTCCTTTGCATAAATTTAAAACATTAAGTAACAATAGAGGAGATCAGTTTACATAAGTATAAATGTGTAATGGTTATTGAATAATTTTACTAAACAAGTTTAACTACTGGATAGGTTTTAGAAGTATTAGATCCCGCGCTTCTAAAAGGGATACAAGAATACTTTGTGACGAATCAACCGGACTCAAATGCCATTTGGCGTGTTGACGGTTGACGCCAAAAATGTTAAGATGTCCACACGCAATAGTAAAAACAAATATAGAATATTTTAATTGTTCTTTTTTTATAGCTCATTTTGCAAGGATTCAAGAATTATAGTTGTAGTTGCACAAAATAAACAACAGCCGAAGACCTCTGTTTGGCTGGCACTCGCTGAGTAAACGGCCAGTCACTCAGATTTAATGTGCACTGTCTTCCTGGCACACTAGAATAACATAAATCCTTAAAAAAAATCGAAAATATATTACAAAATCAGTTATAAAGTAGAAACATCATAATATAGATTGCTAAACATATGAGATTAAATCCCTTAAATAAATAATAAATAAAAAAAAAACAGATTCTTTCAATTAATTTTTTCCTCTTAAAAAATTAGGGTTTCTAGAATTCAAAGTAGACGTCCCCATATATTTTAATGGAAACCCCCTTGTTTAGTATTGTAAACATATAATACAGATGGACATAGCATATTTGACAAAAAATAAATACAACGCTTTTAAGATATATAACAAGATATTTTCTACTTATATTATTTAATAATTGAATTCTTCTGACAAACACCATGTTTTACTCCAGGCCTATTCCTTCCATTTAGGAAGTTACACAATTCACGTTCATTCAATGAAAATTGTCTAACCCTCTAGATCGAGATAAAGTGCCATGATTGCCCATTTCCCGGAGGATTCAAGAAGCATATTCCAGAGCTTTTTTCTGCACCTGCGAATCAAATCCGAACTCATACGGGTGAAATGGTCCGAATAACAGGCATCAATGAACCCGATCCGGCCACCACCTCCAGCCATCCGCCGGAACCTCTGGCATTTGCTGGTGGAATAGCTGGAATAACCGAACGCCCATCGAATTAAAGAAGAAATAAAGCTCTTGGATGGGATGATCCGGCAGATAAGGCGCACAAGCCGGGTATTACCGGGCACGAACTGCTGCTGGTGTTACCCAGGGCAGCACGCCGGGGCTAATAACACACCAGTGGCTCAAAGCCCTCATTACAGTGCTACTGTTCGCTCGCAACGCCTCATTACAACAAAACAAACACTCCGCTCTAGGCGACCGTCTCCATGGGAAACCGATCACCGAATTACTCTGTGGGAATATCGTTTTTCCGTCCGGAATGTCCTTGGTTAATTTCTTTTTTATTTCGACTTCGTGACTTCGGAAAGTGGATTTCGGAAGGGGATTCCCACGGCCCATTGGGCCGAAGTTTTGCCTCAGGGGCGAGATGGTAATGGGAACTGTTTTAGATCTTCTGTTATATAATAAATAATTGTCTTACAGTTTAATATACACAAAATTTACATTTATATTCCCTGAGAAAAACTCTTTCTGTGTACAGTAAAATAACAATCGTATGATGAGCACGAGTGTAAAACTGTAATCATAGAGTTGATCGCAAAGTTATATAGCCTTTAAATAGTTAGCAAATTTGAGACCAAATGTATGAAAGTATAAAAATTGTAAAAGGTTCGTTAAGGTACATGTCAAACGTCCTAAACATGGGAACGAAAACTTAAAATCTTTCCGTTTTAGAACCTTTAGCTTTTTCTTAGTTAGATTTATTATTTTTGATAAAATAACTAGATTTATTTTATTTCCCATAGCTGTTATTTTCCTTGATACCAGCCATAAATCAGTAAAACACCTGCAATTAACAAAAACATTATATATTTTAATACTGCAGAGTTGCATTGGGCAATTCTGAACCGGAATATTATGTTCGATATCGAAACAAAAATATTGTCCATCCTTTTAGTTTTAGAAAGCGTTCTTTTGACTTCTGTATGGATATTTGTTTCAAAACTGACTGAGCTTCTAATTGTGTATGGTTTAGTCATGAATTTTTAGAGGATAAACATCAACTCCCTCAATCCACCCAACTTCACTCCCTATGCTAGTCCCACTGTTGTGTTCCAGAGCGGTCCCACGTCTTTGATGTCGCAGCAACTCCCCTCCTGTTTCAAAATCATCCGTGAAACACAAACTACTCCGTCGAGTTTATTTTGATCACAGCCACGTATCCTGACCCTAAATCGAATTTCAATTGTAATTTCAATCTTGCTCCCCTCGCCATGCCGGTTTCAAAAATCGGGCTTGAAATTGGCGCAAATGATTGCGAGGTAACCCAGTTAGTGTCGGACTCTTTGGCGCGCGGTCGGGCGAACCATCGCGAACTGGGGTTTGGACTACGAATTTAAAAAATCGATAATATTATCATATATACAAATCTGGTAACCTTCCGCAGATTAAAACGGTCACATGTGCGAGCTTTCAGTCCGAACATCTCTAACGCCACTTGTGTCTTAAACGTAACTTGGATCACCAAGTTTATAGAGAATAGGAACAAATTCATATCTTTCTTATTTAGTTATTTATGAACGTGTACTCATGAAACTTGGTATACGGCTTCTTCTGGTTGTGGTTTATTGTTATTTTCCCCCCAAAAAATTGTAACGATGATTCCCGTAGCAGCAAACTTGGTATGTGGCTTCAACTTGTTGAGTTGTATTGATATGTGCATCAAAAATCCATATATTGTGTTCCTTGTTGCAGCAAATCTTTGGTCCTCAAAAAATACGAACAGATATGAATTATTTTAGGTTTTGTGTGAGCCTCATAAATGAAGCCCAAAATGATTAGTAGAAAAATGCCACTTCTTGAACACTTCTTGCCACTTCTTGAACTAAATTTCATTCCGCATTTACAGCCTGGCGTTTAGGTCAGCAACAAAAGTTTGTTGGGTCAGATATTATAATTAGTTTGGTATTGAAAACCGAAATCTGTTGTATGCCTTAATAATTAGTTTTCTCTAAAAATTAAAACTATGTAGAAAAATTACAACGATCTTTCCCCAAGAAAATGGCAACATCGTACTCTTTGACAGCGTGATTAACGTTAAGAGGAGGCGCGTGCTATGTCGCTGTGTTCAATGACAACGACTTAAACGAATTATTAAAATCCTAGCAATCTTTAACTCTCTCGATTATATTCACTGACAGATTCTCAATAGAGTTCTTTGATTATTGTTAGTCGATCGAACAGAGGAGAGCCAGTTATTAGACACAATTAATCAGAGACAACACCTGATCAAGATAACTCGAGGCGGGCGAGAGGAGAAGGAGACAAATTTGAATTCCCTACTATCTCGCACCGGTTCACCGCGCGGTCACGAGGTTACAATGTATCCTTTATGGTTCAACTACTAAAATGTAGGTTAAAAGTTAAAATTTATCTTATAAAACTGACGGTTTATTTCAACGCGCAAAACCAATGTAACGGAATTAATCAGTTGTGAAACAAGTGGGCATTCAGTTTTTTTCAGTTATGAACAACTGTACTACAAAAAATAATAAAGTTAGTAAAATTACGAAAAATTTCATTGTTTAGTTTATGAATAAATTTACTTTGAAACGCTAAAAATACAATATTTATAATAAGTATGAAATATTTAGTTTATCGACTACGCATTGTTTACTCCAATATCAAAACCTAAATACACTAATATGTATCCTAATATAATTAAACGTACTGCAGTTATAATTTCGTTGAAGTAACGTAAGGGCGTAACTCCCAAATCTTCGACTTCGATGTTGGATTTCAGGAGCTGTGTAGTGTCTTCCATTATATCAGATACAATGTCTACTGCTTCACATACTTAGCTTGATTGCTAAGTAACTAAGCAACTGTACGACACTTAGTTAAATTTTTAATTTTACTTGATAATTTCCTTGCGTTAAAGGAAAAATTCCATAACTATACACGCTACAACAATAGAAACACAAAGCTTGCTAGGCCCTTTCTTATTTCATAAAATACAACTTTGACAGGTTAACAGTTTGATTGTCACAATAATCTGCTGTAGCTTTCCCTTTTCTTCGGGCTGTTTCTTTTATTGAAAAATTCCGTTCGTAAAAGAAATAAACTATTAAAGCTGGCAGATCCTATTATCCTACAGCAAACTGTACCTATAGATGATTTATTACTAAAATAATACTTAATTAAGTATCTATAAACGTCCGACAGCTTATGATAGCGGCCATTAGATGCCTATAGCTCAAACCCTGACACCTTGATTGTAGCGAGGCTTATGAGGGGTACTGGGACCTTTGCGAGGCTAGTGTGGGAGGGCGTTTTAATGAATAATAATTTAAAAGAATTATAATAATGTATGCTCTTCTTACATTATACTAAAATACCTGGGCTGAAAATATAGTCCATTTCGGTACTTGAACATTCCAGTTTGACAATTAGAAGGTAGGTACCGTACTACGTCAAGGTGTAAAAACAAAATATATACGATGCCAAATTTAACCATTTGACTACATTCCACATGTGGTTTAATTATACCACATTCTTAAAATTCCCATCTCGATGAGAAAATTTCGGACAATTACTCCGTGGATCCCTTACTAGATTGCCATTAGTGCGCCATGTTGTGTAAAAAGAAAACTCAATCAAAATTAAAAGCAATAAATACAGGCAAGCAATAAATTTACAAGGTTGCAAATTAAAGATCATGGTGTATCTGAGCTAGTACTCCTAAAACATATTCTGATATTTTTTAAATAAATGACAATCAAAACTGGTTTGATATTTATCGAGATGTCCCAAAAATGATTTTATTAAAATGACTTTTAACAAGAATTTTCCTTGTCTACATTTTGAAGAACAACTTTAGGCCTAAGCCATCTTGCAAGTCCCGACTATTTTATAACTGTCATTAACTTATCACTTGGGAGAAAAAATCACATACTGCATATGATCACGTTTATTCTTAAATCAACGTTTGATTTAGATCTAGTAGGATCGCTCAAACCACATAATGTCAAAGTGGTCTAATGGTCTAAGCATTAAGACAAATTTACAAATACCTGATTCATTTGATCGCTTAGAAATTTGTCAGTAGTTAAGTTAGAATAGTATCGTGTATACAGTTAATGAATGAGGTAATCTACGTTATTTAGTAGAAGCTTTGTTCAATTATAGTATTGACCCCTACGTGCTTTCATATAGCTCTTTGAAGTGATCCCACCAGGATCAAATAGTTAAGCTTATTTTGATAATTTTCTCTTTGACGAAATAATTTAATAAAAGTCAAAAATACACTATTGCTAGAGCAAATACGCAACAAGCTACAACACTTGCATATCTGCGCTGTATTTTACACATTTGCCTTATTACATGTTTTTCTAAAACTGCCCCAGGCGCTCGTACATAATTCACTCATGTTTTACGTGTTTTTATGTGGTTTTTGCCCTCAGCAGAACAAGGCTTTCCAACTTTTGGCCACCGCTAGTCCGCTAATGTGGGCGTTATTTGTTTTCCAGTCTTAAAAAGACATGTAAAACAACACAGACGATTCCGCTTTTCAGTGGTTAGCCTTAGTAAATTTTTACTTTTAATTATGCACAAAGCCTATGATACAACAGTTTAATTTACGTTTGAGTTTACATAACTAAATAGTAGAGCATATGTGCCATCTGGAAAAAAGTTTAATTACATAATGTGTTGATCTGGATTTATTGCAAATACGGTAAATCTGTCAAAACATAAAACGTAACATGTTAATATCCATTCAATATTAAACACACCTGTAAAGATTATTAGTCTTGTTTTTTTTACTATTTGACTGTCGAAAATAATTTTAGAATTAGCCTGTTATTTGTTGGAAAAACAGCTGTCTCAAAAGTATTACATAATTGTTTTTTGTTATGGTAGTTTGTTAAATTGTGATCTATTTATTGGTAGCTTTAATATATAGCACGGTCAATACTACGTAAATCATTGGGAATAAAATATACATTTACACTGTATTCCCCGCCCATTTTTAACACCAATTTCCCCTATCCATCCAAGCTAGCAACTCGCACATCGAAAACTCCAAGTGGTTGAAATCTCAATTTATTCAAACAAACTTAAACTAAAATATTCGGATTCGTCATCGACTAATCGAGGATCAAAGACAACCCCTTTTCATCCCCCGAAACCAAAATTGTCCAGTGATAGATCCTTTGCGTGTACAAAGGGTGCAGTAAATGATTAGTTTGCATTTGAAGGACGGTTGGAAATAGTGTTCTTTGTGTGGGGATGATCGGGCGGTGTCGCAGAGGAAGAATTAAAGTGGGTGAGTCAATGACACGGGCGATTAGCGGAGACCATCTGGGGGGGGGGTAAACAAACGGGGAAGGGGGAGAGGGGCATGTCAAGAGTTTGGTACAACATCATCTAGCAAGTGTAAGAGCGGAGAGGTCGAGGCCGCATTGTCTTTGGTGATTTAAAAATCATCTGGTGATTTGAAGACAATTATGAGCTACCCCTACAATTGTGTTAAGGTATTTCAATCAGGGCAGTCCCTAAAGGCCTATCATGCCCATTCAAGTTTAACATTTTCTGAGTTATTGTGATGATTAACAAATCAACCTTCTACGTATGTAAAATTAGTACTTAACTAATACAAAGATGAAGAATTATTAAATCAAACTGTATATTTCTCCATTTGTATAATAACTGAGAGGATCAGAAGTTGTTTTATTGGGAAGATGAGTTGCCAAGAAGTAACTGTTTTTCAATGGCCATAAACATTTCGTGGAAGCCGTATGTTTAAATTCGTTATAAGATTTAACAGGAAGCCAATTACTATAAAGTAAATTTTGTTCTAGGAATATTATGAAAAGTTAAGTTTTATTACCAGAATAAAGTTAAACATAATCGTATGAACTTTATTAACTGCAATAATAATAATATAAAATTCACAACAGAGTACTTACTTGCAATTAATTTATTCACGAATGAATACTGATACACAAACAACTTCAACTCAAAATCTACCATGGTTTGATTACGTGAACTATGGAAAAAGAAACAAAGTATTTGTATTTTAAGAGGGATTTAAAAATTCCAAATTTCTGGCATCATAATTGATTATTACAAATTGAAATGATTCGGCCGATTTTCTTTATAAGATAAACTATAAATTATGTATAAAAATAATAAAACAATTGAAGCATCCACCAAAAGTTGCGAACATGCAAGGAACCATTAGCGTAATCTTCCACCGTGCTCAAATGGACTGATAATAAAATATATATTTTGATACCCCTATACTAATTTTCAATTTCAATATATTACACCTCATAAACACAAACAGTTCATAGTCCATCTATACACAGTAAAAGCCACGGCAGTCGGGCCGTCGGACCCCTTGTAAACCCAGTTATGTGGCAAACGGCCCGTGAAATTGAGTCTAGGGTCACGTGGTCAGGGGCCAACAGAGAAAGTGAACAAATCACGGTTCAAGGGTCACAGAATCATCCGGTGTAATAAACCAACTCGTCCACAGATCAACGCTCAAGATGTGGTTTTCGATTGGTTGAAGTTGCGGTCCGTCTAGTCGTTCTTGCGGTAGCTAAAATGTAATTATTGAAATGAAAGGTTGTTACAGAGAAATCATCTTTCAGAGATATTCTAAGGCGTTTAATAACAAAAAATAACTAAATACAGCTTATAACCGTATTATAATTATAATTTATGTCAATAATGTTTTATTTTATAATACTTATAAATGGTATTCTCCGTGAATAAATTACAATGACTATAAGTATAGAAAATTATGCAAAATAATAACTTGTGTATATTTAGAAAAACTAAACAGATTACAAGTTATTCAACAGATCCTTTGATAGACCAGTCTACCAGTTTGCTCTACCAGTCAGGCAGGAAATATCAGTCCTACTCCCGGACATTGTTACACCACGGTTACTGCGGCTTTACTAAACTTCACAATCGGAACACATTTTTTAGTTATCAAATACATACATTGCTTCTGTCTTTGGTTTAGGCATGACTGGAGACGTTCCTGAAGAGTAAATGAGCTAAAAATAAACAGCATAAACATTAGATAAAAAATAATAATTAATAAAAAATATATCTTTCCAACCAAAGAATCTTTCCAAGTTTCTTACCAAAAGGATTTCCCAATGTCGTTAGTGTTTATAAATACTACACTTGACTTACTAAATTTCGAATCATTTTCTAAGAGTCACAAACGTTATCCTTCCACCTCATTGTTCGCTACGCTGCCCGAGCCAGCGGGGAGTATGTACCCCATGTCGGAGGGGGAGGCGATTGGCGCAAATGATTGCTTAATAATCTGTTTAAGTCGCTCTTAGATAATAACTAGGCCCGGACTAGGGGAGAGGTAGATACGAGATATGGTAACAGATAAGGTGGGTAGGTGGGCCCTCCCGTAGAGACAATTGCACGGGATAAAGTTATGTTTGATGGATTTTATCTTTCTAGTGATAAGTCGTTAAACTATTTTTCTTATAAAAAATACTTTTCTACCTTTTACCGAATTTTCTCTAATTTTACTGTCACTCGAGTTTTTGTTCGTGACTTTTCGTTTAGACACAGGTACAATTAGGGTATGTTGTATATTAAAACTGTCACAACTACAGTCGCACGTGACTATTAGTCCGTCAGGTTAGTGTTAGCCCAGGACAACCCACAGAGGCTCGTAACGTAACCCCAAACACGTTTAGAGAGGGTGAACGTCAGAATACAAGTTTTAGGTGGGGTCTTGGCTCCAGTCACAGGCTTCTCCCATAAGACCAATTTTAACTTCAAATCCCATTCCTCCTAAACGAATTATCCGAAATCGTTGATTTATGGTTCATTTTAAAGAACAAAAAAAATACCTAGCCATTTCAGTCAGCAGAATTGCAATATCACAAACCAAATAAATACTAAATTACTAAATTGATAAATACTAAATACTAAATTGATTGATTTAGAATCAATCAGTAGAAGACATCGCACTCCAAAACTCTGAAACAACGGAGAAGTAAACGTTTTAGTTCAAGCTATAGGGAGTAAAACTTAAAAAACCACAAGAAGAAGTTTACTATTAAATGGTTTATTTATTATGTCAACCTCCTGAATCGAGATGCTTGACAATTTTTGTAGATGGTTGAAAAGAGTCGTTTAGTGAAAAATTCCGGATTGTTGTTTGTTTTAGGTTGTGGTTCACCAATAAATAATTGTAAAAATTGAATATTTTGAAACGTTATTGAACATTGTGATATTGATATTTTTCTCACTGAAATCGATATAAACTTGTTTTCTCTAAAAAAAAAACATAAAACAACCACATCGGAACATCCGTCTTTAAAAGTTAACATTGGTGTTATGGGGGAGCGAGTAGAAACGCGTGAAGTTTCGTGACTCGAGCCCACTCTTAAACCGTCGAGTTATGATCATTGAGCTAAATAATTGGAATCCTTAGCCACTTTTAGAGTTTTGGAATAAAACTGTCAAGTTTATGACCCCAAAAAGAGTATAATTTGTCCCCGGTGTAAAAGCAATGTAAATAAAACCACAGATCGTAAAGAGCTGAAAATATTCAGCACACTAGGATAGGTACTATAGAAAATGAGCATTTAAAAAACACAAAACTTGTTATGTTATTTAATGTTTATATGTTTGATATTTTATAAAGCGCGTTTTTGAAACAAGGAGGAGTTGTATAAACATAATAATATCATACTCAAATAATACCATAATTGACTATATAGTTGTATCCTATACTAAAGTATTACTTTAATTTCTACATTTTAGAAATTTCAGCTTATAATAAGGAAATCCGCTTCCCACTAGTCAACGTCAGCCGTGATTTGCTTATCTATTGAAATATTAACTAAAAAAAAAACAACTAAAAACATAAGCACTAAGTTCTGAATGTTGGGCCCAAAGAAATCATGTTTAAGTCGAACCAACAGCATTTGATCTTAATCTCTATACCTCATGGTAAAGGCATGATTTTTGAGGTTTTTAGCATAACTCTACTTTAATCTCCATTCATAACTTATAAGACGTTAGGCATGTAGACGTTTGTCGTTTTGTAGACGTTAGCCATTAAAAAGACCGGAGCTCTAACCAATTCATATCAGTAAGTTAAAATGCTCTGGCGTATATAGAAATAAAAAAGAGTATGTACGTTGCCTTACTTCAAAGTAGTGGATGTTAAAAGTAAATAAAAGTTGTAGTTGTTTCTGAACTAAAATTGTGTATTAACAGTTAAAAGTTAACATACAATCTACAAAACCTACAGAAAACTTCAGATTCAGTCCGTTCATTCTTTAGTGATCCAAACCAGGACTTGATATAAATCTGCATTTCTCAACTTGGAATTTGAAACACCTATATTTTTACCAAACAAAGCCAGTTGAATTAATGTTTCCTACCATATCAAACTGGCTAGACCTCTTACCTCGGTGACGACTCCGAATCAATCAGTAGAAGACATCGCACTCCAAAACTCTGAAACAATGGAGAAGTAAACGTTTTAGTTCAAGCTATAGGGAGTAAAACTTAAAAAACCACAAGAAGAAGTTTACTATTAAATGGTTTATTTATGATGCCAACCTCCTGAATCGAGATACTTGACAATTCTTGTAAATGGTTGAAAAGTGTCGTTTAGTGAAAAATTCCGGATTGCTGTTTGTGTTATGTCTATAGCAGCGGTTCCCAAATGACAGTCGGTCGTGGACCCCAAAGTAAATAAATTAAACCATCGGGGACCCCTGAAACCTGTGTTAGATTGAAATTACATTTTTTATACTCCGTTACCTTATTAATTACCAAAAGTGTTAGTAGTAAGATAACAACCAATTGGGTATAACCAATTAAAGGTAATTTGTGTGGGAAAATAACTTCCAAAGTTGTTCTATAAAACTCAAATTATTTTTATTTTACAAAGCATATGAGTGTGTTGTATTTATTGACAAAGTAGTTGAAATTAGGTACAAATTATTAAGTGGACGTAAACAAATGTTGTTATTTTGTTCAGTGTGAATGATGAAATCTATAATTTTTTCCCAAAATGTCTTCAATATTGAGACACAGTTTGGTGAAATTCACACAGAAACCATCATGCATGTTGAGGAGATTTCTATATTTTCCTTCATGTAAAACCTATTCACATGTTTAGGTTGTACAAACAATGGTGTTAAATGTTTCATTGCTTTCAGATATAACGTATTGTGGTCTCGTTGCACAATTAGCCAGAAATCTAATAATTTCAAAACGTCAAGGCAAATTACACATTGAGGTCGTGGCTCTTCTTCAGAGCCAACATATGTAAATCCTAATTCCAAATACTTACTGTTGTCCTCTCTAATTTTTGAACTAGAATTAAATTTTTTATTCATGCTGTTAAAGCTAGAACTAGGCTGTTGACAGGTGGACTTCATTCAGGCCTACACTTACACAGTGTTGCCAGACTGACTTTGAAATAGTGCCTGCCATCCGCCAAGAAAATACCATATTTTATAGTCGGCAATACAGACAGTTGTAATCCCCACATAATTTCTACGGAATCTTAACAATACCCAAAACTGGGTAATTACTGCAGCGCGGAAAAGAGTAATGGGTGGAAGGGACGGAGGGATGTTGGTGCCAGATGCCAGTTATGCACGTATAGTGGGAAGAACACCATAATAGATCCTCTATTTGTAGGCTATAACTCTCTCGACAGCTAAAATTATTATTATTCAAAACAGGCTATGGATTATATTTAAGCTATTTTTTGTTAAAGAAATTAAATTTCCTGAATAAAAACATATACCGTAGTTCGATTTAAAATACCAGATAGCCGCCACGGACCCCTGGAAAACCACTCGCAGACCCCTAGGGGTCCGCAGACCACCTTTTGGGAACCACTGGTCTATAGATTTGGGCTTTATGTTTCTTGGTTTGGATTATTGTTCCGTAGCTTTTGATCCTTTAGGCGGTGGCTCCGGGTACCAGCTCAGAAAATAAATATTATTTAAAAGGTTGATAGAACAATCGAAAAATATTTCAACTGTAAAGACTAATTATTTATAAGGTATTGCAATTTGTAGTGTATATTTCAACTTGTAGAGGAAGTAATATCTAAGTTTCTAACTTCAAAATATATGATTTTGAACATGTATTTACGCGTTTTTTGAGTCAATCTAATGGAGGCCTAGTCACTGTATTTCCCACGCCCACTAACACTTGTTCCACCTTGTCAGTCAAACTACAATGTTTATTCTTCTTGACAAGACAAACTTGAAGCGACACACTCGACAGCTGATGTATTTAAGACCGAAAGACCAAACGTAGATGAAAACCCGGCTTAGCACAATGAAGACCGTTCTTTCAGTAAGTAAAAGTGTTAGATGTATCATAGATTTTTCACACAATTACTCCAACGAACAATTAGTCCAATAACTGTATTTTACTTTGTTAAATTTTGTACTGAGTTTTAAATTTTACAAACAAGTCTAATAGTTTTTTTTTAAAGAAACTATACTGGCTGGGTAGCGTAAATGTGTGTGACATTTTTTTGTTTGAGCTGTCGCATCTTTTCCCCTATTCTTTAGTTCTTCTTTCCTCTTTCATTATTATTTCTTCAATTTTATTCCTATTCTTATGTTCAAATGAAGAAGGCTATATTTGTTTTTGAACTACTGTATACAAACTTAGGCCTATGTACAATCTCCTTTCCGTTTTGGCCTATTCCAGATAATTCCTAACTAAAATAAATTTAATGTATAGTAAATCATTTAACTATTTAATTGATAACTGTTTATTTTCTTTACAATATTTCAATAATCAAGCATTTATTTGCAGAAGACTCTTTATTAACTTAGTAGTTTGGTCAACATAAAGTATAATTTATTTATTACCATGGATTGAGCTGATTATAAAGAAATATGTGAATGCTTATTACTATTGCCATCTATAACCTTTTGTGCTATGTTTTTGGAATAAATAGATTTTTGCACGTAGTTTTTTTTACCAAGACCCAGCTGCCACTTGTCTTGCACAGGTATTTAATTCTTTTTTTATAAAAATAAAAACTTAGGTCCTAACAAGATCATAGTTTGGACCTTTTCCTTTTAATCATCTGAATGACGTCTATAATAACAACAAACAACTATAGACTCTCTCTGACCAAATTCAATTTCTTATAATATGCATGTTTTCAGGAACTACTATTTTTTTGTATCTTAATGTTTAAATTGAACGTAATCTGAAAATATAGGTATCTAAAAACAGTCTATTTTTTGTGCATCTTTAAGGTTATATTTATAAAGTTGCTCCATCGCCATGCGAATAAATTTGCCAAGCTGACACAATGTGTTAAATATATATAATTTAATATGTTTTCCTATCTACATTACAGTGACAACGGAAAATAATTTCCCTATTTGAAGTTTTAGTAAAACCATATTTAAGAACAGTAGCCTATAGCCTTGATTTCTATTAAGCACTATCACTTGCGTACACACCCTACAGATGTAAAAATATAATTATTAGCATCACGGTTTTTATGTATCACGTTAAACTGTTTACCGTGAAACAGTCAAAGCCGTGATGCTAATAATTATATTTTTACATCAAGACTATTTACTGTTCTTAAATGTGGTTTTACTAAAACTCCAAATAGGGAAATTATTGTTCGTTGATAATAATTTTAATTTAATTAATTTCATTTCATTAATTGTGATTCTTAATATCCTCCCCTCACCACTCCACAAATATGGCTAGAGTAGACTGTTAAACCTTTTACTGTGTGCAGACTTTAACGACTTTGTATTATCAATGTTAATTTAAATATCTTTCAGTAAATATAACTAATTGAAGATCCGTTTTATCAGCTCGTCCTCGCAGTCACGGCTGTTCAGCTGGTGTCAGCCAGTGTGATAAGGGATAAAGAACCTTCCCTGGAGAAGATCGCGGCGCCCTCGAGCCTGCAGCCTCCCCCCGTAGCCCCCAAGACCCCTCAGGCCCCCGAGCACGGGACCAAGGTGGTAGCCCACGCCGTGGAACACACGGAGGAACACGACGACCAACTCGACGATAAGGTATAAAGTTAGTGGCTAAGTGTGTAAGTGTGACCGCTTCAAGTAGGGGCTAAGGTTACGATAGTCTTCGGTATTTCAAATTTCTGCCTGCTCCCTTCAAACCAATTTTAATAGTTAATCCACCAAGCTTATGATCGGATTATCCGAAATAAATTATAAACGTCTCATCGATAACAAGTATTTATTGAATACTGTGGGCAAGATATCCAGCAAGAAATTATGATTTTCAACATAACATGGGCACAGCCAACTCCAACACTATGCCTAACACAAGGTTTTTGTTTTAGTAATTCCTCTCCAATTATATATTGTACAGATATTTATGATACAATTATGAATCACTGTGGTCTTATGGGAACAGATGGTGACGGATCTGCGAAACCTTTCGCGACTCTTGTTTTATCAATGTCTCAAGTTCACTCAGTTATTTTTTCGTGAATGAACATCCCGCAAAGATGTTCCTGTGACGTAAATGTTTAACAAACTCACTTCTACGTCAGAAATCTCGTGAGTCTTTAACATAAGCATACCTCGAGTTATGCGAGCTATATAATAAATCCTTTCAGCATACCACAACGTCAAAATATGTTACATAAGCTGTGCGTATTCCCAATTGATCTCATCTGAAACACGCACGATTCTACCGCAGTGTCTCAACTGCTACATTGATTATACAGTATGTTGTTTGCTTTGTTTCAGATTGTCGGGTACGACCCCAACGTCCGCCACCCTGAGAGCTTCATCGTCTCGCCGGAGGACAAACTTTACGCCGAGTTCGCTGACAGTCCGAACGCTGACGAGACCGAAAAGAGCCTTTAGAAGGCGCGTTTATATAAATAATCACTCTATTACCTTTATCAAGAAGAGTGTCTCTGTCGGAATAATATAATTTAATTTAAAAAATAAATTATAAATACTAGTGTCTTTGATATTTTACTTCTCTCCTTCTTTTGTAACCAATTTAGCTCCTATTTTAAATCCCAAAACAAGCTAAGCCAAAACCAACTAAATTACGCGTTTAATAGTAAAACAGTTTGTAATACAGTTAGTCCAATAACTGTATTTTAATTTGTTAAATTATGTACTGAGTTTTATGTTTTAACGAAAAATGTCTAATAGTTTTTGTTGTTGTTGAAAGAAACTATACTGGCTGGGTAGCGTAAATGTGTGTGAAAATTTGTTGTTTGAGCTGTCGCCAAGGAAACGTCTCATCGATAACAAGTATTTATTGAATACATGACTTTTTTAGGTTTTGATAAGTTACAAAACCTAAAAATGGGGGTTTTGTACCCCCATTTTTAGGGTACAAAACCCCCCTAAATTACCCCTTTGGATAAAGCGATCTGTTGAACTTAAGTCATAAATGTTGCTTTACATATTTTTTCCAAATTTCATAAAAATCAGACCATTATTACGAAAGTTATCGTGCCTAAGGTCACATATATGTATATTCAGTAATGAACGAATAGTTGTGTTTGGCATCTGAGGACCCAAAACGAAAAGTTATTATGATCCCGGGCCTAGGACTTACCATGCCGACTACGGTAATAGCTTCTTCCCTATAGGGAAAATTCGCTAAAACGCCCGATTTCGATTAAATTTGGTTCAAATGTGTAAAATGACATTTATGACTTTAAGTTCGAAAACCAGAAAAATCGAACCATGGGAAGGAGGGTTTATGGGGTATAAAATTTTCAAAAAATCTGTTTTTTGCATTTTTTACCCTAAAATTTTTAAAAATCTTAATTTTGGTTTTGACCATGTTATAGAGCTTAAAAAACAAATAATATAGTATTTTAAATTATTAACCTAGCTTAAGTGGTTGCAGATAAAATAAAAAAACCTGCTAATAAAATCTCCTATATTAATCTGATAGGAAAAAGGTTTTTGGCTTTTCCTCAGTTCATTTTAATGTAAACTTCACATTTGCTTTTACCAATCAGTTCAGCTCCACAAAACACTCATTTTGGTGTTAAAATTGTGATTCTACACCCTACCGTTGCAGAGATATTCAAAGTGCTAAACACAGTACGTTTAAATTATTTTCCTAGCAAAAGTGAAGTAAAATCTTTTTTTCTAGATGAAGTAAGGCCGGAAGAACTCTTGGCTGCAATAACTAGTTTAAGAAATAACAAAAGCCCAGGAATAAGCCCAGGTGTAAGTTCAAATGTAATAAAGGAGGTTTTAGATAAAATTTTGGGTGTCTTAACATATATAATTAACTTTAGCTTTCAAAGCGGGGTTTTTCCAACACAATTAAAGAAAGCTGTTGTAATACCAATCTTCAAAAGTAGCTCTAAATTAAATTGTAATAACTACCGACCTATATCCTTGTTGTCTTGTTTTTCTAAGATTTTTGAGAAGGTAATGAAACAAAAATTAATAAAATATTTCCATTCAATAAATTTCTTTAGTAGTAATCAATTTGGATTCAGAGTAAAACTTAATACTGAACACGCTTTATTAAATTTGTTGCAAAATATTTATGATGGCTTAAATGAGGGAAAAAGTGTTAGTGGTCTATTCCTGGACATAAAAAAGGCTTTTGACACTGTTGATCATAATATTTTATTAAACAAATTATATAAATGTGGGATAAGGGGTGTTGCTCAAAATTGGTTTAAAAGCTATTTGTTGGAGAGACAACAGTGTGTGAAAATTGATTCTGTATATAGTGAAATGGGAGTAATTAAGAGCGGGGTTCCGCAAGGTTCAGTTCTTGGTGCAATTTTATTTATTATTTATATAAATGACCTATGTGATGCGAGATTTCATGGCAAACTGACATCTTTTGCTGATGATACTGCTCTGTGCTATGCAGAAAATAATTGGGAATTGGTTAAATTGGCAATGAATAATGATCTCAACGCACTGCAGTGGTGGTTTACTGTGAATCACATGCTGCTGAGTGCTGAAAAAACTAAATTTATTAATTTCAATCTTAGAAAACATGTTAACTTTTATAATGAAATTGTATACCATTGCGCATATTGTATTGAAGAGCAGAGGATGTGTATACAAAAATGTGCAGCTGTGGGACAGACCAGTAATATAAAATCTTTGGGTGTGTATTTAGATAGTGAAGTTAGCTGGAAAGTGCACATTATAAAATTAAAAAATAAAATCAATAGTGTTTTGAGATATTTTTAATTTTTAACATATTTGACAACTGAAAGAGTTTTGCGTATTTTGTACTTTTCCCTGGTGCAGAGTCGAATAGAATATGGGATAATTTTTTGGGGTAATGCATACGAAACTCACCTTAATTCCATTAGTGTCCAGCAGAAGCATTTAGTACGTTTGATCTCTTATAAAGGTAAATTTGAACCATCTCGTCCCCTCTTTATTGATAAAAAAATACTACCTTTGAAGTATCTATTTGTTTTTAAAGTGTTAATGATGTTTTATACTAGAAGTGGAAACAGGCCTCCCAATGAAAATTTATATAGAAATAAACTTAGAAATGCAGAACAATTCGTACTACCAAGACCAAATAACATGTTTTTTACCAGAACCTATAGCTTTATTGCATCAAAAATATTCAATATATTGCCTGATAAGCTCAAAAATTCAAATAGCGTAACTACATTTTCAAACAATTTAAAGAAGTGGCTTTTCAGTTTAGAAGACATTAATTTTTTGTTTTTAATCATAAAATAGATGTAGGTTAAATTCAAGTTAAATGATGTAGGGTTAGGTTAAAGGATTAGTTGTACAGATAAAGGCGCACTATGGCTAGCTTTGCCAAACAGGGACTAAGCATTGCATGCTATGAGCTTTGACGGCACCTGGGGAGACCAACTCCAGAGGCAAGTCTCTGGGGAGGTGCCATGAGCCGCCTGGTGGTGAAGTGCGGTGCGCGGTTTGAGAGCCTCTAACCATAGTTAAGTTTCGGATGTATTTTATTTTCTTTTAGTTAAATCTTTAGGCACATTTGATTCTGTAGACCGTTTTTGTTTATCACGTTTTGTTTATTTTATCTGATCGCTGTTTATAATTTTGATTATTTTGAAGGAAAGGAACCTCCAAACAGGCTATGCCTTGGAGGCCCTACATTTTCTCCAAATCTGTTTAATTGCACATAATTTATAAATAAAAGTAAATGTAAATTGAATATAGCTGTTTTAAATTAAAATTACTTGTATATACCTTTTTGTGAAATAGTGAAGCTGTATTAGTTTATTAATTCCTGTTTTATTTATAGAGACAATCAAAAGGAGGCAGATTTAAGAGGATAATTTGAGTATTGTTTATTTTGTTTTGTGTAGATTATTTTAATTATTATATATGTTTAATTATATATTTTGAGGACAAAATCAATGAACAGGAAAATGTGTGCATATTAGAAATACTCTGTAACATGTTTAATTGGAGAAAATAAATCATTCTTATTCTTATTCTTATTCTTATTCTTACGTTGTCCAATGTTATCAATATGGAGAATAAATAAAATTTGATATCTTGATTATTTATGAATGTATATTAATGAAACTTGGTATGTGGCTTCACGTAGTACTGGTATATTGATATTTGCACATCAAACTGATTTTTTGTTGACTATCCCCGTAGCAGCAAACCTGCATACTCAGCTCTAATGTTATTCTTATGGAGAATAAGTAAAATTGTATATCTCCCTTAATTATGAACATAAATTAATACTGTATGTAGCTTCACTTGGTTGAATTGTATTGATAATTGCACAAACAAATATTTCTTCTCTTCCTTTTTGCAGCAAACCTGCGTGCTCAGCCCTAATAATGTTATTCTTTTGGAGAATAAATAAAATGCTATAGATTACTTATTTATTTATGTATTTTATGAAACTTGGTAAGTGGCTTTATATGGTAGTGAGGAACATAAGCATGCATTGGAAATTCACTGAGTACGCAGGTTTGCTGCAACGGAGGTATTATATATTTGCATAAGTCCAAAAATAATTAAATATTAATTAAATTTGAACGAATGGTGATTTTGGCATCTGGGGACCTCAAAACAAAAAGGTTATCATGGTCTCGGACCAAAGTCTGGCCATGCCACCTACGGCAATAACTTCTTCCCTATGGGGGAAATTCGCAGACAGTTTTTATAGATGTTTTTGTGACAATTTAGTGTGATTTTTTACATCGTGGCAGTATTCACAGTGTTATCCATTACTTTGGTTTTACTTGAGATAAAGTAAATTATTACGAGTGATATCATGGTGTCATTACTAGGTGAACGAGTTCAATTTAATCCTTGTAGTAAACATAGCATTATCATACCCGTTCCCAGTGGTTGTCCTGGCATATCGTAATTTGTATTATTTGTAATTAAATAGATAAATTAAACAAAAACAGTAATATTATAATTTAGCAAGTAGGTGGAGGCTATATTATAAGATAGCAAATAGAGGCGCTCTTGACCACCCGTACAATAATTTTCTTTGCTCATGAAACATATAAAGAATTACACGTATTTAGTCACCCTTTATTTGGCTATTGGTAGTAATTGCACTCGATTATTTTGTTAATCTTCCAATATTACAAAAAATGAACTATTTTCTGCAATATCCAAAATAATAGTATTACCTCTCCCAAACGCCGTGAGTTTTTAATCTTTATTTTTTCAGAATCTGTAGAAAAAATAAATAATCAATTGTACTACTGTATAAGTATAAGAGACAATCATTTCCAAATTACCAAGTAGACTACCAGTGCTTATGTTATTGTTAATTACCAATATATTCATTGGTCTTAAACGCATGGCACAGTGGAACTCATGAGAACCAAAACTGTTGAACCCCTGGAGGGTCTAAATAAAATTATTATACTTATTCAAGGTTGATTAGCTTCCAAAGGTGATAACCAATAAAATGAGGTTACTTTACCTCCGCCTTCAGCTTTAAAACAATCCAGAAGGACGACCGCGGTTTCGGAAGTCAAAACACTTCCATAGTGTGTTTTGTGTGTTTTAGCGAATGTCCCCTATAGGGAAGAATCTATTACCGTAGTCGGTATGGTAAGACCTAGGCCCGGGACCATGATAACTTTTCGTTTTGAGGTCCCCAAACCCCAAAAACACCATTTATTCGAAACTGTATATATATGTGTCCGTGAGCACGATAACTCTCGTAAAAAAGATCCGATTTTGATGAAATTTGGTATAAACATTTAAAGCAAAATGTATGACTAAGTTCGAGAACCAGCCATATCGCTCCATCCGAAGGGGTATTTTGGGGGGTTTTGTACCCCAAAATTTTTTTTAATTTTTGCATATAATTTTTGAAATAGTAAAACATTAGTTTTTACCATTGGATTCAACTTAAAAAAGCACACAATTTGGTATTTTGATCATTCCTCTACGTCAATTGGTTACTGAGATAATGAAAGTGCTAAACACAGTACGTTGTCTAATGTTATTCTTATGGAGGAAAAGAAAAATTGTTTATCTTGCTATTTCTGAACGTAAATTGACGAAACATGGTATAAGGCTTCATCTGGTTGTAGTCTACTGATATTTGCTCAAAAACAATTTTTTGCCAAAGGCTCCCGTAGCAACTGGTAGCAAACCTGAGTACTCAGCCCTATGTTATTCTTATGGAGAATAATTAAATACTAATTTCCTTTAATTATGAACATAAATTAATAAAACTGGTATATGACTTCCCTTGTTGAGTTATATTGATATTAGCATAAAAACCCATTTTTTGTGTCCTTGTTTCAGCAAACCTGCGTACTGAGCCCCAATGTTATTCTTATGGAGAATAATTACAATTGTATATATCGCTTATTTGTGAATATATCTTTATGAAACTTGGTAAGTGGCTTTATGTAGTATTAAGACATTTATATCTCCATTGGAAATTCGCTGAGTATGCAGGTTTGCTGCGATGGGGTATTTTGTACATTTTAATTTTGAGGACAGATAAATGTGAACTTTTGTAATTGAATTTAACCAATTGATAGTGGAAGTATTTTGACTTCCGAAATCGCGGTCGTCCTTTTGGATTGTTTTAAAGCTGAAGACGGAGGTAAAGTATTATATACAATTATTATACAATTTATTATTATATGATTCTTATCCCTGCCTGGTTAAATAAACAAATCCATAAAAGGGTCTCACATATTTTATTGTTATCATTAATATTAAATCGAGATACATTACTTAAATTTCAGTGCAATGAAGTTATTTATGTGTGAATCGAGTTGCTCGAATTCGAGTAAATTTGTATTAATGTTTACCCAACTTGAATACCAAAAGTTATTTTGTTAACATTGCGCTTGAACAACTGTTCTTGCTGTTTATGCTGAGCTTTGTTAAACAGCTGTTCAATATTCAATTCAATATATTGTTTTCTTCCATAGACTTAACGTAATAACTTGAAACACCCATTGGGTAGTAGCCCGAAGGATGTGAGTTTTGCAAAACCCCAAAAGGCACATCCATCTATGGAGTAAGAGCTTTTAAATTATTCCTATAACATTTATACATTATAATAGGTTTAGAACACTAAAATCGCTGAACACAGTTCAAACATCTCTTTAAAAAGATGGATTCAACAACGTTCAGAAGACAGAATACTGTGGTTACTGTGGTCATTATATTTTTACTAAACTTGAAAACTTGGAAAACCAATTAGTTATTTATTATTCATCGAACACCAAGCCCGTTTATTTACATACATAAAATGTATTATTTAATCGTGCTTTAATTTCTTAAAAGAACTTGCATTTAAATTATTTATTGCATTAATTTCTACACTCAGCTTCCAACCTATAAATTACTGTAAAATAACCGTCCTAGATTATCGTTTACAAATAATCACTCTTCCAACATTTGGCACATTAAAACAAGATTTACTGAACCACATTCAATATATGCCTATCATATATTTATGGGTTTTATGCCTTTAATTTAATAAAATTACTAATTTTATTCTACACTGCTGATAGAATATGTTGTTGGAAAATTTAATATACACCTATATGCAGACGATTGTCAGCTTATTAGTGAATTTCCTATGGAAAGTGAACTATTAGCATGACCCGTACGGTGAAACTTAAGCCCGGGACTACCATAGAAGTTCCTAACGTGACCCCCTGAACACGTTTTGGGAGGTCGTTCAAAATTTTATAAACATATATATATATATGTATATATATATATATATATATATTTATATATATGTGTGTGTGTGTGTGTGTGTGTGTGTGTGTGTGTGTGTGTGTTTGCACTCTAGCGGTCGCATTTTTTGTCCGATTTACTTCAAATTTGGTAGGGACATTCCTTTCTGTAATCAGTTGGACAAGTTCGTTGGGCAAAACAATCGGAAAACTCACACCTTTTTTGGGGATTAATCTTTCAAATTTCGAGTTTTTGGGTCCAAAGAGGGTCAGAAAAGTCCCGGATGTGAATTAACGAATGTAAAAAGATGGGAATTAGTGAGGCGAAACTTTTAAGCCCTCTCTCGTCATTGTAGCATATATATTTACCGATTTATTAAAGAAAATGTGTATTGACCAAACACAGTACGTTGTCTTATGGGGGTTTTACATTAGAAAAGCCTGTTATTCATTTGTTGGTGTACTTTTATCATCCCCAACAACCTCACGCCTACTTTAAAGCCTGACTGGACCTTCTCCTAACCTTATAATGTGCAAAATTGAATTCCCAGCATTGCAGGTAAATAGAACCAGGAGCATCAGAACAGCCAAAAAATCAATATTTTCAGATTTTAATGGAAATTGGAATAATTGTATGTTTTTAACTGATTTTGAGTTTTTATAGTTTTTTATGTGGAAATTCACTTCCCTCACGTCAGCGTACTGCGTGAGAACTCGTTTTTTCTTATGATAAAATTTCGGACAGTAGAGCATTTCAGGAGCTGTCTTAAATGCTGTATTGAAAGCTCTGTCTGTCTGGTCAAAAAAACCATGGATTAAAATAAAACTAAACCCCGGCGAATGTTCAGTCCTTTATGTGGCACCTCCAGCTATTTTAAATGAAATAAAGGCAGGCAAGGGCGGGAAAATAGAAATAAATGGTGATGATCTTGAGATTTTAACGAATTAAAAAAAAAACACTAGGAGTAATTCTGAACGAAGTTCTGACGCTGTCTGACCATGTGTCAGCGAGCCCTGGGTCGGCTGCGAGGTCTGTATAAGTTAAGAGATATTTTTCCAGAGGATGCCAAGGTTATTACGGGCCTTGATTATATCAGGTTTTGAATATTGTTTGCCAGCCTACGGATACACTATAAATAAAGGCGATCTAAACAAAATCCAACGAGTACAGAATTCAGCAGTGCGATTTATTTACAATATCAAAAGATAAGATCACATAACTCCCTTTAGAGAAGCTGCTCAGCTGATGTCGATTGAAAAAACCTGCAATCTACTCCCATGTAGTTTAATACATAAAGCATTACAGTCAGTACAGCCCGAGTACCTGTGTGAGATGCTGCTGGCCCGTCGGGATGTCTCTGACCTCAGCACGAGGCAGGATGAGTTGCTACACCTCCGTATAGAGTCAGGCATAAAGTGGGTAGGAGAAGTTGTTCATATTTTGGTCCTATCATGTATAATGCTCTTCCCACTGAGGTTAAAAGGGCTAAGACTTTGAGAAGCTTTAAATCAAAGCTCAAAGATTTTCTCAAAAGGTAGAATATCTATTGTAATTTATTTATTTAAAAATTAAGCAAGTTATTATATTGTTTTGCATATTTTAAGACATTCTAATATATATGTATGGCAAGAGTTATTCTGTAAAACAGCTATAATGTCTGAGAAACGCTTACTGAATAAAGACCTTTCTATTTACTTATTTTTTAGTAATTTATGCTTAAGCATTAGTACTCATGCCTTGCTGCCTTGCTATAATTATTGTACACCACTATGTACAAATTATTTTTCCGTTGAAATAAATAAATAAATTTAAACAACACCTTAAAAATGTATTAATACTATGGATGTTAAACGTAGAGTTCTACAACCCATCTTGTTTCCAGAATCCGTTAGAGGATCAGTCCCCCAGTTGAGGATCTCTGGAGTAGAGCGCCTGCTCCAGAGCCTGAAATGCTTCAAGAGTTTTGGTTGTAAAATCTCTTATTACCTTATAGTTGAATTATTTCCACTTTGAGCCTGCTATACCATAACTGCATACTATCAGTTAGCGAGCATACACGAAGAAAGAAGAAATCAGCTATACGTAATATTGGGGACATTAATACCTCTTTACTGACTTTATTTTGCGTTGTGAATTTTACCTTCCTCCGCTCTATAAAGCATAAAGGAATAAAAAATAACATGCGAAAATCATTTCCGTACAAAAGATTCACTCAGATTCATTCCTAAACAGTTGTAGCTGTTTAAAGATATTCTCCAAACTTGCAACATGTAAACGATAAAGAAGTAAAGTTTCTAAATTGTTTAGATCAACTAACGTTATTTGAAACGAAATAGAAACCAGACCAACAGCTGGTGCACACCTGTGTCGCTCATGATCAACAACAATATCACATGGGCAAAGTGAGAATACCCCGTCACCGCGTGACAGTTGTGACAAGTGACAACAGGAGGTGTGTGACAATTGGCAGGAGGATCGTGACAACAGCTGTGTCATGGACGAGAAACTGTCTCAAGTCGGTGTGCAAGATGATCCGTCGACCGCTCACTGTGAGTTAACCTTTTAGCAGTTCTGAGGAGAGATTTGGAGGGTTTATTGAAGAAATATATTTGTATACTTTAGCATAAATGTTAGAGGAAAAATTAATTTAAAAAAAAATTAATTGCAAAATTAATTCTCACTGTTCAATTTGTTTGATGTAATTTGCTCGATAAAATAAGGTAAGTTTTACTGTTGAAATTTTTAACCTTTCAAAAATCTCGAAGTAAATATTTATGATAAAAATAGCAAAAGATAAAAATGATCTGAGATAATTCAATACTTCTAAATGAATTGTACATAAATAACCCATGGTTCATTACCAATGGGTAATTAGCATGATTTGATTAATTATAACCTCGTAAAAGTAGTATTACTTTACAGTCAACATCTTAAGTATGTTTTTAACTCCACTAGAAAGCTGGGTACAGTGGTTACCGTGCTCGATTCATAATCTGAAATTTGATAGATCGATCCTGAGAAAATCTTTTGAAGGATCGGAACTGGACCCAATCCTGGTTAAAGAATCAGTCGGTCTCAGTTGGTAACCAGCCTATACAAGACATCCACCCTTTCTACACCCATCATATTTGCCTTAAAATACGCCCTAGTTACGTCGACGTCTTATACGATGATTAAGTGATTTACGTAATTCAGCGTTTTCTTATAAAAACGTGAGCAAAACAAATTGCTATCAGATTTTAAAAGCTGATTTCTTGAATATTTAACTCAATTTAACCCAAATTCCATTCCAGGTAATCGTCTTCGGTCTGTTGGCTACCGCGGCGATGGCTTTGTTCCTAGAGGTGCTGGACCCTCCACCCCCACCCCCCGTGCCGGACCAGGCGGCCACCCTCCTCACCGTCGACACCCTCACCGAGGACGACACCGTGACGGCCATCGAGCGTGAGCTAGAGCTTGACCTCGGGCAGCCCCACCGGCACCAGATACCCGCCTCCAGCTTCGACCGCCACGTGAACGAGGCCGCCAAGGTCATCGCCGTGCACATCAAGAAGTTCCAGGGTTAGGGGGTGTCCATAGTAGTTAGGTACAAGTAAAGTCCGTAGTAGTAACTCTCTGAACTGCGGGGAGATAGTTGTCTCGGGTAGTTATGGTTGAGGAGGGGGCTGTGTTGAGCTGATCCACTCATCAGCTATGTTTCAACTGGTGTTTTGTAGAACGTGTACATAAATACACAGAAAATAAAAAATAACTGTGCTAAAATTCGTTCTTCTTCTGTGTCTTCTCTGTGTGATAAACGGTATCAGGAAACTGACACATACTTTCTCCCTTTTAGCCAAACTTTAATGATATTTTTATTTACTAAATATATAATATGAAGTACAGATAAATGTGCAGAAAATTGTCTAAAATAGTTGTTTTCAGAAATATCAACGCAAACCCCTTTTTTAGAGGCACTATAGAGTCCGTTGCCACACACAGTGGTTTTGAGAGGGGAAATGCCCCCTTGCCCCCCCCAGGGTTAAATGGCAACATATTTCGAACATCCTCTGTTGGTCAATGCTAACTTGACCTGCATATCAAGTTTTAATGAAATTGATCAGTAAATAAGAGAGAAATAGTTATTTTTGTATTCCCCATAAGAATAACATTGGACAACGTACTGCGTTTACCGCTAAATGAAAATTTCTATTTTCTCCGCAACTAGCAATCGTAGAATAGAAATTCAAAATACTAATTTATTTAGTTTTTTTAGCTCTTTTTAATGGTGGATTGTAATCATTTTTAACATTTATGATTTTTTTATGAAAAAGTTTGGGTTCAGGGAGCACCAAAACGAATATTTCCACTAACAACTCAAATTCGAAAATTCCGAAGAAAACAATACTTTCTCCATATACTACGTATAGGGGTAGAAAGTAAAAAATATATTAAAAAACTTAACTTTATATCAAGACGGGAACCCTACATATGCGGTGGGGGGGCTTAGTGATTATATTACAGATCTTTATACGGATTTAAGGGCTTAGTTTGTAAATGTACAAAGTTCAATCTCTTTTTAGCTGAAGTAGATAATTGACTCGTTTGTTAGATAAGAATAACAGTAGGCATTATTGAAAGAGTGTTTGCCAATAGTTTTAAAGTTTTTTTGTAACTGTTCTTCACTGTGGCCAAATTGTAGAAGAGGGGCGCTAGGTAACAATTTGGCGCTAGGTAACAATTATGGGATTCTACAGCGTTTCATGTGCCTTTTTAAGGGAAAAGGGGGATGCAAACCCTACTTTTAAGCGTTGTAGATAATATTAATCTGTGGTTTTAAAATCTCTAATAAAAAACTTGGATTTTCACATGGTATATTAAAGTTATTAAACTATTTAATTTAATTTTTCGAAAACAATTACATTTTATTTTGTTAATAAGGTGTTGTATTATTAATAATGTCTGATTACTTAAATAATTTGCATTTAAATATTTAATATAATATGTTTACATTGTGCTGAAGTTTGAAGGCACGGTTAATTCTATATTCTCATAAAGCCTTATTTTTTTATCATTAAACCTGAATTTATCATTTATAATTATAGTGATTTCTTTAGGAATTGGTGTGTTGTTTCCTTTTTAAGATGTATCTCAAATATATTTGCATTTAAAATATAATCATAGTAACTAAAGCAGATTTCCATCTTGATCTACTACTTCTACTTCTACCTATTCCTATATCCTTCTATCGATAAACAGTTAGAGATAAAAAGTTGTTAGTTATTACTATATTCATCTATATATACTAAATATTATTATGAGATTTCTATATTTTTGAATAGAAAGTTATTTGGATTTTTGTACACTTATATTGCAATGTTTTCAAATGAAACTATATTTGATTTTTATGTTTTACTGTACAGGCCAGTAGCATATATATGTTTTACTGTACAGGCCAGTAGCATATATATGTTTATTCCCTACTAAAACTAATACAACTTCTATAAACGTAGGCCTAACTATTTTTTTAACCATTAATTACCTTTTCTTAACAGATTTTATATATTACAACAGGTAATAAGCGATACATTTTTAAAGTTCATGATGCTTCATTCTTACAAATTAACAGAAACCACAACAAATACATAGTCTGAAGGTATATAAACAGAGTCAGTAGTATAGTTTATTTGCCAAATTCCACTCGTATGATTATTTTGCCACATATTTATCTGTCACTGAACGAAAACATCTAACTAAATACACATACTTATAAAACAACAATTAAAATGTACGGAACCTGAAAATTATTGGTTTTTTAATAAAGTAATATTAACGGTAGCGACATATTTATCTGTCGCTGAAAGAAAACATGTAACTAAATACTTATAAAAACAACAACTAAAATAGAACCTGAATTTTTGTTTATTTGTATTTATAATGTTTTGTAGGTCTATGCAAGTGAGAAATATACAGCATGTTCCCTTCTTTATTCCAGTCCATTAGCATTAAACGCGATGTTAAAATAGTCAGGCTCTATTGACTTAAAAAAACATTTACTGCAGATTGAGTAAACAATGTATGTTACCATAATAGCACAAGCTCTTCCTAATATGATTTCTGTAAACTTAGTTTATTATTATTTTTCAATTTTATTATTGTACATTGGTTGTAAAAGTGCAGGACCGAATAATGTGTGAACATTAACTATACCAACCAAACAGGCAGCTTTTCCAACCATTGTTTTACGTGTTTTGACCTTATCTTATTGTTATCACTGAACTTTCGATGTAATTAAATTACATTTCAATTTTGATTTCATTGATAACTGACGAGTCTCCTTCGTAAATTCACGTTGTAAAAGTTAGCAAAATAACTTTTCAACTCCAAGTTGCCAATTTAATTAGCCTCATCCGCCGAGTTGCGGATCAATGATGCAGTGAATCCTGATGACTCGCCAAAACGACCTCCTCCCAAAATTGCCATCCTTAATATTCCAATATTAATGTTATTGACTAGCTATAGTGTCAACCAAAGCTCTTAAAAATAAAACGTCCTTCAGGTGTAACAATGTGGTTTAGTTTAAAAATTTTAAAAATGTAAGATATTTTTAAAATTGGGATTTTGAATTTAAATTTCATTTGGGTTACCATTTTACAGTATTTCTATTTGACGGGAGTATCAGCACTAGCTATATCGAAGCATTATAAAAATAGCTTTTTTTCATTTAGGAGTTATTTGGTTAGACCACGAGTTACCTTGGACAACCACTTGCATTGTTGCGTCTGTAAATAAACCTTTCTATTGGGAGATGTAATGAAACCAATTATTTGTACAATATTTCCCTTATGGGTTACTTGTTACATTATACTTTGTCCTGATTCTATAAAACAACAGGGCATTGATTGCTAAAGCGATATTCTTAATACTGTAAAATTGTTATGCTTGCATAATACAATCATTCTTCTTCTTTCAACTATCCTTGATGTCGAAAGACAACTTGATGCATGTTTTCAGATACTAAAACTGAAACAATTTTGCAATAATACCACATTATACTGTTTTATGATTCCGGATAATAATTCACAAAGATTGTGAGAAAGTAACATATTGATTTATTCTACTTATTTATTAATAATTGATCTCTTTAAATTTTCCAATAGATGGAATTCTAAGTTTTTTTAACTTAGCCCAAGTTCAATTTACAGTCAATGCTATTACTACATTAATTGAAATATGTTGGTTGTATTATATTTTGAAATAAGATTCTATAAGTTTATAAAAGTTTAATTAAAAGAAAACCTAAATGCTGAAAATTATAGATCAAATTTATTCCAGGAACGTTTACAAAAAATGTTGGTTTTAGCGAATTTCCCCTATAGGGAAGAAGCTATTACCGTAGTCGGCATGGTAAGACCTAGGCCCGGGACCATGATAACTTTTCGTTTTGAGGTCCCCAGACCCCAAAAACACCATTCGTTCGAAACTGTATATATATATATATATATATATATATGTGTGTCCGTGAGCACGATAACTCTCGTAAAAATTATCCGATTTTGATGAAATTTGGTATAAACGTGTAAAGCAACATTTATGACTTTAAGTTCGAAAACCAGCCAGATCGCTTTATCCGAAGGGGTATTTTGGGGGGGTTTTGTACCCCAAAAATGGGTTTTTTGAATTTTTTACATATAATTTTTGAAATAGTCAAATTTTAGTTTTTACCATTAGATTCAGCTTAAGAAAACACACAATTTGGTATTTTGATCATTTCTCTACGTCAATTGGTTACCGAGATATTGAAAGTACTAAACACAGTACGTTGTCTAATGTTATTCTTATGGAGGAAAAGAAAAATTTTACATCTCGCTTATTTATGAACGTATACTGACGAAACTTGGTATACGGCTTCATCTGGTTGTGGACCACTGATATTTGCTCAAAAAAACCATTTTTTGCCAAAGGCTCCCGTAGCAGCAAACCTGAGTACTCAGCCCCATGTTATTCTTATGGAGAATAAATAACGTGTTATCTCCCTTAATTATGAAAATAAATTAATGAAATTTGGTATGTGACTTTACCTAAATGAGTTGTATTGATATTTGTATAAAACCCCATTTTTTGTTTTCCTTCCTTCAGCAAACCTGCATACTCAGCCGCCATGTTATTCTTATGGAGAATAATTAAAATGTCATAAATCGTTTATTTATGAATGTATATTGATGAAAATTGGTATGTGGCTTTATGTGGTATTAAGATACGTATACATTCATTGGAAATTCGCTGAGTATGCAGGTTTGCTGCTACGGGGGTATTGTTATGTTTATAATGAGATAGAAGAAAACTAAATATTTCTTTTGAATTTTTTAAGATGCTTACCTTACTTGACCAGATGCAGTCTGTTCAATTCTCATGGAATAACGTACTCTGTACTGTAGTTTAGCTATGTTTTATTACTTCAATTCTCCATATCATCCAGCAGGTGCCACCCACTTTATGTCCCTGCCTTAACACTCCCGTTGAAACCTTCAGGGCTAACACCAACATCTGCGTCCACTTATGCCTTGTCTCTTATTCCGGCGAGCCAACCGATAACTTTTACGCCCGCTTTTGCGTTGTCCACAAACCCACGGACAGCGTCTACACTCTTTTTTGCCTTTTCTACAACTTTCCCGGCAATCCCACCGACAGCGCCTATGCTATCCTTTGCCTTTTCTCCAACTTTTCCGGCGATTCCACCGATAGCGCCTATGCTCTCCTTTGCCTTTTCTCCAATATTCCCGGCGAACTCACCGACAGCACCTATGCTCTCCTTTGCCTTTTCTCCAACTTTTCCGGCGATCCCTCCGACAGCGTCTAAGCTCTCCTTTGCCTTTTCTCCAACTCTCCCGGCGATCCCACCGACAGCACCTATGCTCTCCTTTGCCTTTTCTCCAACTTTTCCGGCGATCCCACCGACAGCGTCTAAGCTCTCCTTTGCCTTTTCTCCAACTCTCCCGGCGATCCCACCGACAGCGCCTATGCTCTCCTTTGCCTTTTCTCCAACTTTCCCGGCAATTCCACCGACAGCGTCTATTTTCTCCTTTGCTTTTTCTCCAACTTTTCCGGCAATCCCACCGACAGCGCCTATGCTCTCCTTTGCCTTTTCTCCAACTTTTCCGGCGATCCAACCGACAGCGCCTATGCTCTCCTTTGCCTTTTCTCCAACTTTTCCGGCGATCCCACCGACAGCGCCTATTATCTCCTTTGCCTTTTGTCCAACTTTCCCGGCGATCCTACCGCCTATGCTCTCCTTTGCCTTTTCTCCAACTTTTCCGGCAATCCCACCGACAGCGCTTATGCTCTCCTTTGCCTTTTCTCCAACTTTTCCGGCGATCCCACCAACAGCGCCTATGCTCTCCTTTGCCTTTTCTCCAACTTTCCCGGCGATCCCACCGACAGCTTCTACGCCTTTTTCAGCTCCAAGACCTACTAAGTCCGTCACGCCTCCAGGGGTGGCTTGGGCAACGATCACCGCTGTTGCCAGAAGTGCCTGAAAATAAGTGTTTGTTGAAACGGATCCCAAGGAGATTTAATATTTGTTATTGTTTTAGCGAATTTCCCCTATAGGGAAGAAGCTATTACCGTAGGTCTCATGGTAGGACTTAAGCCCGAGACCATGATAAATTTTTGTTTTGAGGTCCCCAGAGGTCCAAAACACTATTCGTTCAAATTTATACATATGTATATATATATATATATATATATATATATATATGTGTGTGTGTGTGTGTGTGTGTGTGTGTGTACGTGAATGCGATAACTTGAGTAAAAAACGTCCGATTTCGATGAAATTTGGCTCAAATGTGTAAACTGACATGTATGACTAAGTTCGAAAACCAGAAACATCGGACCATGGGAAGGCGGGTTTATGGGGGTTTTAAATTTTCCAAAAATCAGTTTTTTGCATTTTTCACCGTAAAATTTTTAAAACACTTAATTTTGGTTTAAACCATGTTATAGAGCTTAAAAAATTATCAGGTTTTAATTATGAGCCTAATACATAATGAATCAACTTGAAGAGTTAAATCAGTAATCCTCAGAAAAGTGAGAACATTCTTGATCGATTTGTATTATTATATTTTAGTTAAGTAATTAAAGTTTGAATCATAACCAGAAGGTTGTTAGTAGCTTTACATTTAATTGCAGTACAACGTAAAAATAAAACAAATTGTTTTAAGGAATGACTTACCACTACAATCGTCGGCAGATTCATTTTGAAGCAGCGTCTGACTCCATCTCACTTTTATATACAGTTCTTCGTTTGTTGATACAACGTTCTGTAATAACAATTGGACTAACGCGCCATCCGATGAAAGAATCTAACAGTAATCAGAGCTTGCATTAACGAATTGAATTGTTGCCGCAATCAAACTCCGTTGAGCTCCTTTTCCTTGTTTGCACAGACAGGTGCAAACAGGACAGACATGGGCACAGACATGGGCTGCTATGGAATCATACATTAACCTGTCACTTTTAGATTCAAAGGAATTTTAACTTAACGTATAACAAATTTCTAACCGACATAACATTTTATCTACGTAATATTTAGCTCCATTACAAATTTAAACAAGCTTCGATTCGTTATACAATTATGAAAGCAACCCACATTTATCATTAACTAAGGATGAATAAAGAAGTAAGAGTTGATTATTTTAATTCATATAGCAAAATGACTTGTTTTAAGTAACTAGCTTATTACAACATACCATTCAAACTATTTATTTCATAGATATATTTCTAGATGTTGTACTCGAGTGTCAAGAGATAACATAATGTTACCAAGTTTGCTGTAAAGGTATTTCTAAGTACTAATACATAACATAACATTACATAACAATGTCCTATTAACACTTTATATTATGTCCTACAGAAAATTTATATTGATAAATACAAATAAATATTCATTGCAAATAAAAAAGTAAAATTGCGCTCATAAGGTAACCAATTTGTTTCCCCTCCAAAATGTAAGAGGGTGAATGATTCAATTACTGATTTAATTTATAACAGGGGTTTTAGCTCGTATCAAGAAGGCCAAAATTGAGAGAAGTGGGTTTTTGAAGGTATTTTTTATACAAGAGGAAGCCATCCTTTGTACGGTTTGTCATCCTATAACAACATAGAAAATTGTGGAAATTCGGAGCAATAGTTAAAATAAATACAGTCAAGGTCGCCGGAGGTATGATTATACACTTGGATTGGACAAGAAGTCTTAATTTAAGAACTACATATGTAAAACATTTTACAATAATAGTGAAAGTACATTTCCTGTACAACTTTGAAACCGCACGATAGTTTTAAATACGGGTTTGAAAACATTTCACTGTTTCCGTTAATCTTGGGTTTATAATTATTCTGAAGTAACTGGCCATTGAAGTAACTAGTCATGATTAAGCAGAAAACTCTCTCAACATGTTTTCACCAAATACCCAACTATGTCCATGTGGTACTCTTCACTCAGACATATAACACTGTAACCACCATCACTACAGACTGTAATGCAGTACTGTCTTTTTGAACTGTAATACTTTACAGTGTGTTCTGTTTTACTGGTTACTGTAAAATACTGTTAATGATGCACGGCTATTTTTCAGTTTTAGGATGGCTTACGACCTTCAACGATTTTTTTAAAGTTTGACTTGTCCTCATGGGCACATATAATATATAGTGTGTAAAACAAATTCCGTCCCTCCCCCTTTAATTTTGTTGTTTGTTAAAACAAACAAATCACCTTAGGGGAACGATACTAACTTAAGCCAAAATATCTTTTGACGCTATCGAAAAGTTTGAGTGTCCCGCAAAAATGGGGGATTTTGGGGGTAACTAAAAATTGTCTAATGTGAACCCCTTTTGAGTGACCCCTCATTTTAAAGAGCTTTTTAAACCTAGTATAAGGGTGACAGTTAAAAGTAAATTTTGTACGAATAAAAGCATTACACTATTAGTTGTTAAGTTCCATACGTTAATGTTTTCAAAATTGTTATTATTTTAATTTTACTTGTTAGAAGGGTAATTTATTGTTTAGTGACATAAAGCTATTACTTACGATCCAGTTGTGTCGTGAAAACATATGGACATGGTTACAAGGAAGTAATTAAAAACTCTACGACTAAAAGGCTCTTTCAATTAAGGAGTCAGTCAAAAGAGGTTTACATTAGGAAATTTTGAGTTGCCCCCAAAATCCCCCGTTTTTGCGGGTTCTCAATATTTTAAATATTACCAAAAGAGACCACTTCTTCATTTATAGCATTTCTTCAAGAGTCGTTTCAGTTTTAAGTCACCAAAGGTGAAATTAAAACTCCAAAGTCTTAGACGCAGGTTTCAAGAATGAGTTGTATTCAAAACTTCGACAAGCTGCCATTTTGGATAGAAACACGTTACAGACCTCCAACCTCCACCATTCGCCTATTTTTTTAAAGATCATTAAAATAATAGGTCACTCGAAAGGGGTTTACATTTGAAAATTTTGAGTTGCCCCCAAAATCCCCCATTTTTGGGGGACACTCAAAATTTCCGATAACTTCAAAAGATACTTTGGGTTAAGTTAGTATCGTTCCCTAAAGGTGATTTGTTTGTTATAACAAACAAAAAATTAAAGGGGGGACAGACTTTTTTTACACACTGTGTAGTAGTTCTATTACACTTGTCCACTGTTGCATGAAACAGTTGCCCTAGGATAATAGGCTCCGTGCAACTGTCACTTGCCCAGTGTTGTCAATCCGGCCCGGCAATACGACAACCATTTTGTTGACTGATGAAGGGAACTACTTCAACAGTTGTATACAGTGTAATAGTTCCCATTTGGAACATTTAGAAAGCATTAAAATTTATTAAACCAATCTAAACATATGCCAATACAGTCTGACCAATGCAGTCTTGATGTAAATTTAGATTTAGGTTCTGAAGATAAAGTTCGCCTTTTCAGAGTAAACATCTCTAACGGACTCGAGATCATGCAACGAAAAATAACAAAGGTCACCTTTTAAAGATTGTTGACTTATTCTCCTTATACATTTAAAAACTGTCTTTAAACTAATTATAACTGACTATTAGTCCTTTTGTTCGAAATCGGCCAAAATTGTTCCATCTTGCTCTGTACAGCTTAAGTTATACCATCTCAATAGTTTATTTGTATTCAGTTTGTTGACATAAATAAATAATGTAACACGTTTTTGTCTTGCATAAACTGCAGTTTTAGAATGTGAATGGATTAAGAATTGATCTCCATATTATTTTAATGTGCAAAAACGAACTTAGAGGGAGGTCTGTGGTCTTCAGAATGCATGTTTCAAAAACTGAAAACCAATTTGCACAAATCTAAATCAAGATAATTTGTTGATAGCTTAGTCGTCAAAGACGGTTGAGAAATAACGGAGAAGTACTGTTTGCAACGCATTACAGATATATGACAGGATCTCGCTACCGATCCCACCAACCTAGCAAGCTCCGGATCAAAATCAATCCTACGTATCCTCTCCCAGACGCCTCGTTAGTGACACCGTCCTCTCGATGTCGAGTGTTGTCCTTGTCCTGAGGGCTGTTGACTGCGGCTGCGGGGGCGGCGCCACGGCACGCGCCCCACGCGCTCCCGGCGGCCCCCAGCGCCCCGCACACGCCCTGGCCAAACACGCTGTTTGTCGCCGCTGCCGCAGCCGTCGCCACGATATTAGTTTCTGAGGACCGGGTTGACAGTGTTTAATGAAGAGGGGTTGAACAGTTTCTATAATGAAGTTTCCGTTTCAATAAAGACGGGTTTTATAAATTTGTAAGAATAGTGTAAATTGATGTCTAAGGTTAGTTGGTTGGTTTATTTACATTTGATTAACTGTTTACCCTTTTAAATTGTGTATGGATTCTGCTCCTTGAACTATTCTACTTATGCCATGGCTATTGGTTTCGCAGATGGTACTTTTATCCTCAGCAACACTACGTCTCTACAGGACTCGATCTTCTTCTGTGATCTCTAGTCGCTTCAAATCCTGTCGAACTTGATTCTATCAACTAATTTTTGGTCTTATTCTCCAAGGTAGTTTTTCCATCAGCTACTTCTCTCAGGATGTTAAAACACTGAGCAGTGGGGAAAATACCCTTGAGTTTTAGTATATAAATATTCGAAAGAGTATAACAAATAACGCGTGTGTGCGTTGGGACATGCATCCAAAATTAGTTATTCAGTTTTACGTCACATAATAACAACGAAGTTCTTATTTTCTGGTTGAGTAAATAATCTAGTAAAAATAAGAACCACTCTAGCAGGTTATTAATATTTGTTCAGTTTGAAACGTAACAGTTTAACAAGTATATCTATTTTATTCTATGTTAAAAACAATGTTTGTTACAATTTTACAATATATTCAATGATTATTCAAGACTATTTTAATCACTGTTATGAAAACTTAAAACTTATAACGCTTTACAAAAAATTTAAGTGACAAGTAAACGAAGAAATGGGGTCCTTTGTAACATGTTATAGGGACATGTTCCTTAACCCACTAACATGTCCCACATTAAATCTACGTATCAGCTCATTCTCAATCTCACAATCATCTCTAAAATATGTTTTATCTTCACTGTAACCAACCAAATTGACCCGTCAGTAACATGAAACTGTCCACCTAAGATTAAATGTATAACTCGGAGGTGAAAGATTGATATGATTTTGTTCTTGCATAACCAAGCCGTCACCGGACACCCGCTCCCTTTATGGGGGGGCCAGACTGAGGATCGGGTGACATCGGGGCGTAAGCCTCATTTTCCAGCCCATTGCGGCCCACACAAACACGGTTTAGATTGAAAACACCCCCTCGCACCACCAACCATCCCACGCGAAACGGACTCTTCCAGCCCCGGCCTGATTGTCCACTTGCAAGGTGACTGTCATCGCGGATATGTCGATATCAGTGAAGTGTATTCGGTATTTAGCGAGCTTGTTGATTTGTAGTCAAATTATCCACCTCGAATAGATTGGTTTAGTAAGTGAAAAATTGATTACAATGTGATTATGTCATGTACGTAATAGACATATACATACATATACGATAGTACAACTTATTTAATAAATAGGTGACATGTATAGGATTTAAAACTGCATAAGCTCCGTCAACCGTTTACCTGGAAGGTGAGGACTGTAAGATTGGTTCTCTTTGAAGTTATTGATTTGAAGGATCTCAACTAAAAATACACAACCGTAACACTCAATGATGGTTGCAGGACGGATTCATAGAATGCCAACAATATGAATGTATCGCAATTCTAATAAAAATAATCATTCAATTAAAATATAATACATACAGAATATATAATATAAATTCTGGTTTTTCATAAGAGCGAGATCTAGTAGAATAATTAACTGATTTTGTTGCTCGATGTGTGAATTAAAAGTAATACCTCCATAATGAGTAAAATAAGGTGGTCAATTTTATTAAACTGGGACAAATTTAAGCTATGAAAAGTTAATATTATCTTAAAGTTCCATTCAAAAGTCCAAGACCCCCAAAACCTCGCGTTAAGCACGCATTCAAACAAAATAAATTATTACAAAAACCTTGAAGTTTCGACAGTATGTTTTTTAAACAATACTTGCATATTTTTAACAAAGTCGTTAGTTGTGTAAGTTTTATAAAACCCAGTATACATTGAAGAGTAGCTAAACACATATGAGAAATGTAAATCAACCCATCGTCCACCACTGCTATGAGTTTTAGATAATCAACAAGCAACACCGAGATGAGTATTTTAGCAATATGTCCATGTAACTCTTTTTTGCTGAATTGGAAACCCTACAATCATAAGGAAACTCACGACTTAAGCTTAAAATATTCCAGATCAGCTGACGAATAGTAGAGAAAAGAGTCTGTTAATGACGAGGCCTAAACACACACCCCGCTGTGGCGGCCTTATACTGCTATTGATCGCTGTGCCGAACGTCGAACCCATGGCCACTCAACAACGCAGTAGCACCCGCGGATCTAGTAGCACCCGAGTACAAATCTTCCTTTTCTTCAACTATTCTTTACCCTTTGGTTTCATTCAGAATTCTCTTTACAGCTAGAATCAGTTGTTTATGGATTTAAAGTAGCTTAAGTATTGCAACATCCATTCGCGAAGACCTAAAGTTAGTTGTTGGCGGGTGCAAGCAAAACTTCACTATAAAAGCTACTGCATTCTATATACTTACTTAAGTGGGACACCCAAAAATTACTTTCTTTCTCAAATAGAATTTCCCTGTAATACAGATACTTCAGCTATCTCACTCTTTATCATAACAGGTATTCTGCTGTGTTTATATTCAAATTTAATTTTTATTAGTAATACTTGTAGGGGATTAATTTAATTTTGGATAGCAATTTGTAAGTTTCAAAGAATATTAAATTTTTAGCATTTTATATCTGCTTGTATTAAAAAAAAAATACAAATTGGAACTTTAACAGTCAATATAGCTACAAAGACCAGTGTAAAATTGTTTTTAAATGTAAGGAGAATTTATCTATTAAAATTCAACAAGTTCGACTGAATATTCTAACGCCAAAGTCATTTTTACAAGAAATAAATGTTAAGGAGGTAATACAGTAGGTTGAAGACGCTTGCCATGTTGGTTACAAGGAGAATAAAAGTTAGGAATTCTAAGAGAGGCGTATTTGTAGATACTACAGCAGTGTCAAGTCGCCTGGAAGCGGACAATTGCGACGCCCAAGAGACCCACTGTGGGGTAAGGGCTGCCGCGAGGCGCTTCCCAGGCTCGGGGCACGTTGCGTGGGGACAGGGCGCCAATTTGGGAAGAATCCCACAAATTGTGGCCAGTGCCCGGCTCACGCAGCCCCAATTAATCCAATCGCGTGCCATTTGCATTCCACCCTCCCCCTCCCCTCTCCACGGTGTCCCACGATACCGAATTATCCCTTATTACAAGATCGCGACGCGATCATGATGACAAAGCCCTGCTTATTCTTATCCCCCGCCTCCGCCGTCCCTTTCAATCGTCCTCATTTGTTCCATCCAGACAAATTACACCTTCCGATTAATTAGGTGGAGTCGCGGAGGTATATTTTGAGAAGTTTTTTCTCGGACGGGAGGAATCCGATAGGTCGGTAGTTGTGATTGTGTTTTTTATCGCAATTGACACGAATATCTGGGGAATGACAGTTATTAGTTGGCTATGCCTCGGGGAAGATTTTCACACGATCGTTTCTCATTCAGAATGGTTTATTGGCCTTAACCTGTCTTGAGAACTGCCACTCCAATGTTTGCATCCACCCCGAGTAAATAATTGCCTTAAGAGTAAATAATTTTATTTTTAAACCAAACCAGTTAGAGCGAGTGTTGGTGGTAAATTATTTTAAAAAGCTTTAGGACAGTCAAATGGCTTGTTAAAAAACAATTAATTTTTCACGTTCAGTTAAAAAAAACTAATACTTCCCCGTTCAGTTTTATTTCGGTATGATGGTTTAATTATTTTTGTCAAGATTAAACATAATTAATAGTTTGTTAGTTTGACATTTTGATAAACGGGAAACAATAAACAAATTTGTTATCAGATAATATATGACTAGAGGAGGAAGCTATACATGTCCATATGAATATTTATACGAGTATATTCATAGAGGTAACTTTAAGCAACTACCTTCGTCATAGTGTATTTAAAGTAAGCTTTTTCTTCGGTATTGTTTACTCTTACACCTCTTTAAATATGATAGATTATATTAATATTTATGATAAATCTGATTTTCCTTAAGCCTAAATAGTAATTATTTAACTGATTATTGGCATGATGCTTCGAAAACAATGCTTTATTTAAATATCTCTATTTTAAAGCCCCTAAAATAAAGTATAATTTGTTTTAGGGAATTAAATTTATCCAATTAGTGTTGCATAAATCTGTAGTATAAACCAGGTTTATAATTTTTAAAGGATGAAAACAAATGAGGCATACGAAGAATCAAATTCGAAATTTGTATTATGTAACTAATGACATGTCCATAATAATTTCAAATGTATCAAACTAAAAAAATATCATTCTATTCAAACTCTTATGGTTTCTCGCTATCTGCTTTGTTTCAATGGTTTTCTAGAGTTAATGATTATATTTGATTAGATTTAGATACATATGATTATCCGCATTGAGTTAAACATGATTTTATTCAACACATGATTCACCTTTTAAGTTTGAACGGTTTGTTTATTTTAAATCATTATTCACAGAGAATAAAGCAGAAGCTTTATTCCAATGAAATCGATTGGTAGTTTGGGCTCCAATTGAACACCACTACGCCCTTAATGTATAAATAAGCATGAGGAAAACATTTTATATAAATGCACAAGCATTAAAATCAGAACAAACCTGGTTTTATAACGCCTCCAACCTTATCCATTCTTAGTTTCCAACAATGTAGGGTTTTTACAACAACGTACAAAATAAATCCAGTGTTATAGATTTCACGGATATGATCCAATCTTAGCGTGGGATCGTCCTAAACACACTTTCCCAATTTCTGATCCGGATGATGTCTGATTACCCAGCCCTATTGTGGGTGGATTATATTTTAGCCCTTTTTGAGCGTTGTTTAGTTTTAACCCTTGAAACTCACCTTCGCTATTCTATTTTTGCGCAGCTGATTGTCTGAGGATCAATACGGAGCAAGCAGGTGGAATGTTAAATGAAAAACTATCTTTGAATCGTGGGAATCTGCGAGGATACCTTGCACGCACTCGCTGTGTTAGGTCAAAATTGACTTAGTGAATTCAACAAGTACCAAACTATAAGAAGAGGTAAACAATTTGTATGCACACTGTGTTTATCAATATCTAAATTAGTGCAATCAAATTCGAAACCTTGGATATAATTGTTGAAAATGCTACAGTAGTAATCAAGTTAATACCAAATTAAATAGAAGATAACATAACAAAATTAATCATTTTAAATCGGCACGGTTTAAGACCATTACAAATATTTTTTACCTGATGTAAAAACTATAGGGAGAATGAAGAACAGAACATATAAGCTGGAGTAAAATCGAATAAGGCGCGGAAATCTTGAATTTCCGTCCCGCCAGCCGCGGACATGGATATTTCCGGTAGCGGAAAGATAGATGTTATGCGGCACACTTTATTCCTACCCGAAACAAATGGTCTTTTAGTTGAACAAAATAGTTCACAGTTATTTTTGAATGCATTACAACCACCTAAAATCTGAGGTGCATTATTTGTAGTAGAAAGTTTAAACCACGCTTACTGAGAATTGCATAAGTAGTTTATTCAAAAACGTATTAATTATAAATTATTATTTCAAATGTAATATTTCAAGTGAACATTAAGTAAAAATAAGCAGGTGATAATATATTATTTTAATAATACGGTTTATCACTTTAGGTTTTGAAGTTTATCTAAGTTAACCCAATCAATGTAAAATCTCTACTTCTAAAACAAAGTTTAAATTACCAATTATTAACAAATCATGCATACAATAATTGTTGAAATGCTACTGCTGTTTATGACCAATTGTTACTTTGTATTATCGAAAACTGTGCCTTAAAGTGGCTATATATTTGCTTCGATTATACATATAATCTAACAAACTCCAATTAATTATACTTATAAAAATATATACATCGATTTGAAAAGCAAAATGTTGAGAAACTTTTAACAAAATGAAGAAAATAAACTGCAATGTATCCCAAACAAAAAAGCGTTGATATCGCGTTTGGAGCACACCCAAACAACAAAGATGTACAAATATGTGTTGAACTATATAGCATTTTTTATCTTAGGTTCCATGTCAAATGGTCTATCTAACATCGCAGCATGCTTAATTAATTGAATCCTAATTAATGTAAGGATATATTTTAATCTCAGTTTTCTTATTTTAAAAACCATTATTAAGATTCTCAACTATAATATAATAACAAATGAGTGTTCAACTCTCCAGAAATTAAGTTTGAGACACGTCAGATGACACATTCAGCGTGTTTGTTACCTTATATTTAACACGATAACGTGTCAATTCTGGTCTCTCTATTTTCCAGACGTTAAACACAAATTGAAGACCGATCGCGTTCGACAATCTTCTCATTATAACGGGCCGATCTCGAATAAGGTATTAAAATCTCTAACACGATTCACACGGTATGCGTGCTATTGAACAGTAGATTTTTAGGATTCCGATGCACCATCCCCCAGGGCCCGGGGGTTAGTAGTCAACACCCCCGCTAGGTGGCGTGTCTAGGCGTGGGAGAACCCCCTGGGAAATGAAGGAAGCCGTGAGAACAGACTACCGAGGGCTCCTGGACCGCCACCTCTGGCTCGGGATGGGTGTTGAAGGTGGGGAGTCTAATAGGGAAAGTAAAGTTGTAAATTATATGTATCTTCCAGGTCAAAATTAGTGATTTACCGTTAGTGCTATAATATAAATTACATATAACACATACAACAAGATTAATAACAACAAAATAAACTGGTATTATGTAAATAAGATATTTTGTTTTATTTAAAACTTGCATTACATCTCCCACATGGTATTAAAAGATCAGTGAACTGAAGTTTTACATTTCGCAAATTACTGACACACAGTGAACCCTGTGGTATAAAACTTACCATTAGGAATTTGCAATAATACTAAAACAAATTTTTAATAAATAAATGTTATAAAGTATACTGTCGCAAAACTATTTATTTTAATCTAATAAATGTATAGGGTCACTTAAGATTATTCTATATTAACCAAGTATATAATTTTTTAAGCTAGATGGTTGATAATGATATCACGTAACGGTTGCTAAACTGAGAAAGGAAACCAAACAGAGCCACATCAAAAGTTAATAATCTTTTAATCCGGAAGTCTTCAAGACATATTTCCGAGTTTGGAATAAGATCAAATAGGTTGCTTTAACTACTAAAATGGAGCAAAGGCCTTAATCTGCCAACAAAGTAAAGGCCTATTGCCAAATGGGTTTGTGAATACCTTTGTAGTACCATATTTTAGTAATAGTTACCTAAAGCAAAGGACCTTGTTTGGAAAGAATATTTTATCCAGGCAATCAAATTGTATTGTTCGCCAAAGACCTTTACGAGGATTGTAAAGTAACCTGTAGCATTTCCTATTTTATATCACACACACAGTTTGTGTTATCCAGTCCACACCATATCTTAAGCCCGTTTGTTTTACCACGTATTATGGTGATAAACTTGTGTTTATGTTGTGTTGTTGTGTACTTTAGTATTCATTATACTATGCAATAATAACATTTTAACCAGTGAAATTTAAGACAAAAACAATTTTTCATCATACTGTTCGGAAAACGGCTGTTTTCAATACATGCGTTGCTGGGCGAAAGTAGTTATTTTCAGTCCTAGGACGGAAAAGAATCAGCTGGTGTCGAGGTCATCAGCTGTTCCGTTTCTGTCATTTATAAATATCAATGTAATGAATCTGAAAACTTGTGTAAGTCGATGTATGTAATCGATTGTATTGAGAGTTGTAGTCAATTATTTTATCGATTGTAATTCATTGTTGCATTGTTATTCTAAAGGTTAAAAATAAATATATCAATAAATGGTTGTTTATAAAGTTAATTTTTATTATTTTGTAATTATTTGTATTTAAATTAGTCTAATATATTGTAGTAACAGATATTTTCAGTTGTGTATCGACGATCTAACAAAACATTCTACTACACCTGAGGCAAAAATAATAATCTATTAAAAATGAACAATACTAAACTAAACTATGTCAAGAAGGTGAATAAATATTTAATTTTGCCTCAGGGAGAAGATAAGCTAAGCGATAACGCTGTTCGCAGCGAGTCTGATTCCTGATATAGCTCGAAACGGTTGACTAAAGTATTCCTGCTTGCAATCGATAGTCCACAGCATTCGATATATCTATCGTTATGGTTAGTCTAACCTAACACTAACACAAACGTAACAGACAATAGTTGAATACATCTGTAGTAACAGCTGTTTCGTTTTAAGGTAGACGGACTGAAGATCCCCGGGTTGAAATTGACCTGGGAATTGTTTACCTGTTTTGGCGAGGCTTGACTGAAGATCCCAGCACTAATGAGGGGTCGAGCGGGGATCTTCGGTCAAGCCTCGCTCTTGGGATCTTCATCGAGTTTGATGAGGGTTGACAAGGGGCACCAATAACACCTCACACCTATGTAACATTAACATACATACCCGATAACGTAAACAAAGATTTTATAGTGCTGGTCAGGTTAATATTTGTAATGTGATTTAATTGTTCACGAGTGAAGCCGCGGGTAACAGCTAGTACATTTATATATTACTAGAATGTTCTATGCGCAGCTTGCTCCCGTTTTGTGATGCGAGAATAGCAAATAGTTAAATACCCCCGTCGCAGCAAACCTGCGTACTCAGCGAATTTCCTTAGCATGAATATATTTCTTACTACCACATAAAGCCACTTACTAAGTTTCATAAAAATACTTAAATAAATAACTGATATATAGCATTTTAATTATTCTCCATAAGAATAACATTAGGACTGAGAACGCAGGTTTGCTGCAACAAGGACGATAAAAATATGGTTTTTTTGCAATTATCAATATAACTCAACCAGGTGAAGCTACATACCAAGTTTTAATGATTTATGTTCATAATTAAGGGAGATATAAAGCTTTACGTATTCTCCATAAGAATAACATTAGGGATGAGTATGCAGGTTTGCTGCTAAGAAGATGATCAACAAAAAATCAATTTTTTGTGCAAATATCAATATACCAGTACTAGGTGAAGCCACATACCAAGTTTCATTAATATACATTCATAAAAAATCGAGATATCAAATTTTATTTATTCTCCATAAGGATAACATTGGACAACGTACTGTGTTTAGCACTTTGAATATCTCGGCAACGGTTGGACGTAGAATCATAATTTAAACACTAAAATGATTGTTTTGTAGAGCTAAACTGATTGGTAAAAGCAAATGTGAAGTTTACATTGAAATGAACTGAGGAAAAGCCAAAAACCTTTTTCCCATAAGATTAACATGGGAGATTTTATGAGCAGGTTTTTTTGGATTTTCTCCGCAACCACTTAACCTAGGTTAATAATTCAAAATACCATATTATTTGTTTTTTTAAGCTCTATAACATGGTCAAAACCAAAATTAAGTGTTTTAAAAATTTTAGGGTGAAAAATGAAAAAAACTGATTTTTGGAAAATTTAAAACTCCCATAAACCCCCTTCCCGTGGTCTGATATTTCTGGTTTTCGAATTTAAAGTCATGAATGTCACTTTACACATTTGAGCCAAATTTCATCGAAATCGGACTTTTTTACTCAAGTTATCGCATTCACGGACACATACATATATATATATATATATATATATATATATATATATATATATATATTCATATATATATAAATTTGAACGAATAGTGTTTTTGGCATCTGGGGACCTCAAAAAAAATTTATCATGGTCTCGGGCTTGATCCTTATGACAGCTGTTTATCTAATTGAATTGGAAAAAGAAAGAGCACATGTGACATAAACCAAATAAAACTCTCTTCCAAATGAATAACTTGCAGGTCCCGTGGGGCAGAGCCTTGATGCCTAAGACGAAAATTTAAATCCAGTTTGCCCATCTGCACATCTAGACGCGCGTTTTATTGTATAATAGTGGGGGTAACGAAAAAGCCTTATTGTTTAAAAAGTTGTCATGTAGCGTATTGATAATATAGATAGATTTCTCCATATAGGCTTTCCGGTTAACCATATCTACGGTAAAACTTCATAAAAACCAATAATTAGACAATAATTTTTAAGATTACCTTCACCGCTAAATGAGAAAAATAAACAAATAACCTAAACCATACAAATTATAATTTACTGGGAGATAATCATTTATTTATTTTTCAACGTAATAGGGACACCATCCTACAGCGACAATTACAACTAAATCAAAACAGGTGTTTCAATGCGCGAGTTGCGCAAGAGCAATTCTAGTCAATATTATTCTGTGAACAAACAATTAACTGTTAATTATTTGTCCCAGTTTCTAAGACTTTTTAATAAAATAATCCATCTGCTTCTAACACTGCAGACGTCCCTACGACCTATTACACTAGCAACCAATCTTAATATTAATACGCAGGTAGTTTTTTATAGCAAGGGCGAAGTTTAAAGAGCTACTATACTGATTTTAATGCTTCATGTGTTGATTAAAAAAAATCGAGGTGTATATTTGACGTAATAAGAATTGCGTTTATTTCGGGACTTAACCAATGGACTAGGCCTACGATCTCCGATTCATGGTATATTTGAGGCGAGGTGATAATGCACGATTTGGTAAGAAAATAGTATGTAGGTTGATTTTGTATATAATAAAAGTCTTGCATTTTTTATCTTTATTGAATAAAGTGCACGATTTATTATTACCAATTAGATTACTAGATGTGTTAGACTTAAATGTTTAAAATATCTCACTGATTTGTCGCTGCACAACAACTGTAGTATATTAATAACATTACATAAAACGTTCACTGAATACGCAAGTTTGTTGTGAGATAAATATTGTACATGTGTAAAGAAAACTATAAGAGTGATTTTCGTGGAAAAAACATATTTAGGGAAGAAAATTATGTAATTTTTACTTTACTAAATTGAGTGAAAAGCAAATTGGGTTATATTTTTTTCAGTTTTGATTTGGTGCGGTTATGCTTTCGCGGTTATATAAAGTTATACTCTATATCAATTTAACCATAGCCTGGTTGCTATAAAAATAATACATAGCCTACTTATTTTTTGGTCTGTTTTAAAATGTGTTCGATAAGTTTAATAATTCTGTTTTAAGTCTCGCAGAAAAACATAAAGTTTTAACCTAAGATTTGCAATACAAATCCTACAACAAAACTGTGAGCTTGAAACTATAACTCTATAGTTATAATTACGAAATAGGAGATAGACAGGGCCGATGAGAACAGCTAGTCCCAGTGGTTCTCCCGCCTGGCAGGTAGAGGCGGAGGCCCGAGTGTCGTATACCTGTTTTTCGAGGCTTGACTGAAGATCCCAGGGCTAATGAGGGCTAGGGAGGGGATCCTGAGTCAAGCCTCGCCAAAATATTTTACAACCGACCCTTGATCGGGCTACCCTGGGATCTTCAGTCCTACAACCTTGTTTTAAATAGCAAGAACAAGATGGAAGCCATTTTGGGAGCAAGCTTTAAACGTAAACAAATTGTAGAATATTAGTTTTGAGAAAGCAGTTAGCTTAATATATTTTGCAGTAAGACGAAAAATATAGTTCATCACATGGGCCTAAAGTAGCTTTCCGATCCTCGCTCATTTTCCGTTAAACTTGAGCTCGTATCGAAAAGCGCCACTTTCGGCCCTAGGGATGAAATCCTATACTCTAATACGAGTAAGGTTTGCTTGCTTGATTGCTTGCAACACTGATGTCAAAAATGGCTCCAACGATTTCCTTCAAAAGTTGGAAATAACTAATTTCTGGGATAAAAATAAGTTCTAGACAGGCCTCATCCCCAGAAAAAATCAAATAATGTAAAAAACTAAAATGAAAAGTTAAAAAATTATCATTGGGCTTATGGAGTTTGAAATCAAAACAAAATAATTGTAACAGCTGTTCATAATCAACCAGGGAACTGTCAAAGTAATACTCATGTTGTATATGATTATTAACATGTGGTTTCCTGAGAGCAGAGATTAAAATATTTGAGTGAAGATTACATATATAGAGTAGTAAAATAAATCAGAGGGACATTGAGCTATAAATAACATCTGGAGTGACCTTAAAAATGTAGAAAAGAGGCAAATGAGTTATACAAATCTGATTATCAGTAGGGGGAAGTGGTGAAATATTACTCCAAGTCATCTATACAAACTGACTGGCCTTCCCGCGAGAAAAGCTTGGCCCCCCCAGGTACTATAATATTCATGGAGAAATTTACAAATTTGTATACAAATATTATAACAGTTTATATGATAACAAATACTGATACTCTATAAAGCGTGTGGGTGTGAACCTAATTAATTCGTCATTTAGTACTTCTCCCATTGTGTTTACTTATGTATAATCTCCAAACTAAACAAAGTGGGTAAACAACTTTGAACGATAATTTACAAAAGCTAAACGCAAAATGCTAAAATACTAAACAGTTTCAAAGGTTCAAGTAGGAATGATGGACACCGTTGTAAACCCTTCAGCAACACTCGCGTTGCCCGCCTTGAGCCTGACTTCGTGGAACTCGAGAAAACGGTTCTTGCGTTCAAACTAGCTACATTATCACTCAAAGTTATTTTACAGTATTTTTATCTCTTGTCTAAAAACCTATTATGTAAACTGCTAAAATTAAAACTCTGCATTGTCAAAAAGTGAAGCAGCTTTTTAAAAGTTAATATGTAATGTGTTTATGAGTTACGTGAAGGTGACATAACATTTATCTACATACTTATAACAAAAATATAGCTTGCTATTTGTTAAACTGATAGTTAAATCTTGCATTAATAAAAGTAATCTGTGAAGATTGAATGTATGTTTGTATGTTGAATTGTAACGTTTATCGACTTCAAAGAACTTTTTTAAATATACAATATAACATTTTCACAAAAGTGAATAAAAGTGTTTATTCCTGCGGATTAAAAGTGCTGTTTGACCTATGCAAATATATAACATAAATTAATGTTAATATGTTAATATTTATTCATATCGATACCTATCTTAGACCATTGTCTTTAAATCTTCACCAGCATAGTTCTGGCGTTTCGTACTAATTTCGTACAGTTAAAAAGAGGCTGGTATTTTTTAACCTACAATTTCAAAAGCCGTTTGACGGTTTTTCATGGTTAATAAGGAAATTTAATTTACAAAAAAATTGAATATAGGAGCAAGAATATAATTTGTTTACAAATTGTATTTTTAATATTCAAAACTTCTAGCACTCGACGTTAACGGTCTTAAGTTTGTTTTAAAGGTACAATTCTAAATAAAATGTAAGCGAGCGGCTGAAAAATTTGAGACGTGTTTAATTCTGTAGGAGGTTAGTAAAAATTAAGCTACATATTGGCCCCTGTGACCATCGTACATGAAAATAATCCTATAATATTTATAAATTGGTCGGTGTTTTCCGGCAATATTCCGAACGAACCTTGACGGATTTTAACGACAATGAAAGCTGGTTTAAATAGGAGAAACTGGAACTTGCATTTAAATTTCTTCACGTTAGATTTTTACTTAGCAGAAAACCCGTTATTTTAAGTTTTATTTTTGAGAATAACTTCAAAACCTTGTGAATTAACAGCCAGCTGTGAACAATAGCTATGAATATGATGTGTATATAAATTATTCTTTGACTGTATTGTTATTACCTGTTGTTGCAGTTATTTATCTGTTTATCTCATATTGGCCTGCAAATTTATTTCATTGTGATTACTGTAATTGATACTATTTATTCTATCTTTCCTTATATTATATTTATATTTGATATTTCATTAATATGCTCGTATTTAATTAAATCTATGTACCTTTTGGTAAAATGATTGCCGTCAATGATAAAATGAAATAATATAAGAAAAATGTCTCATCTTTTACATTTATTAAAGTAACAATTACATATAAAAGTGTGATAAGAACTGAGAGGGATACAGACAGTAATTGTTTATTGGAAGGTGTTTCAGATTGCATATCTTAATATTCAAGCGAGAACGGCATTTACATTTGATTCCTGGAAAGCTTCAGTATCAGTGCCGATAGCTAAAGAATGCTAATTTCCTTCGTATTTAATCAAAACGTATTTTATTTAATGTATTTCCTTCGTATGAGTTTTGAAATAGCATAACAGTATGAGTAGGAGAATGAACTCATCCATAGAACGCGATTGGCAGTAGCGATTTCGCTTTTTTCGCTAATTTTAATGGTGAATGAGAATAAATTTGCCCACCATTAAAGATAATTATATGTATTGGTTTTTAACACAACTTTTACCTTTAGTTTATGTGGGCGAGGCCAAGACAAGTTTGTATAACAACAAACCACGTCTATGCAGAAGACTAATTTTACCACAAATATAAAACTTACTTTCTGCAAACCCTTTTGCAAAAAAAAACTACAAATACTTTCAAAAGTTCTCAGTTCATTATATTAACTATTAGCAGTAGAGCATAGCATTGATTTTTTTTACATATCCCAGCAAAATTTCAAATGATTATTTCTTATGAAATTTATTAAATATAAATTTTCTTTTAGTCCATCAATCATTAAACAGTTTATTTATATTGCTAATCGATATTAATAATTTGAAAGTCGCCTTGAATTCTTGTTCAAATATTTTGCTTATACAACTAATCCATAAATTATTTTATATTTATTCCATACCAAATTCTCTTACCAATAGGTACCGAGGACTACAATAATCGACTAGCTTACATTAATATTATTATTTACATTAGGATATCTACGAACTAAAATTGTTGAGACATAATTGAAAATGAAGTACTGTATTTATTCTCAATTTTAAATTGTGTTTGTGAATAAAATGTATTATTTTTTCTCATACAGAATTACACTTTTATTTAAATTAGGTTAGTACAAAACTTAAATATTATTGAATATTATTCTAGGTAACTATCTTTTACAGAATACGTTGATATAATTTGTATATGTAAAACAAAGATTTGTTGTATTTACCCTTGCTAAAGTTTGTTATTTGAATCTATTAATTAATTACACGTTCTTAAAGTTAACAAAAATCATCCTCGCGCATAACATACAGGAACTTTAATTTCAACAATCGTAATGATATTTTACACAGACCGATACTCAGAAATGAATACTTCTCGTGTAGCGATTGATCAACGAGATCCACGTGAACGGCTATCAAAATAAATTAACAAGTGTTTCTAGAAACAGCGGATGCATTAAATTTGTTCATTCACACTTAACAAATAACTGCCTAACTTTACTTACTCAGACACCTTTTTGCAATTCCAACAAATGGAATACTGCCAATTAGTTATATGGTTTTCAGTGTTGTCTGTCATAATAGTCTCCTGTTAATTAAAATAAGGAAAATTAAACCAGGATTTAATTTTCATGGAAATTATTGCATGGGCTATGTATAGATGTTACTGTTACGTAGACAACTAACTGCGTATTATTATTTTCCCACAAATATACGAAAAATAATGTAAACAAGGAGTTGAGTTTAAATTTGTTTAATAAATAGCGTTATCAGTTTGTAGTCACAACACAGAAATTCTATAAAAATATAATAAATATTGCCTTGAAGGAATATAAATACATTATTTAATATTCAACAAAAAATGTTTAGCCCAATTAGAAAATTTTTACAATCTCTAAAAATTTTAAGAACGTATTAACAGTTAGGCCTAACTATTAATATTATGGATGTTGGATTTCCTTAATCATGTAACCAGAGGTTTGTATGTTCTCGTAGGTGATCAGTTTATTCAAAATCTGTTTTAAATATATATGATAAACAGGTTAGGGTTTTAGTTTCAATATATACAAATAAGGAAATACAATTCTGGGTAGAACCCCCAACTCTGATCCCGTTATATAAACACTTCATTAAAAGTGTACAAAAAGTCGGGGTAAAATGAATATGTTTAGGAATAAAATAACTCTATAGTAACGGGATTCCTTCGATTACTGAAATATAACAAGATAATTCGTGTAATTAGGGACTTATTATTTAGGCTTTTTGAAAAATATTGTTATCGGCAACAAAATGTGTGATTGTTCTGACAAAGAAATATCATTTTTATTAGGAAATTTCCATTTTCTTTTATTTAACTAGAAAATTTGTTCATGGATTTTGACCAAAGTAACTACTGGAATAAAAAAAAACATATATATGTATTTTTTTGCAAAAAACCTGTTTTGAAATGAGTTCTAATTCTCAAGTCCGCAGTAAATATGGTTAAACGTATCATAATTATTTATAATGTACAATTTATGGAAACATTTAATTTTAATAACACTTTTGAAATTAGTTTTAGTCTAGTCTAAAACAAGTTGGAATATTACATTCAGTAACGAATCGTTATTCAGAATGTTTTAATCCTTGTTGTTGGATCAGAAAACATAAATAACATTCAAATCATTCTTATGCATTAGTATACCGAGTGTGAGGCCGAGGCTGCTTAGGTTAGGTAAATTTACGGGGAAATCTATCTTGTCTTACGCAGAACGATTTTTGAAAACAACCGAAATTGGATGTGTATTATCACAATAATTTTTCTTCAAACTAAGCAATCAACCGTGCAATACTACAATAAAATATAATCCTATAAATTTTAAAATGAAAGATTAAACATCGCTTACCGTAACTTACCGGTATTAACATGAACCGTTATTTTTTAACTAAATAAGGACCCTTGTAAGAACTTTTTTTAAATATATTCGAAGAGATTATTATTATACGAACGTAACGATTTCAAATTGATGGTTAGGTGGACACCCTTAAGATGTTCATATAACCTAAGTACTACTTGTTCTCTCCGAAAAAATACAATATCACAAACAAACAGCGCTTTTCAATACTTAGGTTAATTATTTTTGTGTGTAGGTATATGAATACAGATTTGTTATTACTGCGCTTTTATTTTAATTTTCTTATTCCTAGATTGATGTGAGTAAACTAATTTAACTTTATCTACTCTTTCAGCTTACCTGAATACACAGCAGATAGAAATTTCGGATGAAGACTTATGCTTTTTATTTTATTTTCTGGCACTACAATACTTTATCCAAGAGACGGAATCGATCGCTCGCACCCCCAACAACACAACCCACATCAACAACAGACACCGACTAACTCCAGACCGCGCGCGCCAACCCGTACCAAAACAACCCGGTGTACCACGGGTAAACAGGAAACCAACTAAAAAGTACTTACCGGATCCGGAACTCGAAAAAGCAGGCGGCTCGAATCGGAACTAGCACAATCACAGAACAGTTCGGTGCGATACAGGGGACAATTACACAGTGAGATGTGCCCGGGGTGGTCGCTGCGAGGGGAGGGGGTGCCCCGGGGTTGGGGGGGAGTTTGCGCACTCAGCCTAGGGGGAGGCTTTTGGCTACCACCCCCTCCCGCTCTACCTCCCCCCGCTCGGATACACTCGCATTTATTTAATGGACTAGTCAAAAACACCCGACTGCCGTGACACGTACAGAAGGGCCTCGGGCTATGGAAATCGTTTTATTTTTCATTGGATCGCTTCGGTTGCGTTTGGTAATAATTTGTTTGGGAAATATATATGCGGTTTTATATAGACGTATTTTTAAATAAAAAAATTGTACGGATTACTCGCTTTGAAAGTTAATGAGGGATAAAATAAAATGTTAAATTAAATTTTAAAAATATGGAACTTTGTATAGCAGTAAATGGCAATACAAACCATTTTTGTATTGTGACGTTTTTGTTGTTGTAAGCGATAATACAAATTTATCCAAATAAAAACTTTTTAAATTTTGTTTAATAAGTTTATTAGTTGTAAAGCCTAGTTCTTTTAATATCCTAAATTAAACATATTTCATAGTTTTTTCTAGTATTGGGTATAGTAAATTACTTATTTATGTATTAAGAGTATAATTTAGGTCTCCGCTACCGGTAACAATCGCGCGGTATCAGCTCTCAAGGGAGAAAGACACTTTATACTCAAATTACATTCCCAATTTTTCCTAAAGCAACAATTTTCATACCATACAACATAACAACATTTTCTTTTTTTTAATTCACGAAATTAAAATTATAAACACAGAGTCAGTTAGCTTGGTCAAAAGCACCGATCAATCAGCTGTCTATTACCGTAAGTGAGCAAAAAAGTAAGTCGAAGTGAGCAAAAAATTAAGTCGAAGAGAGCGAAAAAGATTTTTTCGCTCGCTAAACAGAAAAAAGCTGTTTTTCGATGTGTTTTATGTCGTAAAGTCCGCTTTAGGCGTGATTGTAGGAAAATTATAGTTTCACGTTATAATGGAGAATATAATTGATTCATTTTCCAAGTAAATTGAAGTTGTGATTTTAAAATATTAATCAGATATCTAGCTATTGTTATACATACATAATATACAAAATGTGTTTTATTATTAATAAAAAAGAAGGACCATGATTAACAATCCAACTAGGGAAAATGTTCTTGGTCATATCAGAGCAGCTTTTAATTTAATAACTTTCGATCTTAGAAGAACAATTGATAATAATATGTTTATAGTGTTAGTAGTTTTTCCAACATAAATTTAAGTTTCATGTACTAATGCAAATTTGGCACTATTCTCACCCCAACAACCTATTGGAGCTATCAGCTTGTATATAATACAAATAATTTATAGGAAACATTATTAAAAGTACTACATTGTTATGATAACAGATATGAATAGCTGTAATTTATGTAAGGAGCACAATCAGGCATAAGACGTATATATCGTTTACGTAAAATGAGGTAAATGAGCTAATGTGACAAAGAGGCTTTAACAAAACTCTTGAACTTGGAGTAACTGTAAACACCAAAAGCAATATATAAAGTCCAACTAAATTAATTAAATAAAGCAAGTTTTTTTAACTAACTTAATAATTCAAATCTCATGGAAAATATTGTCATGCGTTTGAAGAACTGTACTGCAAGTGTAATTTTTTAATTAATAGAGGATTTGTAAAAAATATACCAATATTGGAGGGTTCTATAAATTTATAAATTTAAAACTTTATTTTACCGCTAAACAACAATTGTTTACGTAATTTTTCCTAGCTGATTTTTGATGTAACCAAACAATAATTTTAAGAGTGGTGTTTACAATTTAGTCTCAATCAATAAAACCATTTTTTAAATCTATTATATCACCTAGTACAATTTTGACTTCACGCAGAACAACGTCTTACGAAGACGAGACGGTAGCGGGGTAGCGGGTTAGTTGAAGTAGGAACATGGTTGCCTCGAGACGTATTGTACGATTTGACGAAGTGAGGAAGCACTTTGCACGCTTTGTTGTCACTTACGAACTTCGCAACCCCACTTATCAAACAGCGTCCTATGTGTCTCAAGAGGAAATTACTGTTACATGTGCTGCTGGGCAGATGTAATTTGAGGAGAACCACAGAACTAACCGTAAATCTAATTAAATTTGAACTGGCTGGTAGCTCAACGGTTATGTGCTCACCTCGTAATCCGAGGCTCGAATGTTTCACAGAAAAATTAAATTAAAAATAAAACGAGTTCGCACGCAGCACGCTGATGTGAGGGAAGTGAATTTCCACATAAAAAATTTTAAAACTAAAAATCAGTGTAAAAACATACATTTATTCAAATTTTTATTGAAATCTGAAAACAGTGATTTTGTGGCTGTTCTGATGCTCCTGGTTACATTTACCTGCAAAGCTGGGAATACTATTTTGCGCATTATAATGTTAGGAGAAGGCCAGACAGGCTTGAAAGGAGGCGTAAGGTTGCTGGGGTGATAAAGTACACTAACAAATGAATAACATGCATTTATAATGTAAAACCCCCATAAGACAACGTACTGTGTTTATTCGAAACACATTTTCTTTAATAACTCGGTAAATATGTATGCTAGAATGACGAGAGAGGGCTTAAAACTTTCGCCTTACTAATTCTTTTTACATGCATTAATTTTATATACGGGGCTTTTCTGACCCTTACTCGAAATTTGAAAGATTAATCCCCAAAAAAGGGGTTTAGAGTTATACGATTGTTTTGCCCAACGAACTTGTCCAAGTGATTACAGAAGGGATACCAAATTTTAAGTAAATCGGACAAAATATGCGACCGCTAGAGTGCAAACACACATATATATATATAACCAATTTTGAACGAACCCCCAAAACGTGTTCAGGGGGTCACGTTAGGAACTTCTGTGGTGGTCCCGGGCTTAAGTTTCACCGTGCGGGTCATGCTAATAGTTCACTTTCCAAAGGAAATTCACTAATTATACCACAACGTTAAAGTAGACGCGTTAAAAAGGGGGAATGTCTACTTTGTGCTACCGACCTAATCATAACCACAATTATTACTGTTAACTATTTCAGCTCAATCACCCCTTTCTCCTGGGTGTTATTATTTCAGGGAGTTATTTAGATCCACCCCTTTCTCGTGGAAATCGCAATTCTTGAATTATGCGTCTCATAGAAAAATAAACAATTAAAACCTCAAAACAGTTGTTTTTAAACATTATCTTTTTCTCGTGTGTTTTATGTATACAACAGAAGTGTAATTATAACCACTCTTCATTTACTAATTACATGTAGGACTTTTCCAAGTCGGTATATGACAAATATTACAGTTATGATTATATTTAATTTTGAAAAAATTATGTTGCTTGTATACTGGACATTTTTTTAACATAAACAAAAATCCCGTTATCAGATTTTGACTGAATCAAACGGCCACAACTTCATTACAATGCTAATCCGTTGGTAACATCGGCCGGAAATCAATAAGGGATGATGTTTATGAGACCGGAAGCTACAGTATCGACTGCACGGTGTTTAACCAGTTGCTAGGGGCGGGCGCCGGGGGGCGGCGGGCCAAACAACCCCCGGTCTGCCCCGGGGCTGGGGGGATACCGCTCTCCCATTGGTCCGCTCCCCCTTCGCCCCCAGCACTGATTCAATACCCTCCGCCGCTTGCAACCTTTTTATATACTTTGGAAATAATATGATAGGGGAGCCCGTCCGCCATGTTGGCGGCGCTTTCATGCAAATGCGTGCGGTAATTTGTACAGAAACAACGCGATGTTTTTGGTTATTAATTCATCCCCGCGTTTCCCCCGAACTCCGAGACGTTTCTTTTGTAACCCAATCGCGACTTTCATTTCGTTTCCCGATTAAACGCGCCGTGGGAATCATTCGTTTCATTTTGTTTAAAGTTTGTTCCTGTCTTTGCCCGGGATTGTTTCTAGCCCGAGACTTTTTATTAATCTGTCCCCGGGCACGGCATAATCTCGTGGCGAGTTTTTCAATTTTGAAATGTCGCAAAACCTAGGTGAAGACGTAGTTATTTATGTATTTAGGAGTTGTACACAACTCAATTATTTCTTGCGAAAGAAGATTCATTTAAGATTTATTTTAATTTGTTTATATTTAACATAAAACATATATACATAAAGATCTGAAACAGTTAGCAAATTATAGTATATGAATATTGCTCTTAAGAAACACACACACCGTTGTATAACGCATACCACGAGACATTATCATTACAAATTAAAATATAACAAAATTGTGTTTAAAGTTTCAGTTTTTTTAGCTACCTTTCTACCAAATTTCAGCTTGATCAGCCCAATAGTTTGTGTGCGAAGGAGCAAAAGACATTCCGATTTATATTAGTTTATAAAAACATAATACATTATATTTATCATGTTAGTATCATATTGGTGTATCATATTTTAATTTATTACATTAATAATGTGTTTTTTATAACTATTCCTATTGAGAGATATTAGGCTTAGTAACGCTCCACAACAATGCAACGGGGTAGAAATGTGAAATAATTTGTAAAATATTGATCAATAACTAAATTAAAACTATAATAATTCGTAAAGCGCATCATGGTGCAGAAACGGCATTGATTTAACGAAGGTTTTTATAAATCATAGCGTTTTTTCGCAATCATTGAAGAAGGAAATTTTAGTCATATGATTAAATTACTTATATTCACGAAGGTATGGAAGTGTATAACTTAAAACAACTCATAAATCAAAGGGAAAATAAAAATATTTTTGCCTGTATCGGTTTTACAGATATGCGCTTGTTTTAAAACCTATTTGATATAAATCTTCATAAAAATCTGTCTACAATCTCCACTTACAAATGGTTGTGGACGTATTTAGTTTTATCTTTAAAATGAAATATGTCAAATAACAGGACTTAAAACCTATTTCATAATTATTTTCTTTCCAACAATTAAATTATGAAATCGACCATTTAACTCCTTATAAATGTAACCTGTTTATATAAATTAAGAACCCTAACATGGGTAAATCAAGTGGTTCATCAATTTTGTTCTCGTTGAATTGAATATTTGCTTTGAACTTGTAAATAATTGAAATGCACCCGTACAACCTTCATTCACATTCGCTTGCCGACCACAATGCGATGTGTTTGGTGCCAAAATACTAATTAAATTTAACCCCAAAACAACAGTAAGAACTTTGTAGTCCAACCCCTTTGCGAGGAACACGATTATACCGCATAAATGACAATGTCACTGCGCCCCGAGCCGATCTTTGGCCGCGTCTGCACGTTGCTCATTTGTCTGTTTGTCTGATTGTTTGCGCGTTTGTTTGCGAGAATGCAGATGTTCTGTGTGCGCTGAAGGTACATTGTAAAGCCGGACCGTGTAAAGCGCACCCTGCAGGCCTCAAGTGTCATTACTCCGCAACGGCCGCCCTCGTCTAGCTCCACTGTTCTCTGGTAGTGTGGGTTAGTGGGAGATACCTCGTTCAATTGCAATTTTCAAGTCATAACAGTTTTTACACGTTATTTTAAAAGCCGTTAACAATACTTGGAATTAAATATTTACAAAATAATTTAATCAGTTACATCGGGGACTTTTTCGTTATAATTCATTCGTTCTGAAAATGTACTTACCTCGAACCTGCAATAAGTATTAGTACAAAATACTTCATAACATACACATAAATTTGCTGGACGAACAAATATTTTTTCGTTCGTTCTGAAAGTGTACTTCACCTCGAACCTGCAATAAGTATTACTACAAAATATTTCATAACATACAAATAAATTTGCTGGACAAACAAATATTTTTTTAAAGTCATAAGTTGTTTGAGACTTAGACGTAAAATATATATGAGAGTGCATATAAGTTGTGAATAGTTAATGATGCATTTCAGTTTACGTTTACTCTCGTCAAGGATCCTATGCATTGAGCTTAGGTGGTTATTTTTTAAATACAAGTAGACTACATCAAAGTAGTCTGAATATTGTGAGTCATTATGGGGTTTATGAATTTTGTAAACTATAACAATCACTTGAGTGTACCATATAAAACCAACTTTGTTTAATTTCGATTCAGAGCTCTAACATTAAGTTCCAAAATTACTTATTTTCTTAATTTAATTTGATTCGATGAATTCTTAGAATTCTTTAATTTATAAATAGTCTTCTTACATTTTTTACTCAAATAGACTTATAAAACTATTTATAATTGACATAATTTTTTGTTCTAATTAACTAAACTAATACAAATTTAGTTTAGAAGCTGAAAAATATGTTTTTGAAGTGTTTCAGCTTGGGACATATTATTATACCTACATTAAAATGTCGTACTTAAAGTTATAAAACTCTGGAAAACTCAAATTATACGATTTTTCTGAAGCTACAACCCACTGGACATTGGCTTACTGAACAAAAATGTTTTATACGGTACTGTCTTACATTTGAATAATACACAAGTACACAAAAAAATTTACGTAATGTAGGTAATTATTAAAATATTTTAACTGAAACTACACACATAAACGTTGAAACATTTTCGATCGGAGTAACCAAAACAATATAAACAATATGTATAGCAAACTAACAGCAGTGGCGGATCTACACAATCACCTGCTTATGGGCTGGTAGCAATCTGCCGCCTCCCACACGCCATAACCACTCGTATAACCTTTTTTCTTTCTCAGCTGCCAAGGTTTACCCACGTCTTGTATCTATCGTTAAGTTAGTTATTTTATGACTGCATAGTATAAAGAAGTTACAAATTTACTGAATGAAGAACATTTTGAAAATTACTGATTTTTCCTAATTGAAAAAGTGAATAACAGTAATATCAGTAATCATAATTATTATTTCCCCCACTTGAACACAGTTCAATATATGCAATGACGATCAACCCAACAAGTGTTGGCGACAAGTATTTGTGTTGAAGGCAGAGCTATTTTTACTGACAATAAAAGCCTACAAAATCGCTTTTTATACTTTACCAAACATTAGTTTTTACACCATCGCATTCACTACTGAAAATTAGAATATATAACCTAGAAATATGACATTGCAGCCTCAAAATGTGTACTTTAAGCCTATTAAAATCCCGAATTAGTGCTTATTATTACAATTTGTCAGCTATTTTGTAAATAAATTATACGAGGAATTATTTTTGTGTTAGACCATAAAAATATAAATTTAATTTATATAGTCTTCATAAAACTCTCTACATCATCATCATCATTCATCATTGTTGCGGATTAGGAAATCCCAGCATAGCTGTTAACTACATTTTCAGACATGTTCTTAATGCATGATTCAGTTAAAAAAAATCATAAATTAAATTATCGATTCACCTGCAGCAAAAGATGCCGTAGGTGTCCACAATATCTGCCGTAAGAACGTCAAACACAACAACTTAAAACCACTGGTTATACATTTTATCACCCTCTCACAACTTATTTACAAGTTAGTTTAAAATTAAGAACTCATAAATTTTAGAGCAAATTCATCAAGGACAATTCAAAATTATCTAAAACTTTCGTTTTTATTCATAGTTTTCCCTCTCACTTTCCTATTCCTCGGAAGCTGAATTTCCCTTAATAGAGTAACAATCTCTCAAATGGAAACGATGATTAACGGACTACAAGCTACAAGTGGGAAAGGAATGCGTGGTAATAAAACTTGTTTGTAATGAGAATCCATGTTATACAATCGTCATAAGATAATCTACCCGAGTGCTACTCGATATTTGTCTTTTATGAAATTGTGTTGTTATGTTTAGCGAAGTGTTCATCATTCATCCCATGAGACATTTCCTTTTTGGGAATATTTACAAATTGTTTCTTATCCTGCAACCCTTTGTAATGGCGTCATTTTTATCACAAATTATAATGTATACATTACAAAAACGCCATTGTAACACAAGCAGTGGAGTGCAATGACAACTATGGTATGGTACTATGGTACTAGTAGTTTGTGTGATGCTCTATTTTAGTGTCATGCAGTATTGTACAAATACTAACAAAATGCAAGTGAACGTTTATTTAGTAGCCTTTGATAGTAAGCATACAACGACTAAAATAACTTTCCTCGTTACCTTCAGTTTGAAATCCATTTGACATTGCATTATAGTCAAAATTACCTCATTTCCATCTAAAATTCTGCCACATTCCTCAGGCGTGTCTCAGTCATTTTTGATCTTATGTCAAAAATAGTTATTAGTATGAGAATGTATGGCTAAACATGAAGTCCGTGCGTTGGTCATAGTGGCGCAGCGCCTGATGAGCCGAGGGGAGAAGTTGAATTCACTCTAGTTTGTCTCTTGCCGCCCTGTGAATCCTTTATCTGTGGCCTAATCGTTTTGTTGCTTGTACGGACGAATGTATTAAAACTATTTTAGGGAATAACGGCGTGAGATATTGTAAGCTAAATAAATTAGGCTCTGATTACTACCTTTTTCACCATTAGAGGGTGAGGTGAGGGCGACACACCGTCAAAATGTTCCTGATTTAAATATTTAAAAAAATGTATATGTTAATTTCAAAAAAACAAATGTTTTAGGGGAATTTGCCGCCCTGGGCTACAGAACCTACAGCCTCCCCCCCATAAATCCGCCACTGACAAACAGTTCTCTAGAATAATGCACTCAATGGTTATCTATATGTCAGATATGGTTGTACGTCAGAACAAATATACATGTTATAATACAGTTTATAATTTACAAAATTCAGTCCTTATTTATTGGTCGATTTTTATCTGTCCGTTTTACTCGGGAACACGGCTTTACTGAAAGTTACCAAACCTTGTTTCATGTCGTGTAGATCTGTGAAACACATCAGGATACTTTATAATGTCGTACACCTCTGATCCTAAGACCGTCAAACTTATGGAAATTGTTTAATTTATGACAAAACTATAGATTATATTCTTTCAGATTTCATTGATAACTGTGAATAAGATGATGTCTTTTCCAAAAATTCTAATGGGACAAGAGAGAGTGTTTCAAAAAAGGATTTATTGATATAACAAGAAAACAACACAACTACAAAAACTAAACAAAATTTAAAAATTGTAGGGTAATATTCTCTAGCGGTGCTGAAATATATTTACATTTTTAAATAAAAACTCCAATTCTAACCAGGAAGTGCTGAATAGCGTAGTGGTTAGAGCGTCCGTCTAGAGGTTCGCCGGATCAATCCCGAGCAAATTTGGAAACATTTGTTAAGGTTCGGAAGTGAGACCGTCAGATGCCATTGGTATTTGGCTACTCTATTTCATGATCCTGGTCAAGGAATAAGTCGGTCTTAGTCAGTTACAACACTACACAAACATCTCAGTCATTATATTTATAAATAATTCATTGATACTCGCCTTAAAATCTATATAAGTTACATCGGCGTCTTAAACAGTAATTTAGTGATTAGCACTACCGTATATCCTAGAATTAATGAAAATTAAAAACATAACTTTACCGGAAAATCGTTTAGACCACCTTTGAAGCATCTTCTAACCTTCAGCGTGTGATGGGTTCGCAAGGTGACGCCCAGGGCTTGTTTGTTTTGACCTGCCGCACTCTGCTGTGAAGTCTCCGAGACAGTTTGTCGTCCTTGGTCTCATCCGTGACAAATCTCTTGTCACCAGTCCCCAAACAACCCGCTGGAGGTCCTCTCCGACAATGGCTAACTGGATTTGTCCCCTCACATCCTATTAGTGGCCCGGTAGGACTGAAGGACCCGTTTGAATCCTCCGATCCCTATCCTGTGACGGATTGAGGCAGTCCTTATTTTATTGGTTTTTTATCTACTGCTGTTTTTTGTGTCCGTGAAATTGTCATTTGAGCCAGGGGAGAAAGTTCAATTGGAATGGACAGTAGTCCATTCCAATACCAGTAGTTTTTAACAGTAGTTTTTTTATTGCAATGTGTACAACTCGATATGGAATTCGATGGTTTTCAAAGTATACGTGTGTTGTGGTTCCGGTGTTCCTGGCTGTGTTAATTTGTCAATATTTGGTTGCTATTTGTGACTAGAAGAAGGATTAATAAAACTTGGGGATGAGTGGAAGAATCTTAACAAACTTGTGTACCTGCCGAATATAAAACCTTCCCATGATTGTTGGATAATGGGTACTTACTACACTGAGATTTAATGAACCAATACTAACATTAATAATAAATGGTTCTAGAATAACAAATCAATGTCAATTTGTTTGTTTCATCACTTGCAAAATACTGGCAAATTACTATTATGAAATCCATTTATGGAAATAAAGAACTTATTTATTTATTTATCCTGAGAGAAGATAGGTTATTCTTTATACTCATACTTTTTTATACTCATAAAGGTGCCTTAAGCAAGCTTATGCCTATTCCCACCTGACAAATCTGAAAGGGCTTCGACCAAAAGGTATCTTCAACTTTTGATTTTTAATCTTTCCTTCTTGATATTTAATTCTGGAAGCGAATCGGTCAGAGAGAAGATAAGATAGCTTTAGACGCTTTTAAAGCTGAGGGCCAGGGAAGATGGAAACATGTTAGAAATGTCAATTTCCTGGGCTACGCTGCTCTCGACTTCAAAGATCCAATAATTTTCTTATGGAAATATCACTACAGTGTTTTTATTAATAAGCAAAATGAACTAGTGACCAGCTGTGATTATGTCTAATGTGATTTAAGCTTCTACTTTGCTTATGTGTTAACATGAGTTCATACTCCCTAAACATTCATTATTCCTTAGCATGCAAAAAGTAAACTCTTAGAATATCCACTTGCACAATAACCAAATTTTAGGAGCTATAGCCCATACAAGTCACTAGTTGATATTTCATTTCTAGGCCTCATAATATAGTTGTAAATTTAAGAAATTATGAGTGATATTTAAATACATTTGTCACAATTCTATGACATTTGTAGCACACACAACTGTTGTAAATCTAATAAAAGTTGAATGAGCGTATATTGTGAATTTGCTGTCGAAAAAAAATTGTAATCAGATCTCTAAAGAAATATACTACAAAACCCGGGCAAAACCAAGTACTTGAGCTGGTAGGGGATAAACTAATGTTTGTATTATGTAAATTGTACGCTGTACAAACCATTAATTGGAAAACAAAACAGATATCTTAGTTTTACACAAGATTTAAAAACATTCGTTGTTACTTAGCCTAATTTGAGTGCAATAAAAATAAAATTACAAAGAACAATTTGAATGCAAACAAATATTTTTGTTTAGTAATTTTACCTCTTTCTTATTTATAAGAACTGAGAGTTATTAATTGTACAAACATATTTTTTACCAGGGTTTGCATACTTTTAAGTTGTTTTAAGTTAGAAATAAATGATTAGACACTTAAACTGAGTTTTAGTGTGAATGATAAATATATATTTACATAAAATAGATTAAGCGGCTGTAATGACCGAAAGAGTAATCTTTAGTAACTATCCACTAATTTAAAACGCTGTACCATCACTGCAAAAGACGTGATGCACTATATTTGGAAGTTATTTTAAGGACATATTGTAAATAGATCTGCAGGAATAGTTTTAATGCCCAAGAAACTTAGTAATACCAAATCAGCTCACTAAAATTAAGTCAGTTGCGTGTCTGGCTGTTTTATCGTAGGTATTATCATGGTATTATTTTAGTTGGACATTAAATGCACTCGGTTGAATTGCCAAATGATTCAGGCTCCTCCACACAGAAGCTCAGAGTTCCCATGCCGGTTCAACCCCCAGTAAGGGATGTTTGCACAGCATTGGGGGAGGATTTTGATTTCTGGGTGGTTTGTTTAACGTCGCTTCAGTTGAGATTCGCCCTCAAGATTCGACACCGGGCTTTGTGAATCATTCTTTCTTTCAATTATGAGGACGCGTTCCGTCGACGCGCTCGTCCCCCGTCCCTTGGAAGGTGAGGTGAGGACCCCTTGTCGAGAGTAATGCTATTTCCAAGGGTGTATGCGGAGTCGGACTTTTCACAAATTGTTTTTAAAGCAACAGCAACGGTGAAGTGGCTTGTTTTTTATGTAAGATCGTTCAAAAGTCGCATTCACTAAAGTATTACTTGTGAGCAAAGTTGTTGAATTGCACATGGCATGTTTAGTGAACATATATGGGACTCGGTTGTGGCAAACCTGCATACTTAGCGAATTTCAAATGGTACTTCACTACGTCATAAAGCCACTTACCAACTTTCATCAAAGCATATTCATAAATAAGCGAGATATGACATTTTATTTATTCTCCATAAGAAAAACATCAGGACGGAGTATGCAGCTTTGCTGCATCAAGGACCACAAAAATCGGGTTTTTATTAGTGAATTTCCTTTGGAAAGTGAACTATTAGCATGACCCGCACGGTGAAACTTAAGCCCGGGACCACCATAGAAGTTCCTAACGTGAGCCCCTGAACACGTTTTGGGGGGGGTCGTTCAAAATTATATATATATATATAGACATACAATATATATATATATATATATATATATATGTGTGTGTGTGTGTGTGTGTGTGTTTGCACTCTAGCGGTCGCATTTTTGTCCGATTTACTTCAAATTTGGTAGGGACGTTCCTTTCTGTAATCTGTTGGACATGTTCGTTGGGCAAAACAATTGGAAAACTCTAAACACCTTTTTTGGGGGATTAATCTTTCAAATTTCGAGTTTTTGGGCACAACAAGGGTCATAAAAGCCCCAGATGTAAAATCAATGCATGTAAAAATATGGGAATTAGAGAGGCGAAAGTTTTAAGCCCTCTCTCGTCATTCTATCATAAATATTTACCGAGTTATTAAATAAAATGTGTATCGACTAAACACAGTACGTTGTCTTATGGGGGTTTTACATTAGAAAAGCCTGTTATTCCTTTGATAAAGTACTTTTAACATCCCCAGCAACCTCACGCCTACTTTCAAGCCTGTCTGGACCTTCTGCTGACCTTATAATGCACAAAATTGTATTCCCAGCTTTGCAAGTAAATTAAACTAGGAGTATCAGAACAGCCAAAAAATCAATGTTTTCAGATTTCAATAAAAATTGGACAAATGTATGTTTTTACACTTATTTTGAGTTTAGAAGTTTTTATGTGGAAATTCACTTCCCTCACGTCAGCGTGCTGCGTGCGAATTCGTTTGAATACCAATGGATCCCCAATAGATGAAGCAACATTATATATATTTATATGAATTTGAACGAATGGTGTTTTTGGCATCTGGGGGCCTCAAAACGAAAAGTTATCATGGTCCCGGGCCTAGGTCTTACCATGCCACCTACGGTAATATCTTCTTCTCTATAGGCGAAATTCGCCAAAAGCACATTTTTGCAAATATTTTAATTGATCAAACTGTCTTCAATTTCCTGAACGCACTAAGGACTGCGAAATAAAATTACTCCATAGTTTATAAAGTTCTTTAATTGAAAGACCCGTGGTTTATATTGCAATGCTAAATTCCTTCTTTACTTTTATGCATATGAAAATCTCTTTAGAGGAGCACTGTTATATTTTACTTAAATTAATGTATTTTTAATTAACGGATGTTACTGTTCTTTAGTGATTGATCGTCCTGGATGATTCAAGTTGTTTTTAGATTTTCCTTATACTTATTCATTTGGTAATTCCCTCCGTATTTTGTGTGTTGGAAACTACGTTGCTATTTTATTATCGATTTTGATGATTGAAGTGTAATTTTTAACGGGTTTTAATATAGATAACTACGATTTTTACCTCAGGCGTCAGGAATCCGCCCTGTTTGGCCTAAAGTTAATATTTTATTCTTATCGGAGAAAGGATAACACTTTGTTATTTACACTGAAGTTCGAACTGAACTTCGTTTTATGTCTACGAGATCCCCATGTAAAGAACGCGACACAAACTAATTTTAGAATTAATTAATTTATAAACAAATTTTGATTGTATTTTTGCATGGTTTTTACTAAAGCCTTCACAGCTTCATTAAGAACTTTTTTTAAGAACATTTTGTATTTTTATAATCATAACTATGACTTTGATGATTACCCATCTCAAGTGACATTAAAAAATATATACTGTTATTAAAAACCACACAAATCCTATAATATTACAAGAATCATAAGTTATGTAAATAAATTAGAATATGATGTGAGTTTAACTAGGAAACACTGGTAGGATGATAATAATTGTAGACTAATAAAATTGTGTTTATATTAATGTATATAAAATAAGTTCGCAAATTCTATTACAATACATACATATTTACTGCATTTATAATCCGACATATTACTTATAGGCTACTAAAGTCGAAATATAGTTAATTTCTACAATTGAAAATGGCGTTGTTATTAAATTTGAGAGGACACGAATCTTAAATTCAATAAATAACTTAATCTTATGTAATGAACCATCTTCGTTTATACTCCGACATTTTAAGATGTAATTGCCTTATTTCAATTTATAATCCAAAACTGAAAGACTTACTATCGGATTTTATCCTAGTATTATTGTAAGTAGATAAATGTTTAGTACCAATACGATTATTAACACGGCTCGAAATGAAGGTTCTGAAATCTCAGCGTTTATTATTGAACGTTATATTATGTCAATAACCAACAAAGTTTAATGTTATCCCTAACATGTTTATTATTGCGTTCGCCCCTTAGGCGGCGCGTTTACAGCTCAGCAACTTGTATTTTCGCTCGAAATAATATAATTAATCCGTCCAAACATTGTAAACAGCTGACATATTTTTGCTCAACCGTATATTTGAATCCATAATTATTTCCGTTATTATAAAAAGAAAAGACTATCAGCAACGTTATTTAGCAGTTATTTATTTGACCGAGTTAACGATAGAACAATGATTCTTTGTTGTAAACAGTTGTAAATTTTATCGTTTTGTCAAAGATTACGTTTTCCAATAGGCCTATGTCGCAACAATTCAAACTCAGTTTTTTTCAGTAATGATAATTTCTTTACATTATACCACTCGTAAAATTTATTTTTTATGTTGAACATAATCTTGGTCATAAGTTTAAGTTCTTTAGTTTATTTCGTGCAAATTTGTATTTCTCAAGTAAGAGAGAGATAATATTTGTCACTTTCCTGATACTACGTTTATTTATGTACTACTCACAAAATTGTTTAGTGTAAAGAAGAGTTTCACTGACGTATCATCTCTGAAAGGGAACAGCTAATCTTTAAATTACAAGGGGGTTCATCAACTGTGACAGCATAGTTAAGGTTTTATAACTGACAAATTTATAGCTCGTCGAACAGTTATATAAAACAGGCTTATAAAACAAGGCCATGATTATTGTTCTTTTTACATCATTATTTTGTACTCTCCCCACAAGAATTTATTGATACTATTTCCTCCCAAATTATGAAATGAAACAGAAACATTAAAATTACTACCACCTATTCTAAAATAAGAAATTCGGTTTGCTCCCTTGAATAACAATCTTAAAATCGACTGCATCGTTATTTTCCGGTATTTTAATCTTGAAAATTGCTGTTTGGATAGATTAACACATAAACAGTGTTTAACAGTGTTTGGATAAACAGTGTTTGGATTGCTGTTTGGACATTGGCAAACACATTTTATGGAATTAACAAACGAAAACTCTAAACGTTAGAGTTGTTTGCTCTTAATGTTTTTCTTTTTTAATGAATACCAAAACAGCAAGTGAATTTTAATAATAAAAAGACTGCTATGCCAATAAAATGCTGGGACTGCGTTTAAAATTGAACAGTGTAAGAATATTAATTTGCGTTTAGATACAATAAAAATATCACACAACTCACGAACCTTCCGAAGCAATGATCTCTTCAAAGCAAAGATATCGTTGAGATAGTTTGTGGAACCGACCACTTGTGTGCTTGTAGACTAGAAGCGAGTAGTTTGAGGTTAGTACAGTTTGAGGTACTCGTGTTTCTGTGATGTCTGACGCAGTCGCTGGTATATTATCTCTTGTGAAGCCTCCAGGGTACCTGCCACGGATCGGCGTTTCGTTTATACACATTGCAAGTCTTTCTAGAACTGAATTATTCTATATTTTGTTAATAATTAGTATATCTACCTCACCCACCTCCTTGTTAACTCACAAACTTATTGTATAGTATATACTGGATATATAATATCTAAAATGTTTACAGATAGCATATTTTTAAACGTCTCTATCGACGTTTTTCAAAATTCCATATCATAAAAGTATTTGTTGTATACAAATTGTCTTGTATAAAAAAACTTGTCAAGCTTTTTGGTTAGTTTTTTCGATTTTTTGACTTTGTTATATGATTGTAAACTATTATATTCTCAAGAGCATATTATAGTGATTTTTATTTTAACCCTCCCCATTTATTAATTGTGTTTTAACGGATTTCTTCGACCATTTCAGACACAAATTTCGATTGTATTCATATGCGTTGGGAACTCCAAACCACAATGTTGCTCGAAAAAGCAATCTTGAGTCCAATCATTCATTTTCGAATTTCAAAGAGCGTAAAGACAGTTTCCCTCGAACGCGGGGCTGTTTGATGAAGACGCACGAAGCTTCAATACGTCAAGCTTTTGCGGTGGCAATGACGTACGAGGGATGAGTTCGAAGCCGCGGCCCAACAATGGTTGTCAGTAGACGCTTTGCTCTCATCTGTTAGCGGTGACACCACTCCCCCTCCCCCACCACTGTCAACCCTCCACCCCCTCAAGTTTGAAATCCTCACCACAATTAACCACAGTGATTATTGATGTGGTTGCGACCGCCGTTAAAAGTGGTATTGTAGTGGTTTTCATGGTTTATAGTTTTTTCACCCCCTCCAACAATTTCAATTTTTTACGTGGAGTTAAAATAGATAACAGAGGGGCTTTGCAACCTCATCAACATGTGAAAACAGCCTTCAGTGTAAAATACCCATAATTCAACGTTCTGTGATTAGTCAATTAATTTATGTTTTCTTCAATAATAGTTGTGCTAGAAGTCTGAGGGAGGGCTTAAAACCTTTGGTCTCTTACGTTATTATCGTTTTATTGTGGGCCCAAAGTCTCTAAATTTAAATATTTAAACCCCCAAAAGTTTATAATTTTCTTATTTTCCATCGAACCTGTCCAACTAACTATAGAAAGGAACGCCATCACCAAATTTTAAGTAAGTCGGGCAAAAAATTCGATCGCTAGAGTTCAAACATACATATATATGTCATTTTTAGTGACTCCCCAAAACGAGTTCCAAGGGGCCACGGTAGTTATAACGTGGTCCTGGGCGCGCGGGTCATGCTAATAGCTCACTTTGTCGCTAAAAAGGGATAAATATATAATTCTTTCTATTAGTCTTAGTCTTAAAATAAAGACACACCACATGTACGAGGCTGTTAAAAAGGAAAAGGTTCAACTCATAATCCTAAGACTGATTTGTTGAAGGGAAGCATTTCAAACTTAAAACTGCTCGCAAAAGAGCGTCTTTCAGTAAATCTTATTTTAGCAAGAATAAGAAGATTCCAGCCGCGAGCTCCTCTGTTTGCTTTAACCCTCTCGGGCCCAGATTAAAACGGTTTGGTTGGTTTCCACCTTTGTGCGGTGATGTGCAGCGACCCGCGCGAAATGGCGAAGAATGAAACTCAAGTAATATTCTGTCGGGAGAAAATGCTCCCTTTAACAGACACTTTGTGCTGCGATCCCCTCACGTTATTGTAACAGGCAGTTATAAGATTCAGTTTCAGTTTAAACTTTTAAAATGTTTTCTTCAGTCCTGACATCCAAAAAAACCTTGGGATTTTTACCGGTCATGTGTAGCTAACGTTTTAGTTATATAGTAAAATACAATTTTAATTCTTGGTTAGGAGAACCAATAACTTCTCTCTATTGTAAAAGGATGTTTATAATTTTTTTTGTCTGCGTGTATTTTACTTGACTACAGTTTATTTTAATTTTATCGATGCATAACATAATTGTAACATTCCAAAGTGCGTACAGGGAGAATTAAACTTATATATCACGTTAAAGTTTTTTAACCTCATAGAAAATTTGCTTTATCGAAATAATTTTCAGTTTTGTGACATTTTTCAGTTTATCAATTTTCAACCAACCGGTATGAATTACTTACTACTAACGGGATTGTAAAGTAACTTTTTTAATGTCAAATCATGCGCCATTCACATAAAACTTGCCCACGTACTGTATTTGATTAAAAAAATAACCTAATCAATTACAGAACAAAATTTTAGCTGTATACTTACTGATAGGATTTAAGCATTATTTTAACAAACTCACGATGCAGATAATATTTTTCTCAAAATCCAACTTAATTTTATAAATGTGAAAGATGGGATGATATTTAGACTTCCATCAAGCAAAAACTACTGGACCGATTAAGCTAAAATTCTGCATGAACATAGCTTTCATATCACATTAACATATAGACCTGAAGAAATGTCCACATCCAACGTTAGGATTCCACCCCAGGACCGGCGAGAGTAGCTATTCTCGCTGACTCTGTTCCACCCCACGGACACTGTAAATTCTAATGCAAGACTTATGGGAGTATTCAACGAGGTGTATATAACTAGAGGTCTCGTCCCGTGTTCAATGCAAGACTTATGGGAGTATTCAACGAGGTATATATAACTAGAGGTCTCGTCTCGTGTTCAATGCAAGACTTATGGGAGTATTCAACGAGGTATATATAACTAGAGGTCTCGTCTCGTGTTCAATGCAAGACTTATGGGAGTATTCAACGAGGTATATATAACTAGAGGTCTCGTCTCGTGTTCAATGCAAGACTTATGGGAGTAGTCAACGAGGTATATATAACTAGAGGTCTCGTCTCGTGTTCAATGCAAGACTTATGGGAGTAGTCAACGAGGTATATATAACTAGAGGTCTCGTCTCGTGTTCAATGCAAGACTTATGGGAGTATTCAACGAGGTATATGTAACTAGAGGTCTCGTCTCGTGTTCAGTGCAAGACTTATGGGAGTAGTCAACGAGGTATATATAACTAGAGGTCTCGTCTCGTGTTCAATGCAAGACTTATGGGAGTATTCAACGAGGTGTATATAACTAGAGGTCTCGTCTCGTGTTCAATGCAAGACTTATGGGAGTATTCAACGAGGTATATGTAACTAGAGGTCTCGTCTCGTGTTCAATGCAAGACTTATGGGAGTATTCAACGAGGTATATATAACTAGAGGTCTCGTCTCGTGTTCAATGCAAGACTTATGGGAGTATTCAACGAGGTATATATAACTAGAGGTCTCGTCTCGTGTTCAATGCAAGACTTATGGGAGTAGTCAACGAGGTATATATAACTAGAGGTCTCGTCTCGTGTTCAATGCAAGACTTATGGGAGTATTCAACGAGGTATATGTAACTAGAGGTCTCGTCTCGTGTTCAGTGCAAGACTTATGGGAGTAGTCAACGAGGTATATATAACTAGAGGTCTCGTCTCGTGTTCAATGCAAGACTTATGGGAGTATTCAACGAGGTGTATATAACTAGAGGTCTCGTCTCGTGTTCAATGCAAGACTTATGGGAGTATTCAACGAGGTATATGTAACTAGAGGTCTCGTCTCGTGTTCAATGCAAGACTTATGGGAGTATTCAACGAGGTATATATAACTAGAGGTCTCGTCTCGTGTTCAATGCAAGACTTATGGGAGTATTCAACGAGGTATATGTAACTAGAGGTCTCGTCTCGTGTTCAATGCAAGAATTATGGGAGTATTCAACTAGGTGTATATAACTAGAGGTCTCGTCTCGTGTTCAATGCAAGACTTATGGGAGTAGTCAACGAGGTATATATAACTAGAGGTCTTGTCTCGTGTTCAATGCAAGACTTATGGGAGTATTCAACGAGGTATATGTAACTAGAGGTCTCGTCTCGTGTTCAATGCAAGACTTATGGGAGTATTCAACGAGGTATATATAACTAGAGGTCTCGTCTCGTGTTCAATGCAAGACTTATGGGAGTATTCAACGAGGTATATGTAACTAGAGGTCTCGTCTCGTGTTCAATGCAAGACTTATGGGAGTAGTCAACGAGGTATATGTAACTAGAGGTCTCGTCTCGTGTTCAATGCAAGACTTATGGGAGTAGTCAACGAGCTATATGTAACTAGAGGTATCGTCTCGTGTTCAATGCAAGACTTATGGGAGTAGTCAACGAGGTATATATAACTAGAGGTCTCGTCTCGTGTTCAATGCAAGACTTATGGGAGTATTCAACGAGGTATATGTAACGAGAGGTCTCGTCTCGTGTTCAATGCAAGACTTATGGGAGTAGTCAACGAGGTATATGTAACTAGAGGTCTCGTCTCGTGTTCAATGCAAGACTTATGGGAGTATTCAACTAGGTATATGTAACTAGAGGTCTCGTCTCGTGTTCAATGCAAGACTTATGGGAGTAATCAACGAGGTATATGTAACTAGAGGTCTCGTCTCGTGTTCAATGCAAGACTTATGGGAGTATTCAACGAGGTATATATAACTAGAGGTCTCGTCTCGTGTTCAATGCAAGACTTATGGGAGTATTCAACGAGGTATATGTAACTAGAGGTCTCGTCTCGTGTTCAATGCAATACTTATGGGAGTATTCAACGAGGTATATGTAACTAGAGGTCTCGTCTCGTGTTCTATGCAAGACTTATGGGAGTATTCAACGAGGTATATGTAACTAGAGGTCTCGTCTCGTGTTCAATGCAAGACTTATGGGAGTATTCAACGAGGTATATATAACTAGAGGTCTCGTCTCGTGTTCAATGCAAGACTTATGGGAGTATTCAACGAGGTATATGTAACTAGAGGTCTCGTCTCGTGTTCAATGCAAGACTTATGGGAGTATTCAACGAGGTATATATAACTAGAGGTCTTGTCTCGTGTTCAATGCAAGACTTATGGGAGTATTCAACGAGGTATATATAACTAGAGGTCTCGTCTCGTGTTCAATGCAAGACTTATGGGAGTAGTCAACGATGTATATATAACTAGAGGTCTCGTCTCGTGTTCAATGCAAGACTTATGGGAGTATTCAACGAGGTGTATATAACTAGAGGTCTCGTCTCGTGTTCAATGCAAGACTTATGGGAGTATTCAACGAGGTATATGTAACTAGAGGTCTCGTCTCGTGTTCAATGCAAGACTTATGGGAGTATTCAACGAGGTATATGTAACTAGAGGTCTCGTCTCGTGATCAATGCAAGACTTATGGGAGTATTCAACGAGGTATATATAACTAGAGGTCTCGTCTCGTGTTCAATGCAAGTCTTATGGGAGTATTCAACGAGGTATATATAACTAGAGGTCTCGTCCCGTGTTCTATGCAAGACTTATGGGAGTATTCAACGAGGTATATATAACTAGAGGTCTCGTCTCGTGTTCAATGCAAGACTTATGGGAGTAGTCAACGAGGTATATATAACTAGAGGTCTCGTCTCGTGTTCAATGCAAGACTTATGGGAGTATTCAACGAGGTATATGTAACTAGAGGTCTCGTCTCGTGTTCAATGCAAGACTTATGGGAGTAGTCAACGAGGTATATATAACTTGAGGTCTCGTCTCGTGTTCTATGCAAGACTTATGGGAGTATTCAACGAGGTATATATAACTAGAGGTCTCGTCTCGTGTTCAATGCAAGACTTATGGGAGTAGTCAACGAGGTATATATAACTAGAGGTCTCGTCTCGTGTTCTATGCAAGACTTATGGGAGTATTCAACGAGGTATATGTAACTAGAGGTCTCGTCTCGTGTTCAATGCAAGACTTATGGGAGTATTCAACGAGGTATATGTAACTAGAGGTCTCGTCTCGTGTTCTATGCAAGACTTAGGGGAGTATTCAACGAGGTATATGTAACTAGAGGTCTCGTCTCGTGTTCAATGCAAGACTTATGGGAGTATTCAACGAGGTATATGTAACTAGAGGTCTCGCCTCGTGTTCAATGCAAGACTTATGGGAGTATTCAACGAGGTATATGTAACTAGAGGTCTCGTCTCGTGTACAATGCAAGACTTATGGGAGTATTCAACGAGGTATATATAACTAGAGGTCTCGTCTCGTTTTCAGAAAGTGAAGTATCACTGGAGGTTATTTTCTGTAAACAAAATATCCGACCAAAGATTAATAAAGACTAATATTGTGAAGAGAGGATTTGTTTGTTTGCGATGTTGGTTGCCATTGCTGCAGAACAGACAGAGGGATGAAACGGCGGTCACCATGCAGTCTGCAGTTTTTGACCCCCAACGAGACCTATAAACATTTTTACCTCGTTGGGAGGGTATCTATTATGAAATTATCAGCAGTAATTGAGTTATGTTTCAGGTGTACCAAGTGAACTGCGGCCATTAGCTACGAGTAGACCCAAATGTAAAGCCTTTTCTCTAATGAACTTTTAAGGAAACCAAAATTCACAATCATACACTTGAAATAATAAGCTTCACAAAAACCCTATAAACGTTGCATTAAATGTATTTTCATATTAATAATTTTGTTAATGGTGAAACTCACTATTAACTTTTTAAAATAGGCTTTTTAAAAGTAAAACTCAGTGTGTCTTTAGAAACAATTTTAAATTTGTATTCAATGAACAGAAGTTTTAAATATAATTCGCGAACGACATTTTAATAATTTAAGAATTCCTACATTTCTTAAGTTCGTTTACGACTCTATGTTTGTCGAAAATATTGTTTTAATCCTACTTTTACAAATATAAAAGAATATAGGGATGTTGCATTTTAAAACTGTAATATTTACTGTGACCTTCCATTGAATCCCGACAAAAATTGTCCCAACCCGGTATTATCTAACACCGGGGTCGCGGGCGGCCACCGTATGTTCTGCGAGGACGAAGCCGCGCCGAGGCGTCCCGAGCTTGTATTTTGCATCCCTCTTACGCCCCGGAGCCAAAATCGATTCTCTCCCCTAGCTAACCCCACCCCCTAGCCCACAGCCCGAGAGTCCCCAGTCTTGATTTATCTCGTCCGAGGTTTGATAAGGACCAAGATTAAGCTTTATACCCGTTTAAATTTTAGTAGGCTTTACTAAATTCCGACTGTACCGACCACGTGATATTTGGCCGGAGTTGGCGCTTAATAACCTGTATTGTATTTATTTTAAATATATAATAGAATAGAATATATATTTATTTTAATTTTGTTTACACAAAATTACAATACATTGTAGGTTTCTTCTTTACATTTTCCGTTTGAAAAATATAGGTAACTCTGCAGGTCAACCCTGAGGCGAGGTTGCCACCACTTTATAGTGTTATTATAAAATTAAAATTCTTCCAAGTGAAGCCATTAAATACGATCATAATCACACATTAGACATTACACACAGATTAACACACATTAGATTAACACTTTTTCTCTAACGGCGACCAACAGAAACAATTTAGTGGTACTAAAATTCAAATATTAAATCAGAAGAATTATTCCCAACTAAAACGAATATGGGCTTTCTACTAAACCTTTTTTTATCAACATCTGTGTAGAGAATGTTCCGAAACTGAAGGTCACGTGTTTGAATCTCAACATTTTCTCATGTAAACATAGGGCAAATTATAAATCATTTTAAAGGTCTCATGAAATTAAAAATGTTTACGAAAACGGAATTCACTTATCTTTATCCGTTTCAAAATGGCGGCCATTTTCGTTTAAAATATTGACAGTTACGGTTTACCCTGTAAAACCACTACTAAACCACTGCCCCTATCTTTTTCCTGATTCTATTTTCTTACTCGAGATAATCTCAGCTTTACTTTGGTATGCATTTAATAGTAGTTTTCATTACTAGTGTCGAAAGTGACTTATTGCGGGGAGAGATTGCATTTACGCGCGAGGCGAAGCCGAGCGTGGAAAAAGCTATCGAGCCCCGCAATGGCACTTTTGAGACGAGTATTGAACATTATTTTTCATTACGATATCAAAAAACTTATAAACAACATGAATATTTTTGTTTATTCAACTTAGTATCAAGAAAAAAAACCGAACTCATAACGCTGAGTTTCCGTGCTTATGTCGAGGTACAATGCAACAGCAAATAATGCAACAGCTGATCGGCCTAATGCAACAGCTGATCGGTCTGCACCGAAAAATCCCATAACGGCTACTTTCCGTGCACCACAAATGCACAGAAAGTTAACGTTATGTAATTTTGCTGTGCAGTAGCGGGAATAACCTATTTTCTTAGCTCATTTTACGTTTAGAAAGTGTACTTTCGTGTGTAGAGTAATGAAAAAGGTATTGTAAATCCTAGCAAATATATAACTAACACCTACCTTGTATCTCTTTCCGTTCTTCCGCAATCAGCAAAAAAAATTATTTTTCTATGTCAAATGCATGTTAATTTGCATAACACTTGCATGCATTCTGTGGCCACATTCATTTAATGTGTTATGTACAGCAACTGATCAAAGCAACGTTCCAAGTTTGATCAAAATGTGTTTATAAATAGTCGATGTTTAACATTGGATCAATAAGATTTATAAGTTTCAATTGATACAGAACAACAATTTAAAAATAGAAATAAATGCATAGTTAAAATACCCCCGTTGCAGCAAACCTGCATACTCAGCGAATTTCCAATGAATATATAACATAACACATTAAGGCACTTGTCAGGATTCATAAGAAATATATTTACAAACAAGCAATATTTAAATTATGAATTATTCTCCATAAGATTAAGCATGAGTACGCAGGTTTGCTGCAACAAGGACCAGAAAATAATGGGTTTTTATGCAAATATCAATAGAACTCAACTAAGTGAAGTCACATACCAAGTTTCATCCATATCCATTCATAAATAAGCGGTATATAACATTTTAATTATTTTCCATAAGAAAATTATGGGGACCGAGTATCTAGGTTTGCTGCTACGGGAACCAAAGGCGAAAAATAGTTTTTTTGTGCAAACAACAATAAACCACAACCAGATGAGGCTATATATCAAATTTCGTCAGTTTATGTTCATAAATAAGCGAGATATAAAATTTGTCTTTTTTTCCATAAGAATAACATTAGAGTAACATTAAGTACTGTGTTTAGCACTTTCAATATCTCAGTAACCAATTGACGTAGAGCAATGATCAAAATACCGAATTTTTTTATACTGAATTCAATGGTGAAAATTAAAATTTTATTTAAATAAAAATTACATGTGGAAACCCCAAAAACCCATTTTTGGGGTACAAAAACCCCCTTTCGGATGGATAGTGCGATTCGTCTGGTCTTCGAACTCGTTCAAATAAATGGTAATTTACACATTTGTACCAAATTTCATTAAGATCGGACCTTTTTTACGAGATTTATATGCTTACGGACACACACACACACACACACACACACACACACACACACACACACACACACACACAAACACACACATATATATATATATACATATATATATATACAAATTTGAACGAATGGTGTTTTGGCATCTGGGGACCTCAAAATGAAAAGTTATGGTCTCGGGCTTAAGTCTTACCTTGAGACCTGCGGTAATAGCTTCTTCCCTATAGGGGAAATTCGCTAAAAGGAATTGGAACATTATTATTACATATACTATTATATAGCTATGTGAAGAAGCATTGAAATATGTTGTCAACAATTTTAAATTCCTGTAAATCATCTTATATGTGTTTCAGAAAACTTTTCCCAGGGAATAAAAATTATGTTCCTGTTATGTTATGTTATGTTGCTGTTTTTAAAACAACACTACATCATGAAACACTTAACAATTAATTAGTTTTTGTGCCAGCTGGCAATGTACATCGTCTTCTAACACAAGGCTATTTATTCTACTGATTGAATCAAATAACACTGTATAATATTATCATTGACGTTTAAGTCCAATGGAACAGTCCTGACAGCCAAACTTGCAAATTAAAAAAATTAAAAACACTCACATAATTATAATTAAATTTTGTATATGTATACAGGTACTGTCAAAATTATAGTTGGTGAATACAATTAAAAATATTTTTGGTGATTATAAACGAGTAGAAAAATTGAAAGAAAATACTTAACTAAGCTAACATTGGAAATTTAAAGGACAAATCTCGTAGGGTTTACATTTTCTAAACCCCAATAAGGTGCATCTTGGGTAAAAGAGCCTCCAGTCATACCAAAGTGGGTTATGACATCATGAAGAGAATGAAGTTTTGGTCTTTGAAACTCACAGTTCAACGATTATTAAAATTATACAGATTCAGCTACCGTCGTAATATTATTATTATGTCACAATGTTAAACCACCAAAGAATTCAAAATTGTTCATGGCGATCCAAAACTTGAAATAAATACACCCTCGTGAATTGAATAAAACAAGTTATTATCGCTACAACCCACTCTAAACGCAAATTGCCGAACTAGTCACTACTAACATGAGTTGAGCACATGTCGACCGTGGCGAATGAATTTTTGGGCTGCGGGTGGAAAAAACGACACTCAGGCCAACAGATGGGCTAGGGGCGCTCGAAATGACGCGCTTTTTACATACATCGACTTTTAATAGGGGGCGTTGCTCGTCAAACTATGTTAGGGGCAATCCAAGATCGGTTATACGGTCGCTTTGGTGGGGCGGCGGAATTGGTTTTGAATATTAAAAACTGCACCGAACCACCAAAGAGGGTATGTTTAGCTAGAGGGAGTTTTGAGAGCTAAATAATGGTGGCAAAGGTAACACCATTAAAACCATTAAAGGTGGTGGTGCTTTAGTTAGCTCGTGGCCTCTATTAGTACACTAACCGATTATTTCCTTTTTAAGTTTTGCCGAGTCGCACGCGCAAATCACTCGTGTATATGTGACCGAGTATTCCAAGTGCACGAGCCCCACTTCCGGTTCCAGTATAAAATTATATAACCTGTAACCTTTTGAAATTATGATCAGGTAGAAAATTGTAATATATTATATATATTATTCTGGGCATTCTGGCTGAATAGCGTAGTGGTTAGAGCGCTTTTACACAAATTGCTGTTGTGCTTTTTTTCCCACAATCTATGAGGCTTGCTGATAGATCCTTCGACAAATATTTAAATGTTATCAAGGTTCAAAACTGGATGCAGAGTTTATTGGCCGTTGGGCTAACAATAAATGATACTAACTACAGAATCAGTAATAATATTATACGAGGCATCTCATTCATTCTGCATTCAACATTCTTTTATAATCGCCTTTCTCATATAATCAGACATAAGCATGTAGATTTTAAAAGTCTTAAATTTATTAAAATATTTAGTAATTTAATAAATAATAAATATGTACAGTGAACGTTATGAATCGATATACTGTACTTCGTTAAGTGTGTCAGTTTGAATGTCACAGAATACTGAACTGGCTGCTGTAGCATATGTATATTTCTGTAAAGTTAATATGTATAATCGTTTCCCGCACACAATGATATTCCTATAATGGCTTACGATGATTCGGAATTACTTACATTTACTCACACTCCATTTGACAATGAGAAAAGAGCATTATCAAATTCAGTACAGCCGTTTTCTTATATGACACAAACAAAATTAGTGTACCCGACAGACAGACATTTTTTAAATACCGAATTCGTCTTCTCTGATGTAAGAAACATCTCAAAATTTCCACATTTTAAGCTAAGTACAGACAAAACAATAATTGTATTTATTTATGTTATGTTGAAGACATCGTAGAAATAACGGATTGTCGTCTCCTTTACATAAAATAAAATTGAACCTTCCATTTATTTTAGGACCTTCTAACATTATACCTAAACTTTATGGCTACATTCAAATCAATAATAACAATTTTACACTTATATAGTTGGTGATTTGATTTGAAACCTTTAATTCAACATTACATCGTCAACTAGTTCAAATCGGTTCCCTAGATGTGAAATATATGGGCAATTTACTCTCCGCATGGTTCCTAGATATTATCTCTGGCCACAATTGGCCTCCACCGTCTGTCTGTTTGCGTTACGCCGCCGCCGTATCATATGATAATACCCGTCCCCTTCCCCGGCGATAACCGTAATACAGTTATACGGCCTGTGTGACGAATAGGCTTAGTTCTTTGAGGGGGCCCCACGGGACCCGGTCCCCGAGGTCGTCATATGCCGGCCAAGCCCGATTAGGCTAGGCCCCACAGTCGATTAGGGATGATAATTTATACATCCCTAAACTCTATTGAAATCTTGTTAATGGTAAATACTCAGGAAAAGGGAAAAGCTTTGGTTAAAAGTGCCTTCTTTAGTGAACAGAATGTAATAATATCGATAAAATACTATATTTTGTTTCAAGAGGGCAACGTGATAAAAACCATGTAATTAAGATTGAATGAATTGGACAGGGATAAGTTTTTTATAAACAACGCTGATCGGAATACCGTATTAGCTGTATGGCTGTATTAGCTTGATCAGTACCATTTAATAAGTCAGAACTATGACATAAATTAGTTAATATGATCTGTTGTTGAGATTCTCAAACAAGTTTAGTGTTTTAAACGATCATATAATGAATGTTGCATGAGTGATATGTCTCAATTAGACTCGTTGCGGTCTATTCGTATTCGGTTTCTCCACCTTGTGCCAGTTATATTGTAGGCTTGAGCAGCTGTCTGTATTGTTGCCAACGTTGCGTCGCGTGGCGTTGATTGTTGATAGTCCATTTGAACGTTCAACAGTGTGGTATCACTGGCGCTGCCATGAAACCTAGGAGCACGTCGTCGCTGCCTCTCCTCAATTTCCCCCTAAATTGTCTTTCCTTCGCCACCTAAAGTTAAGAAAACCCTTCTGTAAGTTAATAACATTATGACCAAAGTCAATCGTTGTTGCCTATGAACTTCTGAGGACTTTGGACCACGTATTCCAGAGATGGATTTGATTTTACTGAAGATCTGGAGATCCAATTCTGCGTCCACACATAACCTAGATTAGGTGAGAGTCCAGATATAACCTGTTTGGAAAATATTATTTTCCAACAACACATCGTAAATCAGCTATTTTCTACTTACCTAGCAAAAAGTCTTTTTGGCTTGTTGCAACTTAGTTTTTCGCTCAATGCGACTTACTTTTCCGCTCATTGACGGTAGTAAACAGTTGATTGATCGTTGCTTTAGACCAAGCTAACTGACTCGGTGTTTATAACGTTAATCTCGTGAATTCAACGAAAATTTATGAAAATTAATTTGTTATCTTGTGTGGTATCCAAAATTGCAGTTATAGGAAATCTTTTGTATGTAATTGGAGTGTTAAGTGTATATCAGAGAAAGACCTACTTTATGCTATTAATACATAAATAACTATTTCTGTTATGGCGCACGTCTCCTTGCTTCTTCATTTTAAACCATCCTCTAAACTAAATTAATAATGGGCTCAAACCACGAAAGGTATCACGGTTTTACCAAAAGACTAATGATTTAACAGCTATATCACTTCAATTGACTTTAAAAGTTCAAAATATTGAATTAAACAAAATATAATACCCCCCGTCGCAGCAAACCTGCGTACTCAGCGAATTTCCAATGCATTGATATGTTTCTCACTAGTACATAAAGCCACTCACCAAGTTTGACAAAAATACATTCATAAATAAGTGATTTATTACATTTTATTTATTCCCCATAAGAATAACATTAGGACTGAGTACGCAGGTTTGCTGCAACGAGGAAGATAAGAAATGAGTTTTTATGCAATTATCAATGTAACTGAACCAGGTGAAGCTACTTACCATGTTTTATTAATTTATGTTCATAATTAAGGGAGATATAAAACTTTACTTATTCTCCATAAGAATAACATTAGGGCTGAGTATGCAGGTTAGCTGCTACGGGGACAATCAACAAAACATTTATTTTTTGTGCAATTATCAATATACCAGTACAACATGAAGCCACATACCAAATTTCATCAATATACATTTATAAATAATCAAGATATCAAATTTTATTTATTCTCCATAAGGATAACATTGGACAACGTACTGTGTTTAGCACTTTGAATATCTCTGCAACGGTTTGACGTAGAATCACAATTTAAACACCAAAATGATTGTTTTGTGGAGCTGAAGTGATTGGTAAAAGAAAATGTGAAGTTTAAAGTAAAATTAACTGAGGAAAAGCCAAAAACCTTTTTCCCATAAGATTAACATGGGAGATTTTATGAGCATGTTTTTTGGATTTTTTCCGCAACCACTTAACCTAGGTTAATAATTCAAAATACCATATTATTTGTTTTTTTAAGCTCTATAACATGGTCTAAACCTAAATTAAGTGTTTTAAAAATTTTAGGGTAAAAAATGCAAAAAACTGATTTTTTGAAAATTTAAAACCCCCATAAACCCCCCTTCCCATAGTCCGATTTTTCTGGTTTTCGAACTTAAAGTCATAAATGTCAGTTTACACATTTGAGCCAAATTTCATCGAAATCGGACGTTTTTTACTCAAGTTATCGCATTCACGGACACATATATAGATATATATATATATATATATATATATATATATATATATATATATATATAGATATATATACACATATATATAAATTTGAACGAATAGTGTTTTGGACATCTGGGGACCTCAAAACAAAAAGTTATCATGGTCTCGGGCTTAAGTCTTACCATGAGACCTACGGTAATAGCTTCTTCCCTATAGGGGAAATTCGCTAAAAACAGGCATTTCATATGCCACGCGTTAAAAGAGAATAAAAACTATTTTCACTTTTAAAGTCTCATTGCCAGTCTTTTACACTGAGAAGGTAAAAAGTTTTGAAGCTAACATTATCTTTGTACGGGGAAGGTACGATTACGAAATATCTCGTAGAGTACGAGGCTAATGAGTTGACACGGTGGTTATTTGTACTTTTGGTTTGTTGATCACTCGTTCTGCCAACCTACCTCCTACAACTGGAGCCCCAGAAAATTTGAATTAGTAGATTATTTTAAATAATTTCTTGAGTAGTATGATTTGTATTGTTACAATTAAACAATATTTTATGAATGTCAAGGCTCTAGTACGACAACTACAGTTCCAAAGCCGCGTCGTCCCCACACAAAGGCACGCCGGGGAAGAGTCGCGGGTAAACCACGAACTGACTCTTGGACTCGTTATCCTCCCGATAATTTTGACAATTATCAAATTGGGGCTCGAGGCGCGCGTGCGGCGGTAATGGGGCCCTCCCCCACTAGCCCCATCTGATACCGCACAAAGGGCACGACACCCGTAACACTTTTTTAGAATTAATTCTGGTATCGATTTTATTAAATCGCACACTCGTCCACGTAACAGCACTCGGGCACGCGGCAGATAATGGATCTGTTGCTTTGAATGGCTCCTCCACGGGGTGAGGTTAAAGAGTTGGAGGCGTCTTTGTTTGGTCATGTTTAACTGTAATACACGTAGTCACTGTAAAAAAACACGTCTGAAAAAATGTTTTCCAATTTTCTAAAGTGCAGAAAAGTTTATAATACATTTACATAGATAAGTAAGTGACATTTTTAACTAGACATTTTGGGCGTTTAGCAAATCGCAGGATGATGCGGGAGGGCTTAAGTTAAAGTTCTTGATCCCAGGAACTCGGGAAGAATAGCAGAATTTCCAAAAAGATACCGGTAAATGAGAAATAACGTAAAACATTCCCCCATAAAAAAAGCATGAGGATTTAAAAACGTCTGCTTTATTTGCATTAAAACATGTGATTAAGTTCTACTTTGTTTACGAACTGGGCATATTTCCTACTTATATTTTGTTATTTTCCTCAGGATATAAAGAGTAAACAAAACCAGACGAGGCAGAGTATTGGAGCAAGGTTAGCGTCTGTGGTCCCTTCAAGCCGCTACTTATACTGCTCGTAGCCGCTAGTTGCAGAGGAAGCTGGTAGAAAACCAAGGTCTCTCGTAACTGGAAGTTTGTATTCCCTATCTTTCCTGAGTTTCATGACATCTTCTTTACCATCCAAAACATACTGCCTCGACTCCCTTGACACCTACACATGACGGTTGTTCGGTTTTCGGGTTTTTGCGGTCGGTTACGGCCCCAAATTGCACCAGACTGGGGGAGGAGGGGGTAATGCCCCCCATCACTCCTCCCCCGCCGAGGGCTCTCCTGCTCTATCATTATGTCTTTATGATGTACATACTTGATTATAATTATTAGTTGCACTCACCTGATTTGTGGACTATTTCTTCTTTTTCTCTTTGTTTGATCCGCTGCCTATTTCCTTCGGGGTTGGTTTCCTGCCTGGTTTTGGTTTCGGGGAAACTTTCCAGAATTTCGTTTTTATGCGATGAAATACGAACCTTAATCTAAGTTAATGATTAGGCGTTTAACTATAGATCTTTATAAGGAAATTACGCGATTAAAATTTTTTTTAAAGTATGAGAATGAAATGCTCAACACAGTAAAAGTGGAAGCTCTTTATGAGATACATATTTGAATTAGCTTATGACATAATACGCCACAATTGTCCTCACTATTAATACAACATATAAACTACTACGTTAAAACAATAACACTTTTAATTGTCAACTATGAACCTCTTAGTAAATAGTGTTTGCATATTTAAAATGCATAATTGTAAACAAATTATATTATTTGAAATTTTTTTAGTATTTACAATGATTTTGTTTTTTTAGGAACATTGTTATAAAATGTTTTAAACTTTAAACACTTTGTTCAAAAAATTGTTTAAAAAGTTCAAAAATATCAAGATGATTTTTATATTTGTTTTGTTATGGATATTTGTTAGCAAATTTCCTATTAAATATTGAGATGCTAGAATAACGGCCCTCGTGGTGAGACTGAAGTTCGGGACCCCAACAGAAGTTCCTAACGTGATCTCATGTTCACATTTTGGTGGTTGGCTACACGAAACATTATAAATAGTCCTACAAATTGATAGGTGTCTCACGAAAGGTATCTCAAACAGATTGCAGACGAACCAGTTGATCTAGAAGGATGAAATAAAATCGTTTCCGACTAAATTCACTCCAAGGAATAACGTAAACATATTTTTAATTGGTTACAAATACAGGATTTTCCAAAAACCGAAGGTCACTAGTTCGAATTTCGGAATTTTCAAATATAAACATTGTCATGTTTTACATAATTTTAAAGCTCTACTGCAGAAACACATTTTGGCAAAAAGAGAACCCACTTATCTCTTTCCGTTTCAAATTGGCGGCCATGTGTTTGAAAAACACTGACATTTACGGAATGCCCTGTAACTGCTAAACCACAAGACTATATATTAATTGTTCTGATTGAAAATTCTTGCAGAAAAACTAAAGTTGGCCGCCATACCGAAAAAATGGCGGAACATTTTTGGGAACCAAATGCATTTTAAAACGGAAATTAAAAAAGTACACATAGTCCCCCATAAGAAGTTAGCTGTCAGACATAAAATAAAAAGGTTAACTGTTGGATCAATTTAGGCTGGACACCTGTTTTGAAAGAGAAATAACAGTTAGATCAAAATTAAAATATTTATGGGAATATACCCTTTATTGTAAAGGTATGAAATACTAACATTTTTAGTTTAATCATGTATTCCTACTGCAAATGATAGGCCTAAATAGAGTTAGTAATTATTGGGATTTAATAACTTGTCATTAAAATATAGTATTGAACTAATCCTCAATCTTCAGCCAGTAAAGACTACACGGCACGGCGCTATCTTTTACTTTCTCCCCTTATACATAGTATATGGAGAAAGTATTGTTTTCGTCAAAATTTTCGAATTTGAGTTGTTAGTGGAAATATTCTTTTGGTGCTCCCTGAACCCAAAAAAGTGATTTTTATGTGATGTCTGTGTGTCTATCTGTCTGTATGGATGTGTACAGAGCTAGAGCTCTAACCAATGGTCCGATTTTTATGAAATTTGGTATGTAGGTACTAATCCACGATATATCCAAGTATTTTTTTCATTTTTTGGAATTTTTGATTTTTAAGGGTAACTATCCTCCAAAAACTGCCAAAAAACATGTAAAATCAAGATTTCTCAAAAACGGCTCGAACGATTTTGATTAAACTTTAGTCATTTGTAGAACTATAGTTTTCCAACAAAACGACACCACCCGCATTTCTGTAAAAATTCGGGTTCAGAAATTACAAGACTTAAAATATCAAAAATTCAGTTTTTGGGATTTTTCATTAAAAACCCATAAATATAAAAAATATTACTATTCACCATTAAAAAGAGCTCAAAAACCTAAATAATTTAGTATTTTGAATTACTATTCTACGATTACTGGTTGCGGAGAAAATTTAAATTTTCATTTTGCGGTTAACGCAGTACGTTGTCCAATGTTATTCTTATGGGAATACAAAAATTACTATTTCTCTCTTATTTATTGATCAATTTCGTTCAAACTTGATGTAATTGTCAAGTTAGAATTGACCAACAGAGGAAATTTGAAATATATTGCCCCTTAATAACCCTGAGGGGGGGGGAATAGGGGGCATTTCCCCTCTTAAAACCACGTGTGTAGCGATGGATTCTGTGGTGCCTCCTGAACAGGGATTTGGGTGGATATTTTTGAAAATAAATTGTTTACAAGATTTTCTGTACGTGCTTTGTATTCTATAATTAGTAAATAAAAAGCAATTTATTCATTAAAGTTGGGCTAAAGGAAGAAAGTATGTGTCAGTTTCCTGATCCCGTTTATTTTACTATAAGACTGCATTGCAACAGTCAAGTCAAAGTCTAATTCTGAAATCTTTTCATCAGTTCACCTGCATATTTCTTGTGTGTTCGTAGTGTAGTTGCCCCATAGGTAAAACTTGATTATGAGGGTAAAAATTAATTAAACTTTAGGCCATACAAAGGGATAAAAGAGTGCCTCACAAACTTTCAAATGACAGTTCAGAGCCAGTAAAGTTTCTTCATTGAAATGACTGAGTAAGAAGAACTTCCTTTCATCCATCACCATTTTCTCCCAGTTTATAGTTTTACATATAACTTTAACAAGCTGTTTAGTAGTAAACATTTACGTCTCAGACTATTGATACCAAAACAAGTATAGCGAAGTCATATTCAATATTGAAGTACATTTCACAGCTTTTGTTAAAAATTTTCAAAAATTGCCAAACTTACAACAACAATTAAATTCTAAATTTTTGTCCTAGTCCTAAGCTATGTACTACAAATAGCGAATTAGTAATATATAACATGTATTTTATATGGGGAAATGATTTTTATGTGACAAATTCTTTGTTTAAATTTTTGACAAATCCTGTTTGCTAATAATACTATTTATATTGGAGGTGCACATAAATATATTGGAAATATATATATATATATATATATATATTTGTATCTCCAATATAAAAAATAATAATATATATTGCAATTTTAATAATAATATATATATATATATATATATATATATATATATATTATTTTAAACATTTTAAACACAGTACCCTGGTTTAAAATGTTTAAAATAATAATTATATTAGTAGCCCTTTTTACTGAAATTTACATATATATGTATATTTATTTATCGTGCGAAAATACTAATTCAATGAGTTACCTGAATTTAATGAGTAGTAATGTTTTTTTATCTGTGATTAATTGTCCTACCAGAATAGTTGTAACTTCTAGTTCTAGTCTCAATCACATTTGCATCAACGATAAATACTTTGGTAATTTGAAAACTGCAATTTTCGACGGGTCTTATGGATCATTTACTTTTAGGACTAAAATATGAATGATGCCTCCGAATCACTTTATACTACCAAAAAGGTTTAAATTACCTGATGATACTGCCAAGTGATCCAATGCCATGGTACAACTATCACTGGTTTAAACCTCAGGCAACTAAGTGAGATAGGACTATCCATTATAGGACAAATGTTGTTTATTTTGACCCATACAAAAACCTGGTGAAGTTTTGGTCAGTAATTTTGGGGCACCCTGTAGTATATATATAGATATATATTTATGTATGTGTCCGTATAAGGACAATTACTCTCATAAAAAAGGTCCGATCTTAATTAAATTTGGTATAATGTGTAAAACGAGTTCGAAAACCAGACGGATCGGACCATTTTGGGGGGTTTTGTACCCCACAAATGGTTTTTTTAATTGCTTACATAAAATCTTTGACAAGGTCAAATTTTAGTTTTCATAATTTGATTCAGCGTAAAAAAACAAACAATTTGGTGATTTAATCATTGCTCTACGTCAATTGGTTACTGAGATATTGAAAATGCCTGTGTTTAGGTGTTTTGTAGGTGTTTACGTTGTCTAATGTTATTCTTATGGAGAAAAAGAAAAATTTGATACCTCGCTTATTTATGAACATAAACTGACGAAATTTGGAATATGGCTTCATGTGGATGTGGTTTATTGTTGTTTGCACAAAAAAATTGTACACCTATGGTTCTCGTAGCAGCAAACCTAGGTACTCGGTCCCCATGTTTTTCTTATGGAGAATAATTAAAATGTTATATAACGCTTATTTATAAGTGTATATGGATGAAACTTGGTATGTGACTTCACTTAGATGAGTTCTATTTATATTTGCATAAAAACCCATTATTTTGTCTTCCTCGTTGCAGCAAACCTGCATACTTATTCCCAATGTTATTCTTATGGAGAATAATTAATATTTTAAATATCGGTTTTTTGTGAATTTATTTCCTATGAATTCTGGAAAGTGGCTTAATGTTGTTACTGATACATATATATTCATTGGAAATTTGCTGAGTACGCAGGTTTGCTGCGACGGAATATTCTTATTTTCGATAAGAATAACATTATAGCTGCTGAGTACGCAGGTTTGCTGCTGTGGGGACGACAAAATATGGGTTTTGTATGCAAATATCAGTAAACTCCAACTATATGAAGCTGCATACCAAGTTTCATACGTACTGTGTTTATCACTTTCAATATCTCGGTAACCAATTGACTAGAGCGGTGATCAAAAAACCAAATTGCATGGTTTTTAAGCTGAATTCATTGGTGAAAAATAAAGTTTCATTTACTAAAATATGATATGTATAATGGTGAGATCTGTCTGGTTTTCAAAATCATGAAAATAAATAAATGGCTGCCTTACACGTTCATGCCAAATTTCATCATGGACTTTTGTTTACAAAAGTTATTGTGCCTACGGACACACACACACACACACACATATATATATATATATATGTTACTAAACAATTCTCAATGTAGGGCTGCTATTATTAACAGATTTTAAAAAGGGTGCTCAGTTGGATTTTTATTTTCTAATATATATATATATATATATATATATATATATATATATATATATATATATATATATATATATATATATATATATGTTGGTCTTAAAATAAAATAATTAAAACAGGGTACTGTGTTAAAAATGTTTAAAATAGTAATTATACATACATATATATGAATTTGAACGAATGGTGTTTTTAGCATCTGAGGATGTCAAAAGCAAAAGTTATCATGCCGACTACGGTAATAGCTTCTTCTTTCTCTATAGGGGAAACTAGCTAATACAATGGCAATTACTTCATCAGTATTTATAGTCAATGACAATACTAGAAATAAATACCCCTGTCGCAGCAAACCTGCATACTCAGCGAATTTCCTATACATATGTAATTATATATATAATATGTATATATTATATACACAGGGTGAGTCAGATCACCCGTCCAGCATGTATAACGGGAGATCGGTTTGGTCACAGGTTTGATCAGGACGCAGGTTTGCTGCTATGGGAACCATCGAAAAAATATTGTTTTTATTGGACAATTATCAATAGACCGCGACGAGATGAGGCCATATACCAAGTTTCATCCTGGCGAGATATACAATATTTGTCTTATTCTCCATAAGAATAACATTGGACAACATACTGTGTTTAGCACTTTGAATATCTCTGTAATCAATTGACGTAGTAAAATCATCAAAACACCAAATTGTTTGATTGTTTAGGCCCAATACAATGGTTAAAAGTAAAATTAGATTTCTTAAAATATTATGTGTAGAAAACTAAAAAAAAAAAACATTTTTAAGGTATAAAACCCCCCTGCAATACCTCTTAGGAAAAAGCAGTCTGTCTGGTTTTAAAACTTAAAGTCATAAATGTTGCTTTACACGTTTGTAACAAATTTAATCAAAATCGGACCATTTTAGCGAATTTCCCCTATAGAGAAGAAGCTATTACCGTAGGTCTCATGGTAAGACTTAAGCCCGAGACCATGATAACTTTTCATTATGAGGTCCCCAGATGCCAAAAACACCATTCGTTAAAATTTATATATATATATATATTTATATATATATATATATATGTGTGTCCGTAAGCACGATAACTCTCGTAAAAATGTCCGATCTTAATGAAATTTGGTACAAATGTGTAAAGTACCATTTATTTGAACGAGTTCAAAAACCAGATGAATCGCACCATCCGAAGGGGGTTTTTTGGGGGGTTTTGTACCCCAAAAATGTGTTTTTTGGGGTTTTCACACGTGAGTTTAATTTAAATCAAATTTTAATTTATACCATTGAATTCAGCTTAAAAAAACAAACAATTTGGTATTTTGATCATTGCTCTACGTCAATTGGTTACCGAGATATTGAAAGTGCTAAACACAGTACGTTGTCTAATGTTATTCTTATGGAGAAAAAGAAAAATTTTATATCTCGCTTATTTATGTACATAAACCGGCGAAATTTGATATATGGCTTGATCTGGTTGTGGTTTATTGTTGTTTTCACAAAAAAACAATTTTTCGCCTATGGTTCCTGTAGCAGCAAACCTAGGTACTTAGTCCCCATGTTATTCTTATGGAAAATACTTAAAATGTTATATATCGCTTATTTATGAATGTATATGGATGAAACTTGGTATGTGACTTCACTAAGATGAGTTCTATTGATATTTGCATCAAAACCCATTATTTTGTGTGCCTTGTTGCAGCAACCTGCGTACTCATCCCCAATGTTATTCTTATGGAGAATAATTAATATTTTAAATATCGCTTGTTTGTGAATACATTTATTATGAATCCTGTTAAGTGTTTTAATGTGTTGTTATATATTCATTGGAAATTCGCTGAGTATGCAGGTTTGCTGCGATGGGGGTATTTATATATGTGTATATATATATATATATATGTGTGTGTGTCCGTAAGCACGATAACTCTCGTAAAAAAGGTCCGATCCTAATGAAATTTGGTACAAACGTGTAAAGTACCATATATTTGAACGAGTTCGAAAACCAAATGAATCGCACCATCCGAAGGGGGGTTTTGTACCCCAAAAATGGGTTTTTTGGGGTTTCCACGTGTAATTTTTATTAAAATCAAATTTTAATTTCCACCATTGAATTCAGCATAAAAAAACAAACAATTTGGTATCTTGATCATTGCTCTACGTCAATTGGTTACTGAGATATTTAAAGTACTAAACACAGTACGTTGTCTCATGTTATTCTTATGGAGAAAAAGAAAAATTGTTTATCTCGCTTATTTATGAACATAAACTGACGAAATTTGGTATATAGCTTCATCTGGTTGTGGTTTATTGTTGTTTGCTCAAAAAAAATTTTTCACGTATGGTTCCCGTAGCAGCAAACCTAGGTACTTGGTTCCCATGTTACTCTTATGGAAAATAATTAAAGTGTTATATATCGCTTATTTATGAATGTATATGGATGAAACTTGGTATGTGACTTCACTTAGCTGAGTTCTATTGATATTTTGCATAAATCCCCATTATTTTGTGTTCCTTGTTGCAGCAAACCTGCGTACTCATCCCCAATGTTATTCTTAAGGAGAATAATTAATATATTTCTTATGAATCCTGTTAAGTGGCTTAGTGTGTTATGTTATAATTCATTGGAAATTCGATGAGTATGCAGGTTTGCTGCGACGGGGGTATTTACTTTTTCCCTCTATACATATTATATGGAGAAAGTATTGTTTTTGTCAAAATTTTTGAATTTGAGTTATTAGTGGAAATATTCTTTTTGGTGCTCCCTGAACCCAAAAAAGTGGTTTTTACGTGATGTGATGTGATGTGATGTGTGTGTGTGTGTGTGTGTGTGTGTGTGTGTGTGTGTGTGTGTGTGTGTGTGTGTGTGTGTGTGTGTGTGTGTGTGTGTGTGTACAGAACTAGAGCCCTAACCAATGGGCCGATTTTTATGAAATTTAGTATTTAGGTATCCACGATATCTCCAGTTGTTTTTTCATTTTTTTGAATTTTTGATTTTTAAGGGTAATTATCCCCCAAAAACCGCCAAAAAACAGGAAAAATCTAAATTTCTCAAAAACGGCTCTAACGATTTTGATTAAACTTTAGTCGTTTGTAGAACTTTAGTTTTCCAACAAAATGACACTACCCGCATTCCTGTAAAAATTCGGGTTCAGAAATTACAGGACTTAAAACATAAAGAATTCAGTTTTTTTTTGATTTTTCATAAAAAGACATAAATACAAAAAATATTACTATTCACCATTAAAAAGAGCTCAAAAACCTAAATAATTTAGTATTTTGAATTACTATTCTACGATTGCTGGTTTCGGAGAAAATTGAAATTTTCATTTTGCGGTAAACGCAGTACGTTGTCCAATGTTATTCTTATGGGGACTACAAAAATTACTATTTCTCTCTTATTTACTGATAAATTTCATTCAAACTTGATATGCTTGTCAATTTAGCATTGACCAACAGAGGACATTCGAAATATGTTGCCCCTTAATAACCCTGGGGGGGGAATAGGGGGCATTTCCCCTCTTAAAACCACGAGTGTAGCAATGGATTCTGTAGTGCCTCCAAAGCAGGGATTTGGGTGGATGTTTTTTTAAAACAAATTGTTTACAAGATTTTCTGTACATTCGACCGTGCTTTGTATTCTATATTTAGTAAATAAAAAGTAATTTATTCGTTAAAGTTGGGCTAAAAGGGAGAAAGTATGTGTCAGTTTCCTAATACCGTTTATTACTAAAGTTATCGTGCCTACGGACACATATATATATATATGTACTAGCTGTCCTGACAGATGTTGTCCTGTCCTAATGTCATTGAATTTGTTTTATGTCAAATACTCGTTCATTTTCAAGATGAGCTCGTTCGCTTTGCTCACCCGCCTCCCGGTAGAGTTTGAGTTGCGATTCAAGTAGATTAGTTATTTCCTTAATGAACATATATTTATGCACTTCAAGTATGTTTAGATATAATCCTTGTTAACAGCTGGTTGGTATAACTAAATCAAATGAACTTTGATTAAATCAATGGGAACATTGAAGGCCAGTGGGACAGAGCCCTTAGGTCGGATTAACAATTTTCTTTTATCAGATCCTTGTCCTGACATTAATGAACACAACAAAAAGATAATTATTCAATTTGGTATACTCATTCTCTAGTTATGGCGTGACATAGGGAAATAGGGATTTATTTTTATATATTAAGATAAGATAAGATATACAGTATTGAACGAATGGTGTTTTTGACAACTGGAGACCTCAAAACAAAAAGTTATCATGGTCCCGGGCCTAGGTCTTACCATGCCGACTACAGTAATAGCTTCGTCCTTATCGGGGAAATTCGCGAAAATGAAAAGATATTGCCTCGGCACAATTTAGAGTTCTTTACAAAGAAACCGTCATATATTGGGATAAAATTGTTTTAATTCATTCCAAAAGAAATTAAAGATTTACAGAAAAATTGCAAATTTAAGTTGTTATTAAAAGATTTCTTAATAGACAAAGCTTGTTCTTCAATAGACGAGATGTGTAGGTAGAGTAATTTGATTTATTTAAGACGTAACATTAATTTATTGACGCTACTTTATGAACCAATATACTAATGATGAATAAAGAGATTTTTGATTTGATTTGATTTGAGTCCGGCAATCCACGCCCTCAACTGGCAAATTATCTGTCCGCTATTATAGTTGATCACACCATTTCATTAAAGAAACTAGGGGCTGAAGGAAGAGTATTTTGCTCTAAGGGCGCATGGGGGCCTGGGGCCACAAGGAGCCTCAAAGGGGAATAAAAAAATTGTCCTCAAAAATAATTAATTTGTGTGTAGGGCCTATAACTTTGACTAAAATACATTATTCAGCTATAAAAGCTTTACGTTTAGACCATGTATCATACCCAAAATTTTAAGTTTATCTTAGTCATAATGAAGTTCTCACTGTATATTGTGGGATGAACTAAGTGATGGATATACACAACAATGACCAGTTGTTTACCTATTTTTTTATTTTTTTATTTTTGTACTGATTTAATAATTATGACTCTTCATTCCCACTAGTCGTATATCCCATCATCATGTATAAATCTTGTAGGAAATTTTATAATCTTTAAAACTGGTGTGAAGGCATTTTTGCCTACGGCACAATGCGTAAGTGAGTTATTAAGGAAATAGTAACAAATTACAGTTTTTAGACGTTTTTTTTCAAGAAAGTTTAGTTCAATTTTTAATTTTTCAAAAAAAATCATAATTGTTACAAAATATTACTATTCACCATTAAAAAGTGCTCACACTAAATAAATTAGTATGTTGAATTAGTATTCTACAATTGCTAGTTGCAGAGAAAATTGAGATTTTCATTTAGCGGTAAACGCAGTACGTTGTCCAATGTTATTCTTATGGGGAATACAAAAATAACTATTTCTCTCTTATTTACTGATCAATTTCATTAAAACTTGATATGCAGATCAAGTTAGCAATGACCAACAGAGGATGTTCGAAATAAGTTGCCTCTTAATAACCCTGGGGGGACAAGGGGGCATTTCCTCTCTCAAAACCACTGCGTGTAGCAACGGACTCTATAGTGCCTCTCAAAAAGGGATTTGGGTGAATATTTCTGAAAAAAACTATTTTAGACAATTTTCTGTACATTTATCTATACTTCATATTCTATATTTAGTAATAAACAATTTTTTTAAATTAAAGTTTGGCTAAAAGGGAGAAAGTATGTCTCAGTTTCCTGATACCGTTTATTTTTAATTAACTTACCACTAGAGATTAACACAGGTAACAGTCTAAATTGTTTTACTTTTAAAGTTGAGTGGGATAATTGACAAAATGAGGCCAAACTCAAGATTTAAGGTTTATACTAGATTTTAGGGAAGGATATTTATAATTATGATACTATAAATTCTAATCTCTTACAGTAATATCAACATAGATTCAATTTTGTTAATCTTCCATCACTTGCAGGGACGTTTATAAATAAACTACTCGCAAATCTACACATTTAAAAAATTCCTGCTTTTTGTTCACTCACTTCTTGAAGTTAATGCTTAACCGATTTTGATGATTCTTTTTTTTATTTTTATTTCAAGTTCTAAGTCGCTGTGAAGCCAGAATTTCGATTTAGGTCCCAGGGCTCTGCCCCAGATTTCCAAGTTCCCATGTTCATATTGAGGAGAGTTTTATTAGGTTTATGTCACACGTGTTTTTTTCTTAATTCAATAAACAGCTGTTATAAAGATTATACCAGTAATTTTTTGCGGGGGGGGGGGGCAGCTCTGTGATTTATAAAAACTGTGACAGTTGTGTGTGCTGCATTCTGTTAGTCTGGTTAGCCTGTGGAACTACTATGCATCAAGATCAGCTGTTAGTATTTTCAGCAGCTCAAACAAAAATGAATGTCCATTAAGGAATACATGGGAACTTTGTCAGGGTCTCTGGCGGGGCAGATCAGGATTAAAACCATTTAATTTTCCTATTTTATTCCTAGAATCAGTGTACAAAATTCCAACTCTCTAGGGATTGTAAATGGGAAATAGGAGAATTGTGATGAGTGAGTGAGTCAATCAGTGAGTGAGTAAGAGCTTTGCCTTTTGTAGGTACAAAGAAATTCAAATAGCAAACCTGCATACTCAGCAAATTTTAAGTGGTACTTAAAATGTCGGTTTTATGTCCCACTTACCAACATGAAGCCACTTACCAACTTTCAGCAAAGTAACTTATATTCATAAATAAGTGAAATATGACATTTGATTTATTCTCCATAAGAAAAACATTAGAACTAAGTATGCAGGTTTGCTGCATCTAAGAACACAAAAATCGGGTTTTTATGCAGAAGAAGCAACATACGAAGTTTTACTAACTTATTATGTTCATTAACAAGCAAAGATATCACACGTTTCGTAAACGTGTAAACGTAAACGTGTCTCCAAAAGAATAACATTACAGCAGCTGAGTACGCAGGTTTGCTGCCACGGGGACAGACAAAACATGGATTTTGTTTGCAAATATCAGTAAACCCCAACCACATGAAGCCACGTACCAAGTTTAATTAATATATGTTCATTGATAAGCGAGATATAAAATTTTACTTATTCACCATAAGATTAACATTGGAAAATATACTGTGTTTGACACTTTAAATATCTGGGGAACCAATTAACGTAGAGCGTTGATCAAAATACTAAATTGTATGTATTTTTAGCTTAATTCAATAGTGTACAGTAATCCAAAGTTTAGCTTTAAAAATAATTGTATATAATAAGTTAAAGAAAACCATTTTTGGGGTACAAAACCCCCTCTAAAGTTGTGCGACCTGTCTGGTTTTCGAACTCATGAAAATGTTTATACCAAATTTCAACAAGACCGGACTTTTTTTACGAAAGTTATCGTGCCTGCGGAGCCATATATATATGAATTTGAACAAATGGTGTTTTTGGCATCTGGGAGCCTCAAAACTAAAAGTTATCATGGTCCCTGGCCTAGATCTTACCATGCCAACTACAGTAATAGCTTCTTCCCTATAGGGGAAATTCGCTAAAATAACTATTTAAAAAAAATTGTAATCATTAATTATTAGCGAATTTCCCCTATAGGGAAGAAGCTATTACCGTAGTCGGCATGGTAAGACCTAGGCCCGGGACCACCAAAAACACCATTCGTTCGAAACTGTATATATATATATATATATGTATATATATATATATATATATATATATGTGTGTCCGTGGGTGCGATAACTCTCGTAAAAATAATTCGATTTTGACGAAATTTGGTATAAGCGTGTAAAGCAGCATTTATGACTTTAAGTTCGAAAACCAGACAGATCGGACTATCCGAAGGGGTATTTTGGGGGGGTTTTGTACCCCAAAAATGGGTTTTTTGAGTTTTCTACATATAATTTTTGAAAAAGTCAAATTTTAGTTTCTTCTATTGGAATCAGCTTAAAAAGACGCACAATTTGGTGTTTTGACCATTTCTCTTCGTCAAATGGTTACAGAGATATTGAAAGTGCTAAACACAGTACGTTGTCCAATGCTATTCTTATGGAGAATAAGAAAAAAATTATAGCTCGCTTATTTATGAACGTATTCTAACAAAACTTGGTATATGGTTTCATCTGGTTGTGGTCTATTGTTATTTTCACAAAAAAAACGATTTTTACCAATAATTCCCGTAGCAGCAATCCTGCGTCCTCAGCCCCCATGTTATTCTTATGGAGAATAAGTAAAATGTAATGTACCCCTTTTTGAACATAAATGAACATAAATTAATAAAACTTGGAATGTTGGTTCACCTAGTTGAGTTCTATTGATATTTGCATAAAAACCCATTTTTTGTGTTCCTTATTGCAGCAAACCTGCGTACTCATCTCCCATATGTTATTCTTATGGAGAATAATCAAAATGGCATATATCGCTTATTTATGAACTTATATTGATGAAACTTGGTATTTGGCTTCACCTAGTTGAGTAATATTGATATTTACAAGAAACCCTACATTTGTTGTTTTTTGTAGCAGCAAACCTGCGTACTCATCCCCAATGTTATTATTATAGAGAATAATTCAAATTTGATATATATCGCTTATTTTTGAATATATTTTTATGAAACTTGGTATGCGGCTTTATGTGGTATTAAGACTTATATTTTGCATTGTAAATTCGCTGAGTACGCAAGTTTGCTGCGACGGGGGTATTTGATCATACATTGACCACTCTTGATTCGGTAACAATAAATTATATAAATAATAGTTTTATAGTGCTTGAAATTTTAAAACACCCACGTAGCAGGAAACCTGCATACTCATGGAATTTCCAATGCATGCATATGTTTCTCTTTACCACATAAAGCCACTTGCCAAGTTTCATAAAAATACATAAATAAATAAGTGATCTGTAGCAATTTATTTATTTTCTATAACATGGGACTGTGTATGCAGGTTTGCTGCAACAAGGAACACAAAATATGTGTTTTTATGCAATTATCAATAAAACTCAACCAGGTGAAGCTGCATACTAAGTTTTATTAATTTATGTTCATAATTAAGGGAGATATAAAACTACTTATTCTCCATGAGAATAACATTAGAGCTGAGTATGCAGGTTTGCTGCTACTGGGATAATCAATAAAATATCAATTGTTTGTGCAAATATCAATATACCAGTACTACGTGAAGCCACATATCAAGTTTCATCAATCTACATTTATAAATAATCGAGATATCAAATTTTATTTATTCTCTATAAGGATAACATTGGACAACGTACTGTGTTTAGCACTTTGAATATCTCTGCAACAGTTGGACGTAAAATCACAATTTAAACACCAAAATGATTTTTTTGTAGAGCTGAACTGATTGGAAAAGTAAATGTGAAGTTTACATTAAAATGAACTGAGGAAATGCCAAAAACCTTTTTCTCATAAGATTAACATGGGAGATTTTATGAGCAGGTTTTTTGGATTTTCTCCGCAACCACTTAACCTAGGTTAATAATTTAAAATACCATATTATTTGTTTTTTTAAGCTCTATATAACATGGTCAACACCAAAATTAAGTTTTTTAAAAATTGTAGGGTGAAAAATTCAAAAAACTGTTTTTGGAAAATTTAAAACCCCATAAACCCCCCTTTCCATGGCCCGATTTTTCTGGTTTTCGAACTTAAAGTCATGAATGTCACTTTACACATTTGAGCCAAATTTCATCGAAATCGGACGTTTTTACTCAAGTTATCGTGTTAACGGGACACATATATATAAATTTGAACAAATAGTGTTTTGGTATCTGGGGACCTCAAAACAAAAGTTTATCATGGTCTCGGGCTTAAGTTATACCATGAGACCTACGGTAATAGCTTCTTCCCTATAGGGGAAATTCACTAAAATTATAAAAACTGTCATTTTTTGAGATTATATTATTGCTGTTTTAGTATTTACATTATTTATTAACTGTATTACAGTGTAGTTAACAAATAATTCTACATTTATGTTTTTTAACATTGATAAAATACATTTGTAGTTGTTCATGTCAATAAACTGCTGTTGTTGTTTAAGTTAGTGACTGAAATTAATTTGGCCAGGAATGCTATGTTGAAACAAATCAAAAGTTGTAACTCAATACAAAAAACTACAGAGGGGGGACAAATTATTAGACTAAAGTGCATTTTTCTGAAAAATTTAAAATAACTCATTTTAAACATTGTTGTTTGATAAAAAAATTGCATGTTTTACATATACAATGTTTCCTAGCATTCATATTGTCATTTTAATATGTTAGGTTGGTAGTATTGCATCCGTAACAGCAAGGCTGGCAGAAAAAACAACAGCTGTTTACTATTCATTGTTGTTTAGCTGTCATTTCACTTATGTATGGAAGTATTTCTCTGTTTATTTGCATTGGTTCAGTAACATTCTGAATAATTACACGTTTTAGTTGTGTTTTAAGTGTTTTATAGTGCTTAGTACGTGTTTAAAAGTAATATTTAAAGTTAAATTGCCAATTAATAATTCAGAAGGTGCGCATATTCAAATTTTGAGGTTATGGGGAAGAAAAATGATCTTACACCAAGAAAAACTGCCCAAGTAAAGGTACTTTTAGAAGAAGATAGATATTCCCAGTGTGAAATAGCAGCAAGAATAAATATATCTCAAAAATCTGTTAGCAGAATCAAAAGAAGCCTAGAAATTAATGGTGATTTTGGACCGAATCGAGCTGGAAAATGTGGAAGAAAGAAGAAAATTGATGACAGAATGAGAAGAACACTTAAGAAAATTGTTCTTACTGATAGAAGGAAGACTAAGAAACAGCTAGCTGAAGATTTGAAGGATTATGGGGTCACAGTTTCAACAAGGACAATTAGGAGAACGCTGAATAGCGAAGGACTCGTGGCCCGCAGGCCAAGGAAAAAACAAAAACTAACCCCTAGTATGGCTAAAAAGCGTCTGGAGTGGGCAAGAGGCCTTAAACATTGGACTGAGGATGATTGGAAAAAGGTAAGTAACCTTTAGAGTCACAATACACACAACAGTATGTCACTTGAGTTACTGTAACCTACTGTTGGGGGTCTTTACCTAGGCCTACCCTGTTCAGTCATAATGCCGGAGCAGTATTGTATGTACTAATGCTAGGCCTATTACTGCTAGGCCCACAGCTACTTACCCTGCATAATGTACAAATTATAGCTTTTATTTTTTTACAGGTCTGCTTTTCGGATGAATCCATTTTTCAAGTTTCTAGCCAGACCTCTCAGTATGTTAGAAGACGGCGAGGTGAAGAATTTAATGCTGACTGTGTTAGGCAAACAGTAAAACACCCTACACAAGTAATGGTGTGGAGTATAATATCTGCTAAAGGACCTGGAAGGCTTTATATTGTTGAGGGCAACATGAAATCGGTTCAGTACCTGCAAGTTTTAAAGACAAAACTGTTGCTTCAAGCTAAAGATTGGTTCCCGGATGGAGAATTCATCTTTATGCAAGACGGAGCTCCATGTCATAATGGCAAAATTATCAAGAATTTTTTCAAAAAAGAGGAGCTAAGCGTTCTGCCATGGCCTGGAAACAGTCCTGACATGAACCCTATAGAAAACTTGTGGGCGATTGTGAAACAGGAAATGCGCAAAACGAACATAACAACAAAAGTGCAGCTCATAGAAACTCTTATTCAAGTTTGGCATCACCATGAAGACATTCAAAATAACTGCTCAAACCTTATTGCTAGTATGCCAAAAAGACTAAAATTGCTTATTAAGAACAAGGGAATGCATACCAAGTACTAAAACCATAAGTTTGTTAAACATTATGTTTCTAGTTTTACAGATGTATTAAATATGCTGAAAAAACTAGCTTAGTCTAATAATTTGGCCCCCCTCTGTATGTTATCTATATATCAGTGGGTATATAGGTCAGTGGCATAGAGTTAACTATCATAATGTTATTGAAAACATATTAAGATGTAATTGATTTGAAAGTGGCCTGTGTACACATCACATGGATTATCTTGAGCTGTGGCTTACTCCACATGTTCACACACAGTCCACGTTGTTGTTTTGTTTTTTACATGTTTTTGCTGGCCTACTGAACATGGAATAATGACAAACAGATATTTTGTTTACATAATATTAAAAGACTGAACAGATGATGGAAATAACAGATGGCAGATTTAGACCGATGTCTAAATCTTACTCTTTCAACTGTTTGAACTGTAAACCGTTCCCACGGCTAAAGATAGCCTGCATCAAGTGAATATATGTGAACCTATAAGTGGAGCTTGACTCATATTTTTAGTTGACTTTTAATATTTTTTATTTATTTATTTTAACGAATTTCCCCTATAGGGAAGAAGCTATTACCATAGTCGGCATGGTAAGATCTAGGCAAGGGACCATGAGAACTTTTCGTTTGGAGGTCCTCAGACCTCAAAAACACCATTCGTTCAAAAGTGTATAAATATATATATATATATATACACACACATACATATATATATATATATATATATATATGTGTGTGTGTGTGTGTGTGTGTGTGTGTGTGTGTGTGTGTGTGTGTGTGTGTGTGTGTGTCCATGGGTGCGTTAACTCTCGTAAAAAAGGTCCAATTTTATGAAATTTGGTATAAACAAACAAAGCAACATTTATGACTTTAAGTTCGAAAACCAGCCATATCGCTCTACCAAAAGGGGTATTTTGGGGGGTTTTGTACCCCAAAAATGGGTTTTTTGAACTTTTTACATATAATTTTTGAAATAATCAAATTTTAATTTTCACCATTGTATTAAACTTAAAAAAACACACAATTTGGTATTTTGATCATTCCTCTGCGTCAATCGGTTACCGAGATATTGAAAGTACTAAACACAGTACGTTGTCTAATGCTATTCTTATGGAAAATAAGAAAATTATATCTCGCTTCTTTATGAACGTATACTGACGAAACTGGTATACGGCTTTATCTGGTTGTGGTCTATTGGTATTTGCTCAAAAAAACTATTTTTTGCTAAAGGTACCCGTAGCAGCAAACCTGCGTGATACCCCCATGATATTCTTATGGAGACAAATTAAAATGCTATATGACTCCCTTAATTATGAACATAAATTAATAAAACCTTCTATATGACTTCACCTAGTAGAGTTATATTGATATTTGCCTAAACTTCCATTTTTTTATTCCTTGTTGCAGCAAACCTGCGTACTCATCCCCCATGTTATTCTTATAGAGATTAATCAAAATGGGATATATCGCTTATTTATGAATGTATATTGATGAAACTAGGTATGTGGCTTCACCTAGTTGAGTTATATTGATATTTGCATAGAAACCAATTGTTTTTGTTCCTTGTTTCAGCAAACCTATGTACTCATCCCCAATGTTATTCTTATAGAGAATAATTCAAATTGTATATATCGCTTATTTGTGAATATATTTTTATGAAACTTGGTATGCGTCTTTATGTGGTATTAGGACATATATTATGCATTGGAAATTCGCTGAGTACGCAGGTTTACTGCAACAGGGGTATTTTATTTTGTTGCTGATCAGGGTACAAGCAAAATAATCATGAAATATTTCCAGGTCAATTTATATTACCAGTTATTTGTATAATTAAGGTGGAAATGAATTTAACTATTTCACTATTATGATTTCATCATTTATATATTGTCAGTGGTTTAATACTGTTTATATAAGTGTGTACGATTTTGTAAGAACTATAGCGTTAAGAATTATAAAATCAATTAGCTTATTGAATTTTTCCATTTTCATTTAATTTTGATCTTTATCCTTATTTCCTTGCTTATTCCTATTCAGAATATTGTTTAACAATTTATTTTTTCATTATTTTAGCTGGAAAAACCCCTAAAAAAGTGTTAGCTTCTCATGGGAAATTAAAATAAAGTAAACCTGTTACAGCAAGAGCCCAGAGCCAATCACAATTGGATAGTTTCCTGGGAACTTAGAGCCAAACAAGGGTGACAATGATTCAGGGGGTTGTAAAAGGCTTAAGGTTCTGAGGCCACCACCAGTAATGTCCTCAATTGGATTCCAAATTTGGCCACCAAGTAACCCTCTACAAGCAGCCTCATCTTGTTTGTGTCTTGTGCAAATCAACAAATTTGATGATTTGGTGTCTGCCAGTTTTATTTACAAGGATCTAATTAATTTATACTATTCAATAAATACTTTTAAAACAATTTTAAATAGTTTTTCTCTTTGTTTGTGTATCTCAAATAGAGGCATCACTTAACACTTACATGAATTTCAATTTTAAGCTTTTTTCTCAACACATTACAAAACAAGAAACAGAAATATTCTTTAAACTCATACATAAAACTTCAGCATTATAAAACGTTTGTTTTGTATCATACCCAAAAACTCAAATTGTTGACGGGTTGCCAAGTCCTAGAAAGATATGATATCAAAATGTATTCCAAGTCAAGTATAGCAACTTGTCTGAAATTGTTTATCATCCCAAATTCCTTAAAGTTGTTAAAATAACAATGCTAGAAAGATTGTTGGTTAAATTAAATGAACTTGTCCAACATACTTCAAGGTGTATAAACTTTATATAAATAATTAGCTGTTTTCAGCCCATCAAAAATTACGGGATTAAAAAAAATATATTATTTATTAGTTATATTAAATAAACTTAGTGGCTTGAAAATTACTTTTTGCAAATTTAGATTTAAAACACTGATTTTTAATTGCATGTATTAAAATGGGAATCCGCCTTGCAAAATTTAAAGGTGTTATTGTAAAAAAGCCCCAACATATTGCATATTGATATTCATTACGTGACATAGTTTAAAAAATTTTTTGCGAAATTCTTTTTACGCCTGCATTCAAAATAGCTCCAAAAGGATTATCAATGGTTTAGTTTAAACTTTGTTGTTGGTTTGATTTCGGATATTGAATCAGATGCATTTTGGAGTCACGCCTTAAACCAAATTTGGTCTCTTAAAAACTGTAGTTAAATGTACTTTTAGTTTGTTCATCGGGCTCAAGTTTTTAACACAAATTAACCTAACTATTTTACTGTTTTTATAACTAAAAGGAAAATACAGCCTACATATTTACTAATATTTAATTGTATTTCGTCTGCTAATAAACATACAATATCTAAAGACGGACCAACAAAAATACTTTAGTTTAAGTGTATGGATAAATAAGTATGTATTCAATGCTTATACGCTTATAGGACCTACCCTATAAGCATTGAATACAAACCTATTTATCCATACACTTGTCACTTTTCCGTCACTTATTACTTTCTTATCACAAAATTGTTGCTATTAAAATCATTTAAAAAAATTTATATTATTGGTTTATTAAGCCAATTTAATTGGAAATTTTTTTAATAAAAAATAACCATTTAAATAAAAATTTTTAAACTGTTGGCATTTGGTTGTGTATTGGTTGGCATGGTTGGCACACACAAAGTTGGCCCAACGGTGCGCCAATGGAAATTTCTTAACATTGGCCAACGAACTGTGCCAACCATTTCCCAAAGTTGGCCCAACGATTTGAGCTACTAGGGAATATGTTTAACCAATCAAATCCTCTCTTCACAAGTAATGTTAGTCTTTATTACTCTTTGACCAGATGATTTGTTTACAAAAATATCCTCCAGTGAGGCTTCACTTTTTTAACACGAGACGAGAGCTCTATATTATTTACATCTTGTTGGAGCAAAGATCGTAAATAATACTACTGACCACATTGCATGGTCGTGATCAAAATTAATGTGACTTCATATAACAACACAATAACATGTTCTCCAAATTATTTGGGGGGAAACTGCCCCCCCTTTGCCACCCCCGAATTACGACTATGCCAATATAGCACATAAAATTGAAATCAAACTAAATCGTCAGATAAAAAAACTTGATTGGAATTTGTTACCTAGAATATATGTAACCGAAATATAGTTTACTTGATTATATCAATTTGTCTTACCTTCTCAAACCTTGTGTGACAAGTGGCTAATTTTATCTCTGCATTTTTATTATCAACATTACATAACCCCTCCTATTTCTAATTGTATTTGTGTCTTTAAACGTGTTTTTTTTTATATAGCCAACTCATATACAAATCACACTTTGGTGAGTATAATGGCTATCATCGTTGTTTAAATAAAGTTATTGATTCAGTTCTCATATAGTCAATGGTAAGACTTAACAAGAGACCATGATGACTTTTTGCTTTGAGACTCAGACACCAATAACACCATTTGTTCAAATTTGCTTATATATACAATATGTGTATATAGTTACTGAACGTACGACTAATTATGTGACAGATTATCAACGTTGATTTGAGACTCTGAATGGTAAGATTTCTTGAGACTGATGCAGATAAGTGGGTTTGGTTCCAACGTTTTGTATTTGGCACCAATTCTTCACATTTGAAGTTTTAGGTTTAGAGTTATGTTTTGATAATGATTCGAGTATTAGCCTTTTAACAACCGAAAGGTACATTACCATTCTCAGAATACTAATTTGCAGTATGGTCTTCTCTTTTTCATTGTATTTGTTACTTTAAACAATTTCCAAACTGTCTTTTGCTTAGTTTAATTTCTTATAATGAATTTGCAAATCATACTTAATTGCCATCATATATTTATATTTTAGTTAGGATATGTCATGTTGAGACAATGTTCTGTATTAATAATGCATTAAGTTATGCCAATTTTGAATTTACCTTTTGTTTTCTTAAAACATTCCGGCCAAAATTATATCAGGTACAGCTGTAGATTATAGTGAGTTTAAATCATAAAGTAATAAAGAGAATAAAACAAAATATGTTTAAAAAACATAGGCACATGCCAATTAACCTAGTAATTTCAGTCCACATTGCAACTTGTATGCAGCAGTCCCTTGTTGATCTTGCCATATTCCTCCTGTGCATCTACGAGTAATCGCCTAAGACCTGTCAGAGTTTTTGTGTCTTTTAACAGTAACTCATGAGAGCAGAATATATCTGCAAAAATATGAAGTGTTCAACAAAGCCCCTCGGTGGCTCTCTGACTGATCTATACTAGTACATTGGGTACAACAATACCCCCGTAGCAGCAAACCTGCATACTCAGCGAATTTCCAGCGCATATATATGTATTTTAATACCACATAAAGCCACATACCAAGTTTCATTAATGAGCATTAATAAATAAACAATTTATTACATTTTAATTATTCTCCATAATAACATGGGGGCTGAGTACGCAGGTTTGCTGCTACGGGAACTATCGGCAAAAGAATAATTATTCGTGCAAATATCAATAGACCACAACGATATGAATCAATATACCAAGTTACGTCAGGATAAGTTGATAAATAAGCGAGATATACAATTTTGCTTATTCTCCATAAGAATAACATTGGACTGTGTTTAGCACTTTTAATATCTCTGTAACCAACTGACGTAGAGAAATAGTCAAAACACCAAATTGTTTTTTAAGCTGAATTAAATGGTGAAAACTAAAATTTGATTTACAAGAACAATATATGTAAAAAAACTCAAAAAACCCATTTTTGGGGTACAAAACCTCCCTAAAATACCCCTTTCGATAGAGCAATCTGGCTGGTTTTCGAACTTAAATTATAAATGTTGCTTTAAGTGTTTGTAGTTTGTACCAAATTTCATCAAAATCAGACCACTTTTACGAGAGTTATCGCACCCACGGACACGGACTATACATATATATTGATATATATAAATACAGTTTTGCACGATTGGTGTTTTTGGCATCTGGGAACCTCAAAACAAAAAGTTATCATGGTCCCGGGCCTAGGTCTTACCATGCCGACTACGGTAATAGCTTCTTCCCCATAGGGGAAATACGCTAAAACGAGCTCTCATAGTATTGGTAAGTCTTTTGGCTATCCAGTGTGACTAACTTCCCTTTCACCTTGGTTCCTCCTTGTCTCTTCTGGGGGCTTGACTCCCGCTTGAGCTTGGATGCCAGTCTAGTCTGAGCCCTTGGAGGGGGTAGTGGATCTTCCTTGCATGTCTGCCTGGGAGAAAGGGCCCTTACCCGACAGTCTTCGGTCTGCTGGGCTGGGGGAAGAACCGTCCTGGGGCTCCCCCACCCCTGAGAAGTTGGAGGCTATGTGCGATGGCAGTCCCCGTCAGGTGGACTTGGAGGGCAAATCGTCCTAGGGTTTTGTCACCAATAGAGCCTGGAAGCTAGGTAAGATTCTCTCTCCCTCTCTGGAGCGAGGCAGACTGACCCGTCCTACCCCTTTTCCTGTCACTGAAAACCCCCTCTTTCCGGAGGCTGCATTACATCCCGAAGGGATATGCCTAGCCGAATATGCCGGGGCCTCCTAATCCTCCCAAACAAAAAAACCAAAGTGTTCAACAAAATATGGTATGTTTTCTTTTCTAAGTTGTAGGTTTACTATAAGAAATAATTGGTAATTTTATTTTATTTTGGTCCAAAAAACTACCACTGGCAAGTTTAAAAATATTAAATTCTAAAAATATATAAACTTTGGGATTTGTGGTGCATGCAAGTGTGATAGCGCCGTGACTCTAGGGTAGCCAGCGATGGCGGAGAGAGTAGACTAAGTTACAGAACATTTTTGGAACATTTTTTAGACTGTCAAGAAAAACATGCCCATTTGATTAAATGATGAGAACAGGGACACATACTCTACTCTTCACAGCCAAAAAATTTTGCTCCTAGAAAACCCCAGCTTAAGCCAATGGCAAATAGCACACACAGCTCTTTCATGGCTTGTGGTACACAAAAATCAGCTGAGAATCTTCAGGTAAAATATTAATTACAAAGGAATCATTTTCCTACTATTTATTGTACTTGCATCAATGACAAAAGAAAAATATATTTCACTAATTTAAATTTTTAACTCTTCTCAGGTAAAAACTGTACAATCATTAAGAATGGAAATAAAAAAGATGTTTCAAAACATAAAAAGATATAGGATAAAGCTCAGGTATAAAAACACCATTACTTTGATTAATGTTACTTTCTAGATAAAGTAGCTAGGGCTAAACTCAATTTAGAATACAAAGCTGTAGATGTAATGGAGTATTTATAGAATTTTTACTGACATTTGAACTTCCATCATTTCCAATATACCTGATCTCCAGAAATAACTGCATACAACTAACTGCATCTGTTGCACAATAGTTAAACATACTATTACATGATTTTCATAATCCACAACTGTTAACTTACAGAGTCAGCACCCAATAGCCTGTTGAATAACAATTAATATCTTTTAATTTGTGGTCTTAATGTTTAGAATTTCCTTTATTATTTTATCTACTTCCCCTAATTATTACAAAACATTTGATGCTAATTAAGAAGTTGTTTATTTTATTTTAATTATATCTATATATTCTTTTCCACCCCGTCGCAGAAAACTTGCGTACTCAGCGAATTTCCAATGAATATATGTCTTAATAACACATTAAGACCTGGATTACCAGGATTCATAAGAAATATATTTACAAAAAATAAGCGATATGCAATATATTTATTACTATCCATAAGAATTAACGTTGGAGATGAGTGCGCAGGTTTGCTGAAACAAGGAACACAAAATAATGGGTTTTTATGCGAATATCAATCGGACTCATTTAACTTAAGTCACATATCAAGTTTCATATAATTACATTCATAAATAAACTATATATAACATTTTACATACGAATAATATGGGGACCAAGTACCTAGGTTTGCTGCTGCGGGAACCATAGGCAAAAAATTATTTTTTTGTTCAAAAAACAATTAACCACAACCAGATGAAGCCATATCCCAAGGTTTGTCAGCCTATGTTCATAAATAAGCCAGATATAACTTTTTTTCTCCATAAGAATAACATTCACCAGCGTACTGTGTTCAGCACTTTCAACATCTCAGTAACCAATTGACGAAGAGCAATGATCAAAACCCCAAACTGTTTGTTTTTACTTTCTCCCCCTATACATAGTATATGGAGAAAGTATTGTTTTCGTAAAAATTGTCGAATTTGAGTTGTCAGTGGAAATATTCGTTTTGGTGCTCCCTGAACCCAAAAAAGTGGTTTTTACGTGATGTCTGTCTGTGTGTGTGTGTGTGTGTCCGTGTGTGTGTGTGTGTGTGTGTGTGTGTGTGTGTGTGTCTGTGTGGATGTGTACAGAGCTAGAGCCCTAACCTATGGGCCGATTTTTATGAAATTTGGCGTGTAGGTACTAATCCACGATATCTCCAGGCGTTTTTTTCATTTTTTTGAATTTTTGATTTTTAAGGGTAATTATCCCCCAAAAACCGCCAAAAAACATTAAAAATCCAAATTTCTCAAAAACGGCTCTAACGATTTTGATTAAACTTTCGTGGTTTGTAGAACTTTAGGTTTCCAACAAAATGACACCACCCGCATTTCTGGAAAAATGCGGGTTCAGAAATTACAGGACTCAAAACATCAAAAATTCAGTTTTTTGGATTTTTCATAAAAAAAAATAAATGTTAAAAAAGATTACTATTCACCATTAAAAAGAGCTCAAAAAACTAAATAAATTATTATTTTAAATTACTATTCTACGATTGCTAGTTGCGGAGAAAATTGAAATTTTCATTTAGCGGTAAACACAGTATGTTGTCCAATGTTATTCTTATGGGGAATACAAAAATAACTATTTCTCTCTTATTTACTGATCAATTTCATTTGATATGCAGGTCAAGTTAGCATTGACCAACAGATGATGTTCGAAATGTGTTGCTATTTAACCCTGGGGGGGGCAAGGGGGCATTTCCCCTCTCAAAACTACTGTGTGTAGCAACGGACTCTATAGTGCCTCCAAAAAAGCAATTTGGGTGGATATTTCTGAAAACAACTATTTTAGACAATTTTCTGTACATTTATCTATACTTCATATTCTATATTTAGTAAATAACAAATATTTTTGTCATTAAAGTTTGGCTAAAAGGGAGAAAGTATGTGTCAGTTTCCTGATACCGTTTATTTTAAGCTGAATTCAATGGTAAAGATTAAAATATGACTTTAATAAAAATTACATGTGAAAAGCCACAAAAAACATTTTTTGGTTACAAAATCCCCCCCAAAAACCCCCTTCGGATGGTGTGATTCGCCTGGTTTTTGAAGTCGTTCAAATAAATGGTGCTTTACACATTGGTACCAAATTTCATTAAGATCAGACCTTTTTTACGAGAGTTTGCTTACAGACACATTCAGTATATATATATATTGTATATGTACAAGTGGCTTGAAAGAGGCAAAGCCAAAACTTTACTCAAATACTCTGCCTCATATGATATGATACACCTGCCATTTCGTGAACAATGCAGAGTCTTGATCACATGTTATAATTTAAACAAAGCAGACCTTTTTAAATCCCATGCTTTTCTTATGGGGGATGTTTTACATTACTTCTCGTTTGCTGGCAACTTTATAGAAATACTGCTATTCTACCCGAGTCCCTCGAGTTTAATTTAAGCCGTCTCCCATCATCCTGCAATTTGCCAAACTCCTACAATTTTGAGTTCAAAATTTAGTTTACAGAATTATAAATAAAGATATATTCAAATTTGAATGAATTTTTTTTTTTGGCAACTGATGACCTGGAAATAAAAAGTTCCGGGGCTTAAGTCTTACCATGCCACCCACGGTAATAGCTTTTTCCCTATGAGGAAAGTTCGCTAAAAAATAAAAAAACAACTGTAGTAATTACTTTATTTAATCACATTTAAATAAAGCCACTTGTAATTTCACAACATGTCTATTTACAACAAAAGTATTTATACAAATCTTATTTACAAAAACTAGTTTACAAATTATTAATAAAAAAACAATATTACGAAATTTAATCCGAAATTAACCCTGTAACAACAAAATGTGGGCTAATGAAATGAAAATAAATTAACTTTCATAACATTAAAATAATGCTTTTTCAGTCTGCTACTTTTCAATTTTAACGCTGATATGAAATGGATCATTCTACATATATGTCAGATGTAGTACTATTGTAAGATGATCAAATATGAAACAATGAAGATCCTTCTTTCGATTGTGTCTTCATTCTTTGTACGCTCTCATTTTTTCAATGATTAATTTTTCTGGCTTGTAGAGCTGACTTACAATCACCTGAAAATATATGGTAGTTATAAATTTTACAATTATAAAATAATTTTTAGCACAATTAATTTTAGTAAATTTCCCATTTGGAGAAACATTTTGATATTTTAGTTGGTGTTCTTAAAAGTCGAAAAACAAGTTTTTATCCAAGATTTTTACTGAGAGACTCCTGAAATAATGGAAATACATATTTTAGGGTACAAAATGCATTGTTGATAAATAACGTCCTCTTATTTAAAATGTTATCAATATTTGGTCAACAAAAACTTTGTTCAGTTTTTCTTTGTTCATTGAGATTTAAACCCGAGATCCCCAAAAACATGGTAAAACATTATTTTAAAGTAAAAAATGAATTTGTTATGTTATTAATCCCATCATTTCAAATTTGATTGAAACTGGGCAAAAATAAAATATAATACTTTTTATTAAGATTTTAATCTGAGACCCTCAAATACCGTTTCGCAGCAAACTTGCGTACTCAGTGAATTTCCGATGCCCATATATATATATATGTGTATATATATATTAGTGATGTGTCAAAACCAAAACTCGAATCTCAAAACCACCAAAACTTTGGAAAAGTTTCGGTTTCGAGATTCGATCGGCGAGTTTCGAGAATCAAAACTCAAAACTGCCGAGATTTTTTGTGTCATTGTTGTTTTTTTTAATAGAAATCACGCCCGAGTGTTGATTAATAATGTGAGGGTCAAAAGCCTACTGTCATCGGTTGTCTACCTTCACCTTTTGTGGATTATTGATTTTTTATTTGTGAAAGAACAACTCTAACCAAAGTTTATAATTAAGCTACAAATAATTGGTTCACTAGTAGTTCTGAAACTAATATTTTTCTAGGATACTTCGAGAATGGCAGTAAGTTAACTGGTTTATTTGGAGTAACTAGATTTATTTTTCATAACCATACCCAGGCAAGTAAATAGGGTTTCGCGATTTGAGTTTCGAGATTCGATTTTGTAAGTTTCGGTTTCGGTTTCGAGATTCGAAATTTCTGGTTTTGACCATCACTAATATATATATTTAAGGTTAGGCAATGTGTGGATACCCCCTCAAAACCTTTTAACGGGTTACAATAGGAAAATTAAATTTAGCACACCTTCATAGGAAATAAAAAAACACTTTTTGGGCAGTAGGCTATAACAACTTTGGCCGTGGCCCTAAAATAAGAGTTTTAGGCCCTTACAAATTTAATTTTTAAGCTCAAAAATTGTAAATGTAAAGCCCCATTGAGTGTATATCATTTAAAGGTCTTTATGGAAAAAGAAGAACAGTGAAAACTAGAGGTCTCTATCTCAACCCAGTACAAAATGGCAGTCATTTGAAATTTTCATCATTTTGAGAGAACCCACTTACAATGTAGGCATCAATAGCTCTGTTATTAGATTAAAGTAGTAAGTAAAGCAGTAAAATAGTAAATGTTTTTAATTGTTCTTCTTCTTTTATAAAGACCTTTAAAATGATGTAGACCTTTAAAATGATGTACCACTCAATGGGGCTTTACATTTACAATTTTTGAGCTGCCCCCAAAAACCCCTATTTTAAGACCACAGCCAAAGTTGCTATACTGCCCAAAAAGTGCACCTTTATTTCCTATGAAGGTGTGCTAAATTTGGTTTTCCTGGTGTAACCCTTAAAAAGTTATGAGGGGGTATCCACACATTTGCCTAACCCTGTATGTATGATGTGTTTGTGTGTGTGTGTCTACCACATAAGGCCACTTATCAACTTTCATAAAAAGTATATTCACGAAAAACGATATATATAACTTTGTAATTATTCTCTATACAAATAACATTAAGGCTGAGTACACCAGTTTAATACAACAGGACACAAAATAATGGGGGTTTATGAAAATATGAATAGAATTCATCTAGGTGAAGCCACATACCAAGTTGTACTAATTATGTTCATAATTAATTAAGGGAGACATTATAATTGAATTATTATCTATAAGAATAGAATTAATACTCAGTATGCAGGTTTGCTCCTATGGGAACCATCGACAAAAAATTTGGGTTTTTGTGCAAATATCAATGAACCGCAACAGGTCGAATGACATAACAGGTGAGATTATTGCAGGCTTTTTCCATCACACATTGTTTTTACTCGTCAGTGATAGAAAATATCCGCAATAATCTCTTAAATAACATAAACTCACCATCACCAACAATTAATTTTAAAAAAATAACTTTATCTCGGTAACCAATGGATGTAGCAACAATTTAAGGTTTGTTTGTGAATAAACTAAGCTGTTTACAACAACAAAAAAACTGAAATGATTATATTGATGATGCCCTTCACCAGGGCTTGATTAAGAGGTGTGGGGCCCATAGGCTTGAGTTGATTCGGCCCCCCCCCCACAACTATTGAAGGGGGATGTGTGTCGGAAAGACTCGATAAACGAGTGTCATCTGTATCATTTCGTGGAGGCTCTACGTGTTAAGGGGATACCAGCATCAGGACTCTTTTTAACGTAGAGATCCATACCTCTTTCCAACCAATGAGTTTTAGCATATTTTACCAGCGGTGCCTTAAAACATATTTTCTGATTTAAAGGGTCCTATATCTCTCGGTTTCAGTCCCATCGTAAAAGGCAGCTGGATCGTGTAACATCGGCCGTAAATTACGATCTCACCGTATAACATCACGGCTGTAATTGACGATCGCACCACGTAATATCGGCTGCAAAGGCGGTCGAACTATGCACCAACAACGTAATAGATGATGTTACAAACCACGTGATAGTTACTGTAATTAATGATCGCAACGTGTGCCTTCTGTCATAAATGACGATCGCGCCACTATCCACCAGACCACGAAATATCGGCCATAAATGATAACCCTATTGCTTAGTCACGGCCGTAATTGACGATCCACCTCACTTTTTAAAGAAATAATGACGATCGCGCCGCTACCCACCGGACCACAAAATATTGGCCGTAAATGACGACCCATCTAATCATGGCCGTAATTGACGATCGCACCTCACTTTTTAAAGAAATAATGTCAATCGTGCCGCTATCCACCGGACCACGAAGTATCGGCCGTAAATGACGACCCCATCGCTTAATCATGGCCGTGATTGACGATCGCACCACGTACAGACCGAAAATGACAACTGAACTATTATTTTAATTACTTATAAAAATAATCTGAGACAGAAAACTAACTTCTTTATTCAAAAATAACATTGTAAACTAACAAACTATAAACATTAACTTTTGATATAAAAAAAATGTGGTACAGAAACATTATCAACTCAGGTGATTGTTTTTCTACAGAAACAAAATAACTCAATATTTCCCCTTTTTGTTCACGTAGAAAAACGATCAAGTTTCCTAAAATCAGCATAGTCCAATTTTTTGGCTCAGCAATATATGTCGTTTAGCTCCCAGAGGTTTTGTCAGCATGTCTGCAATTTGTTCTTCAGATGAAATTCTTACAATTTCCACACTGCCATCTAAAACCTTTTCACGTATATCAAAATGTGTAATTTCAATGTGTTTTGTTCTCTTATGAAACTCTGGATTTTTGGCCAAATGAACAGCAGCTTCATTATCAACATGTATTATAGGCTTTCCCTTAACTGTTGTCATATCTTGAAATAATCTGCCAAGCCACGCAGTTTCCCTAGTTGCTTCACTTGCCGCAACGATTTCTGCTTCTGTTGTTGATATGGCTATTGATGACTGTTTCTGGCTAAACCAGCTCACTGGTCCACCAGCATAAAAACATATGACCCCAGTTGTAGATCTTCTCGTTGTTATATCACCTGCAAAGTCAGCATCACTGTAGACATTAAGTTTTCTTCCTTCTTCAAGTTGTTGACGGTATTTTATAGCAAAATCAGCTGTCCCTTTTAAATATCGCATGATGCGTTTCACTATGTTCCAGTGTTCTGAAGTATGACTGTCCAAAAATCTAGATACATATGAAATGGCAAACGCTATATCTGGTCTGGTACCAGAACACAAATACATAAGAGCTCCTACTGCCTCTCTATAAGGGACCTTTGGATCTTCTTTGTTTGGTTCATCAACTTTACCTATATTCATATTTTCATGACCGATTGGAGTTTTCCCAGCATTGCAATCTTCCATATTAAATCTACTTAGTAACCTTTTAGTGCAACTTGCTAGATTCACAGAAATAGAACCATCCTTATTTTTAAATATTTGTAGACCCAAAAAATGTGATGCATTCATTGTTTTAATGTGAAACTCTTGACTTATTACCTCAAAAAATTGGTTTATTTCAGATTCCTGAGTGGCTGCGATCAATCCATCATCAACATACAAAATCACTATTACTTTCATCATATTTTCAAGTTTGCGGAATAGACATGGGTCCGCTGTACTATTAACAAATCCATTTTGTTTCAAGCAATTACTGAACTTTTCATTCCAACAACGGGATGCTTGTTTTAACCCATATAAGCTTTTCTTCAACTTGCAATAATGACCAGATCCATCTTCATAACCCTCTAGTTGGTTCATATAAATTTCTTCTTTTAAGTCACCATAAAGAAATGCAGTTGTGACAACAAATTGCTTTAGGGCTATCTTCTCACTCGCTGCAATACTTAAAACTAATCTCACTGTTCCCATTCTTGCAACTAATTTCATTAAAATCTTCACCTTTCCTTTGGCTGAAACCCTTAGCTACAAGCCTTGCTTTGAACCGGTCCACTGAACCATCTGGGTGCAATTTTAGTTTATATACCCATTTACATGGTAACGCTACCTTACCTTCAGGCAATTCTGTCAATTCCCAAACACCCCTTTCCTTTAAAGACGCAATTTCCTCTTGCATAGCATTTTTCCAAGCTGATCAGAACTCATCATTCATCATTACTTGCGAATAAGTTTGAGGAGTAAGATGATCCGAGCACATGACTTTAGCAAGTGCCACATAGTCCAGAAGTTTTGAAGGTTGTTTGATTGTAGTTCTTTCCCGAAGTTTCATAGGCTGTTCAGATCCATCACAGTTTCCTTTTGATGTTGTTTACTTTCTTCGAACTGTTCTGATTCTTCCTGTCTGCTTGTGTTTTTACTCTCTTTTAGCTCTGATGTCTGAGTACTTTTGTCACAGCAGTTCTTTCCTTCACGTTGCTCAGCCATTTTAAAATTCTGAACGTTGGATTTGTGCACATGACGAGGGATTTCATTAAATACGACATCTCTAGATCTAATAAGTTTGTTAGACTTTTGACTCCAAATCCTATAGCCATTGTCTTCAAATCCAATTAAAACTCCTTCCTCAGCTTTTGAATCCATTTTCTTCCTAACCTCTTTTGGTATGTGAACAAAACATTTACAACCAACGATCCTTAAATGGTGAATATTGGGCTTAACCCCATACCATAGCTCATAAGGAGATTTTCCCTTCACTGTTGTTGGGCCTGTTCTGTTTAAAATGTAAACAGCTGTCGTCACAAATTCAGCCCACAACTTTTGAGGCAAATTTTCTTGTGAATGAAACATACATCTAGCCATTTCTACAATAGTCCTGTTCTCTCTTTCACTTCATCCATTTTGTTGTGGTGTGTATGGCATGGTGAACACTTGTCTTATACCCTTATTTTGAAAGATTTCCCTTACTTCCTTATTATTAAATTCACCCCCATTGTCACAAGAAAACTGTTTAACAACATGTCCTGCAGTTTCAGCTTCAGCTAAAAATCTTTTACTAGCAGAAGCAACATCAGATTTTTGTCTTATGCAATAAATATACCTAAATCGAGAAAAGTCATCTTTGAATAACACAAAATATTTTGAACCTTGGTAAGAAGGAACACCTGGAATGGTCCACAAACATCTGAATGGATGATTTTACCAGGAATACTGGAGCGAGCTCTTTTCCCAAACGGAAGTCTATGAAATTTCCCACACATACAGCCTTGACATGTTTCATTGTCCAAGTCAACCAAGATACCAAGATTTTGTTGAATTAATTCACTAACCTGTTTCTTGTTTTGATGCCCAAATCTCTCATGATACAGTTGAAGCAAATCGGACTTGTCTAGGCCTACACGCCTATTTATTTCATCACAACCAGTTTTAACTCTTAAATTCAACCTGAAAAGCCCTCCTTGAGTTTCACGGTAACCTCTCAAAATTTCTGACCCATTTATGAAAAACTTACATTCATTTTTGGTAGATTCAAAAGAGCTGCTATCATTTTTATCATGAGCAGACAAAACTGAAAATAAGTTTTTTCTAACACTCCGAACAAACCAAACATCTGAAAGTTCAACATCTCGCTTTACCCCATTAACTATTGACTCGCAGGCAATGTCACCCTTACCTACCGCCTCCAATACTTGTCCTCCAGCACCAAGGACACCATGCGGCTCTAAAAACTTTTCAAATCTCAAAAAACTATTACCAATATTCGTGACATGATTTGTTGCGCCGTTGTCAACAAACCATTCCTCTGAATTCCTAGAATAAATCTTACGATCAGAGCTTTCTGAAAGCAAAACACATCCTCCCCTAAATCACAATTAGGAATTTCAGGAGGCTTCCCATATTTTCTCCTCTGTTGCCTCTTACAAAACTTTGCAATGTATCCAACTTCATTGCAGTTGTAACAAACAAGTTTTTTACTCACCAGATTCTTCCTCTGAATGCCAAAGCTTCTGCTTCACTGTTCTCTTTTCCTTTTTCATTGAGTGCTCTCTCAAAAGAACACAACTGCTCAGTGAGATTTTCAACTCTCTTCTCTCGTTTAGATAGCAAAATCCAGCTTGGGCGAAAATTGAAGAAATCGTCGGGCAAGATTCCCAAAACTTTACAAATGAGGAAAAATTCAGGTAAAGCTGCGGTCTGTTCATTCAAAAGTTCAGTTTAAAGGTCGTGTCATATCTGTTTTAATTTGCCGAGATGTGTAGCAATATCATCATTTTCCATTTTTCTATACTGGAAAAATTTCAAACCAAGATCATAGATTTTGTCTTCTGACTTTCCTTCATAAATCTTATGTAGTTCAACCCATACTTCTCTCGCAGTATGATATCGCATTAATTTCTCTAAGTTTTCATCAGTCAGATTGCTTGTGATTATAATTAGAGCTGTACCATCTGCTTTATTGTAAATCCTTAGGTCTTCTTCATATTTTTTCTTAACTGCAGCTGAAACATCACTTCCTAAGCTCGTTGGTTTCTGTAGTTGGCCTTCAACAACTTCTACTGCATTTGGAACAGTTCTCAATAATGCAGTTATTTTGTACTTCCAAGCAGCCCAGTTCCTCTTACTCTCTAAAGGTGATATTACAATCTGTTACATCCATCCTTACACGTCTACTGTAATCACACTTTTAGCAACCAATTAGTGTGTCTGGGCCCATAACCATTATTTTAATTACTTATAAAATAATCTGAGACAGAAAACCAACTTCTTTATTCAAAAATAACATTGTATAAAATTCAATATGAACGGTATATTGGCCATCAAAAGTGATTGCACCGCAGATGACCGTTTTGAGGATACAATATCCCGTCCCGAAATAACCCCGAGGTAAAATAAATCCCGCCCAAAAAACAGATTTTTTTCCTAAAAACTTCCTGAAATGTCTATCTCTAATTACGAGATGAGAAACAACTACACTAACCTGTCAAACTAAAAATAAAGCAGGTGTGGCGAAGGGAAAGGGTGTACGGATCTAAAATCCCCTTTCCCAAATTGATCATCGCACTTCCAAGATTACTTTTAAAAAATTGCGCCCCTTGGCTGACTGGCGCCCTAGGCTGCAGCCAAGTCAGCCTAATGGTAAATCAGACCCTGCCCTTCACACGCTGGAAAAAGACAAATAAGTTATTCTATTCTATTCAAACTCACCTGACAAAACGAATGACAAGAATGTGAATCACTTAAAGCGCATAATACTAAATTATAAATAATAAAGTACATCTAAATAATTCCTTACCTCCCGAAATGTAGTGTAGTTTTAAACACTAGAAGCGATAGGTAAAGTACAAATAAATAAAAAGATAAATTCAAATCCAACGCTATTATGAGTTTCAAAAATATAATAAAGTACAATTTCAGCTACCTGAATAGCTATTTTTCAAACTTGGGAGGTGAAAAAAAGTATTATTTCACTGAACAACATATATATTTTCATTTCTGGTTTATTGTGCTTCGCACCACCAGTTAGTACAGGTACTTCATACCACCAGTACAAACTGGAAATTAAATTGTTAATAAAACCAGGGAAATTAGAAATGGATTGTGGGACAAGGACATCTCAATGGCTACAGAGATCAATGCTTTTACTTTCAATCTCTTCTCAAACATCCTGTACTCTCAACTCTCAAGTTTAAAAGGGTCTGAATTTAGAACTCAGATCTCTTTATTCGCCAGAAATATCATAATAAATAAATTGGCACGACAACTTAAAACTAAAATTTGTTCACCTTAAAACTAACAATCGATCACGCTTTAAAAATCATCAATAGCCCCAGTGCTCATTAAGAGCTGTTTAGTTTTATAAATAAAAAGGGTTGTTTATGAAAAATGTTAATAAAGACTTTCAAAATGATTTGTCATCTAGGTCTTGGATTTCAAAAGGAACTTTATATGGAAAAGGAAATTTAGGTCTAAGAGAATATTTTTACTTCTGCATTATTCTGTTATCTGTTATCTAAAAAAAACAATAAAACATTTACCTGTCTTTTGATTACATCTAATGACCTTAATCCATCATTATATTCGTGCTCAATAGCTGCTGTATCCGTTAGACATTTATTTTCTTGAAATTTGTCACGAATTCTTCTTAGAGCATACATTCTGGAACAATTAATAGGCTACACAGTCGCACAATAAACCTTTTTATGGTACAGCACATATAAAACTTAACTTTAAAACTGAGCGCTATAAAATGAATAAATGTGTTGCTTTGTCATGAAGTTCCAGCGGGCGGGACAGTCTATGGCCCACTTGGTTGCTATAGGGCACTTCAGCCGAAGAATAAATGATGATAGTATGGACAATTGAAGGTTAAATTACAATGAAAGAATAACTAAAATGAAAATACAGTTTTTGACTAATTACAAGAATAGTTCCAACTTCTAAAAATATGCAATTAGGCTGAACAAATACAAAAGACTGAAATTAATTAGTACCAATCCAAATTAATTTTCATTGCCGAAATTCTTTTGATATCTTATTGGCTATCTGTACACCCTGGACCCTATATGACAGGGGCAGGCCTGCACTAGCAGTGTTTCACCAATCTATTAAACTAAACTCGCTCATCCATCCTGGCCAAAAAACATTTAGTTAACAGATCATACCGGTAACAGCTCCCTGCACCACTTGAAGCTGAGATTAGAGAGCTGCTGTAAAGGCTGGATTAGTGTTATATTGAGGCACAAGTCCCTGAATTTACGATCCTGTTCTGATATAGACTATTCCTCCCAGGTTAAATTTCAGTTTTACCAACCTTTCTCACTTTTTACTAACTGTCTTATTCTGCCATTCCCTAGTAAATCAATTGTCTTCAAACGTGTTATAATCGGGGTAAGGAAGATGTACGGGTGCGACAGCACTGCGTAGGTCAGAGGAGGGGCCAAAACGCCCGAGAGAGACGTTCGCGCAAGGGACACTCGACTCCCAGTACCTTATTTTCCAAATGAACAGTACAAGAGGTACAAACTATTAAACAGGAACACAGACAAAACATATCTCAACCTATCCTCTGCTGTGCAAGCCAAGAACTGAGTAAAACATAATTTAGGAAGAATAAATAATGAAATAGAAAAGAAGTGAAAACTTTCTGTTGATCCGAATGTCCCAGACCTCACTGTTAGTTGTGTCCATGGCATCCTTTGCAGCCACCGGCCACAGTCAGTGTTCTGGAGTTGGGTCACCTGCAGTTGCAGCTGCAGACATGCAGTAGCAGCGATTCCTGTAGAAGCTGGCATCATCCATACAGCCGTGAGCGGCGAGCAGGTCTGAGCTAGGAGGGAACAAGGCAGCTGTAGTCGCTGTTGCCGTGAAGCACTAATAGCACACGTTTGTGTGGCGTGTGGCAATGTGAAGGAGATTCACAAACTGACACACCACGTTCTGCATGTCAGGGGAAGTAGAAAATCCAGTAATCATAATTAACCCTTCCCAGACAGCAAGAGTTTTCCCTTGCGGACACAACACTTAAGGGTTTACTTAAACAATTTTTGACTGTTATTATTCTAACTAGCGATCGCCTTGACAGGTGGAATTATACCAAAAATAATTCTACATGTACCATAATGTCTCAATGTTTTGCTACACTCTGCATGAGAGCAGTTAAGATAAAAAATCCTTTAAACCAGTGTCATAATGCTGAACTTCACAAATAACTAAATCAATTAGTTTAGCATATTTGTCCCACCGATCATGATTCATATTCCGGAATCTACACAATTTAATTCTGTAAAATTATAAAAAAAGAAGAAAATAGCTGGGCCTATATATATATTTTTTAACTAAATAGAATTATGATTTATACATTTTCCATTAGTTAGGCTACCCATTTACTGCTGATTATGAAGAAAATTTGTGTTCCATTATATATTCAAACCCAGTAAAAGCCCAGGTTTAATTTTGTTAATTTGGAATTAAAGCAGATAACGGGAGGGTGTTTCCATTCAAGTAATCAGTAGTCTTTTTATTTATTATACCTGATTCATCTGTTATAGTTGTTGCGCAGGAATTGTTAAATTACATCAACAGCTGTCAAATAAAATACAATAACTTACAATTAAATCGTACACACGGGTCCAAGCTGACAGGATCTGGGTGGGTTCTTTGTGAGTTGTACATCTGATATGTGTTTTGCTACTTTTTAACCGACTTCAAAAAAGGAGGAAGGGAAGTAAGATAAACAATTGTTAAACAAGTTAAAATACTTTATAGAAATTCCAAACTGAAACCTCAGAGCCATTTCTGAGACTGAAAGGCTGTGGTTAGTCACTGTGAGGATTATCACTAAATATAATGACGAATAATTGCATATCATATAATTATAATACAATTACACTAGTCGACCTTCCGCACTGCGAACCAAACCTTGTCAGCTGGATAGATGTTCTTTTGTTTACTTTTTCGCTCCTGTCAAAACAAACTATTCCCTTTATTTATCTTTCATTTTATACAAATTTGAGAGAAGCGGTACATTTTTAGCCTGTGGGTCTATTTTACATCATTAGCTGGCACGATAAGCTTTAAAATGAGGGGTAAATCATGGAATTTTATAAAGGAATAAGGAAGATCTCGCGGAGTGACAGGAAAACAGGCAAGAGAAATAATATATAAGATTTATCAAAGGGGATTAAAACTTGAATTTAATCAACTTGATTTTAAATTGTGTATTTTATGGTGGAATATAACTTAGTTTAGTTCTATCCGGGAATGACCTGTTATCAAGCGACTTGCTGAAAAATCTGCTTGTTTTAGTTATCTTCCATTTTTACCCTGCTCAGACCTATGTACGATTCGTGTTAAGCAAAGTCCTTCTTTACCAGGTCTATTACAACTATGCTCGATTACCCTGCTCTGTACCCTGCAGATTATGGACTGTTTCAGCCTAGCTTAGAATTACGGGCAGCAGCATATGTCACTCAATCGATGTCCCATATCCTTTGGGCACTTAGAACATGGCACTAACACAGGTGATGGCAACAAATATGTATGCATTCTTGAATCTGATTCCTACAGATAAATCATCAAATATGACTAAGACTGCCTGAAGAACTTCACAATCCCCTAGTTTGATTTAGGGCTGGTCATAACAATTTGTTCTTGATTCCCGTAGTTACTATGTTCACCGTTCCTCCATCACCCCATCCCCTCCCTCCATCATATGTTTCAGCGCAGCATGTGCCTTGGAACCTAAGCGTGGCCGAAGCTGTTATAAGTGTAAACTAGCAAATACAGCTGCTCAAATTCAATCAAATATGATCATGTTAGTTCCATTGTGATGCCATTCCAGAAGTTAGCTTAAAACAGCTGATGCTTCTGTTCTGTTTTTTGTTACCTTCTGTTCTTCCATGAGATTAACATTGCAGCTTTGTAGCTGGTGGGGTGTGGCCCTGAGGTCGATGTAAATATTAACTACTTTCTGCAAACCTACACATCAAGACCTTTCCATAGATACTTCAAAGAATAAAAATCTATCCAGGAGATCCTGAGTACTCAGCGTGACAAAAAATCTGCATGTATATTAAATATTAGGATATGCCGCCACAGTAATTAGCGTCACTAGGTACGGCGTTTACTGAGAATGTTTTGTTGCTTCCTGAGATTCGTCAAAACACGTTAATCATAATATTTTCCATTTATAATATGAGTAAGCTTGCTTGCTTGTAACTCCGTGGGATTAAAATGGGATGCGGAATAAAAACACCAATATTGCCTTCCTTGTACGAGGTTAACATTTAAGCTAATTTGTCAATGTGCTCCGACCACCTGAGAATATCGTCCAACCTCACCAATATTATAGATATAGACAATCATAATACGAAATACCTATGTTAGGTTAGGACAATGTTTTATATGATGTTTGTTTAAATGACGTTAATCATTGATATTTATTAAAGCTTCATAAATTATATTCATATTTGTTTCATCCAATAAGGTTGTTTTGTTCAACCATAAGATTTGATTGCCTAGTTATTATTTGACATAACAATATTTGCAGGTTAAGAAGGGCATTATTTTCTGATAAAATGTGTTAAAATTGTTAAAATCTTAAATCTTTCAAATAAAGTCGTAAAACCTTTGCTTGTTTATGCAGGATAGATGAATCGAACTTACGGCCTTAAATTCATCACGCGAGAGAGAGGTCGTGAAAATGTTCTTTGAAGCAGGGCTGGATTCAAGCATAGGCTACATACATAGGCGTACCACACAAAAACATACGCTAAAACCTAATACCACATACATAAAATAGATTATTGACCTTGGCAATAGGCGGTAAAGGGACACACGCCACACGTTGAGCCTAGAAGCCTACAGATCCCAGACCCCCTTACTTGGGAAGTAGTTCCATTCACGGGTAGTAGCCCCTCCCCCCCTTACTCAATTCCACCACTTTAATTCTACTAGGACATGAGCGTGAGTGTGTCCTAGCCATGGAGATAGTATATATGGAGCGGTCACAGCGGACGGTTGGTGAAGCTGCACCGGACTGCAGTGTTGTGGGGGGGGGGGAGGCAGCCGGCACTCCACCGGGGCGTGCGCTGCAATACCTGATTACCTGATCGAGCACAATAAATAAAGTTTGTTTGTGTCTAAACACATTCTTTTGGCAAAGAAAGTAATTAAAATGAGTGTGAGTTGAAAGATTTCTATGATTCTTCTTGTAAAAAACTCATACCACTAGCATATGGTTAAATTTGGTATTAAAGGGTTCAGCAGATAATAATGGGGGGGAGGGGGAATTGTTAATTATTTGGTTAAACAAACTATTCCATTGACCAGGGATCTATTTAAAGTCAGCCTCAGTGGGTTGAGATTTTCTATAGGCCTGGTTCTTCTAAGTAATTATGACTTCTATTGTTTAATGGAAAAATAAACCACTCAGAAATGGATAAATTGGCTATTGCCAGAACGAGCACTTTATTTATGACATGAATAAATAGTATATTTGTGTATAAATACATTTTATTGGCAAGGAAACTAATTAAAATGAGCGTGTTGAAAGATTTCTATAATTATTGTACGTGTATTATGACTTGTTTTAGTTTATGAGAAAAACTTGATTTTGTGTTGTATTTTTAGTTGAAACAATATGTAGATTTTCATTTTCTAACATTACAGTATTTTATTGCGTATTTCACAAGTGGTTAAAGTTTATGTTATTTCGAGCTTATTAACTCTATACAGTACTTTAGTGAACTGAGTCTGTTGATTTTTTCTTACTGTCGCAATAATAAAGAAGTTTTTTTTACTTGTACGTTTGTTCTTTTATTTATAGTGTGAACATATATATATATATATATATATATATGTTAGGAACTTTTATGGCGGTACTGGGCTTAAGTCTCACCTTGCGGGTCATGCTAATACACTTTTCTATTGGAAATTCACTAATGAGAAATACAATGTCAAGGACAAGGAGTCAAGGAACAAGTCAAATATATAAAAATGCTCTTATGTTACTCAGTATTTTTTTTTATTACATCAGGGAAAAGTTAGCTCCAAACGCAAGAGTCGCCAAGCCCTTTCAAATAACAATCTGCTGTAGCATTTAAGTCAACAATGAATGATTTACTGAATGCTGAGGCCATCAAACTTGTGATAGAATGTCAGCAAACCTCAACAGTGATAAACATGCATCATAGGTTAGGGTTCAGGATTGATAATTTGGCCAAAATAAATTAAATATGGTATCTGAGCAACAAATAAAGACTAGCAGCTACAAAAAGGCTGCTCCACTGGAAGTGGAGACCATTTCCTATATGAGCGCAGCCAGTGTAAAACTATGAAATCACCCATGGCAAATTATAAAATCACAGCGCCACCTACTGCTTGATGAATATTAACTTTTACTTAGTTCGATACGCTATAGTGGTCTAATAGATATGGCGCTGGATTCACGATCATGCGGTCCCAGGTTCGATTCTATCTTTTCGTGTTTACTTTTTGAGGAACCACTTTTTGTTACATTTTACTCAAACCCATTATTGTAATATGTTAAAAAGAAAAGAGCCGCGATATAGCGCTCTGCGGAGTTAGGTTAGGATAGTTTACTACAATTTTTTTGTAAATGTAGCGTAATTTTGTCGAACATAAGTAGGTTTCTTCTGTTTACAATTGAAAATACTACTTTTCACTGGTAATTTAAGGCTGCTAGTCAAATAAAGCAGTGTTCAAAGTTACTCCTTATTTTGAAAATCTATGTACCGGTACTTATAAACAAAAATATTTCTTCACACTGTTCCTGTAGCTACATAATTTTTTACCTTTAACTTATAGGTATGTTTTTTTTTTGTTTTTTTTTTTATCCCACAAAGTGGGCTACAAAATCTAAAAACTACAGCACACAATTCGTTCTTGTGTTGTGCATACGAAAGTTTGAGTAATTTTTTTTATTGAAAAATTTACCTTCAGTTTTATAGTTTATTTTGTTTACAGAACCTACTTTTAACTTTAACATAATTTGTTTTAATATTTTTAATTTTGTTTTAAAAGGTCATGAGCTATATTTTGATATGTGTTTATTAGTCCTAAATAAATGTGTTAGATAGCATAATTTATGATATTTTAACGAGTTTTTCGACAGTTTGGCCAAAATAGCCCTGTTTTACGGTAAATTATGCTTGGAAGTAACACCATGTATACACCTGTCCCAGGACAACCTTAAAACTGGTCTATACTGGTCTGGTTATGCTGATCAAAATGAATATGTCAAGCAGACGATTGCCAACGACTGTGCTGTATAACCAATGCCAACGTAACCTGTACTTTACTTCTACACGTTAACATCGATCTGGAGATAGTTGATTGGGAAAATGGTTTTTTCCTATTGACAAGTAATGTCTCCGAACGTCCGTGGTTCAAGGATGCGTAAACTAATGGAGTGTCCAGAAAAAGGTGTGGCGGTAAAAAGAGCGGGAATCATCTGATCTATTCTTCTAACGTTTGATAGTTTGTTTGATGAGTGTCGTTTTTTTTCAGAAAAAGTTATAGATTTTCTGAAATATCTACAAAACCAGGGAAGAATTATATCGTACCTCAATTCACAAACAGTACGGTCACACTTATAAATCATAACATGTTATTCTTTTATGAAAAAGCTAAATATATCATAACAAGTTAACAAGAACTAAACACAATCTCAAAACGTGGTTAGCCTGCAAAGCTTAACTGAACGACTATTCAAAATAATGTCTCGAATATACACATCGGTCACAATCAGATCTCTTACGTGACCGGTACTGTTAATAGAGCCTGATCACAGCTGTCACAGGAGCACGGGTGTTGGCCCTCTGAAAGGTCAATTTGGCTGCCTCTCCCAACCCATCCCACCCTTTCCTATCCTTCCCTGTTATACCCTATTCTTCCGGTAACCTGCGCAAAATTCCCGTTTGTGGAAGACATGCCTAGCAGCTATGCTGGGGTTTCCTAATCCAGCAACAATGAATGAATGAACCACCAAGTAATGCAATACCATAACAGATGTGTGAATGAATATGGGCTAAGTATATTTTTAAGAGCATCTAGGGGCCAAAATTACATAAGTGTGACACCCGTTGCAATGCACAAAGTCTAACTTATATTTGAGTAGTTTTACCAATTATTTTATACGAAAATTTCAGGGTACAGTACGATAAGCGCCCACCAAAACAATTGAATATACGGTATCAGATTTCCATACACCAATAACCATGATTGATAAACCAATAACCATATTTCCATTCGATCGTTAGTTTTTAATACACGATCACGGAGTGTTTTACAGTACTTTACAGTAGGGGTAACTTAATTTATGGTGATGGATTAGCTTTATAGCCTAAACTGTGATAAACTAATCTAACTCGCAGAGCTCTGTTGTTGTCGTGGTTTGGATTGTTGTTTTTTTTCGATATTCTCATCTGCAAAAGTAATAACTTGTATTTTGATAAGTTCGATATTTTATATTCGATTGTTTTGGTGGACGCTTATTGTAATGCACCCAAATTTCAATTTTAATGTTCATCTATATGCAGACACAACAAAATTTGTATGAGAAATAGTTTTTATTGATGTCGAATCAATTGTTAAATTGGGTTGAGGTTAAAGCCTATCTCTAGTAGGGTGCAATACCATAAAGAGTATTGTTAGGTGGGAACACTTTGACTATTTTCTTCAATCAAGAATTCAACAATATGTTACCTAAATTATGCTAAAAATTAGATTTAAAAAACTAAAATAATGATAGATATGCCCAATTAATGCAATAAGAAACTTAAGTCCATCATAAATGTGGAGGTTAGAAAGGTATCAAAATGGAAAACTAATACAAAGGATCTTACCTAAAATTATATATCGGAAATTTTGAGGCTTCATGTAGTAAAGATTTGTAAAGTTGTAATACTTTGGATGACTGGACGGCCATAATTTAGGTAGTAATGTGTTCCTAGAGCAATAAAAAGTTATCAAATTTGTTTACAGTTCGGTAATAATCTGAGTAATCTCACCAATCTCCCATAGTGTGTGATAGTGCCGTTAGTGCCGTGTCGTGCCGTTGCCGCTGCTGTCTGCTTTTGTTTTCTGACGTCAGACGTTGTGCACATAGAGTATGAAATACGGCAAGAGTTTTTAACATAATGGCACTTTTTGGTATTTTGGTCTGACCTTTTCTATTGGAGTAACAACTGTACGAAAATGGTCAGCTAGTATATAAGGGAGTGACGGGTAAGTTATCCCCACTGCAATCCTTTCTTACTTTTATGTGATTGGAAAAAGTGATTTGAATTAATTGCACGTTTTTGTTACAGCATTTCATTACACACCAAAGAAGATTTATTGTACCTTTTTGGGTTGGCTTTATTTGTAAACAGTGTTTGAACCTGCGAGCTATATACCTATAGAGGTCTCACCTGGCGTAAAAAAACTGTGCCTACATGCTGACCTCCATGTTGACTCTCTGTACCCTCCGGTCTCCATGGCAACAAACATGTTAACCAATCAAATCCCCTCTCCATAACTAATTTTAGTCTTTATTACTCTTTGGAAAGAAGTTCTGTTTACAAAAATATCTTCCAGTGAAACTTCTTCACTTTAAATTTCTCCCCCCATGCATAGCATATGGAGAAAGTATTGTTTTCATTAAAACTTTCGAATTTCAGTTGTTAGTGGAAATATTCGTTTTGGTGTTCCCTGAACTCAAAAAAGTTGTTTTTACGTGATGTCTGTCTGTGTGTGTGTGTGTGTGGATGTGTTCAGAGCTAGAGCCCTAACCAAAGGTCCGATTTTTATAAAATTTGGTATGTAGGTACTAATCCACGATATCTCCAGGTGTTTTTATTTAATTTTTTTGGAATTTTCGATTTTTAAGGGTAATTATCCCCCAAAACTGCCAAAAATTTGAAAAATCTAAATTTCTCAAAAACGGCTCTAAAGATTTTGATTAAACTTTATTCGTTTGTAGTACTTTAGTTTTCCAACAAAATGACACAACCCGCATTTCTGTAAAGATTCGGGTTCAGAAATTACAGGACTTCAAACATCAAAAACTCAGTTTTTTTTTTAAACTTTTTATAAAAAAAAAACAAATATACAAAAATATTACTATTCACCATTAAAAAGACCTCAAACAACTGAATAATCAATATTTTTAATTACTATTCTACAATTGCTGGTTGCGGAGAAAATTTAAATTTTCATTTTGCGGTAAACGCAGTACGTTATCTAATGTTATTCTTATTTCCTCTCTTATTTACTGATCAATTTCGTTCAAACTTGATATGCTTCATCATCATCATCATCATTGCTGCGGATTAGGAAACCCCAGCATAGCTGCTAGTCACATCTTCCACAAGCGGGAATATTGCGCAGGTTACCGGAAATATAGGATATAGCAGAAAAGGAAAGGGTAGGATGGGACGGCAGCCAAATCGACCCTTCAGAGGGCCAACTCTCGTGCCCCTGTGACAGCTGGAATGAGGCTCTCAAACAGGGGACCCACATTCTGCCCTCCAACTGGTCAACTCAGCTGACAGGGTATCCATGTACAACAGCCAGGGACCATTCATTCTCAGGTTGGCAGGTGGGGACCAAACTCGTAGAATCTGTACCTAACCGCTGCAAATGGAGGGACCAAAGGTGAAAGAGAAATTTGTCATAATGGACAGCCAAAAGACTTACCATATGTAATGACAACTTCATTTGCTGTACCCAATGTCAGCCTCAAAACTGGTATATAGACCAGTTTTAAGGCTATATGTTTTAAGGCTGTTTTATGGAAGAAATAGTTGATGTATTTTTTTACGACATACTGTCAACAATCTAGTTGTTATAAATCATTCTAGATGTTTAAATGTAAGATATAATTTGTCCTTTAAATGCAAAGTTTTGTTTGTAAATTTTAAGGTGAAATAAATTCTTATTTTCACAAAAAGATTTAACAAGACACAAAGTTTAATGAGTTTAACTTAGACTATTCATTCTCAAGACTTCTAGGTTCACAACAGCCAAGTGTAATGAGAGATGAGACATATCTTCTAGTTGAATGACGATAGAGTACATAAATATTCTAGTAGAATGACGAGTAGGCCTAGTTCACATACCTTCTAGTAGAGTGACGAGAGAGCGGGTAATAGTACGATTTGGATACAGTTAGATGAAGCGGTAAGTTGTTGATAGAAAGGGTAAAGGTTATTTAATTATTGATAAATTGAACATTAAATCCATAGCGATGATTCCTAGGGATGAGTACGCAGGTTTGCTGCAACAAGAATAAAAAATGTGTGTTTTTATGCAATTATCAGTATAACTCAACCAGGTGAAGCTACGTACCAAGTTTTAATCATTTATGTTCATAATCAAGGGAGGTATAAAACTTTACTTATTGGCCATAAGAATAACATCAGGGCTGAGTATGCAGGTTTGCTGCTATGGGGTCATTTAACAAAAAATCTTTTTTTGTGCAAATATCAATGTGCCAGTACTAGTTGGAGCCATATACCAAGTTTCATCAATATACATTCATAAATAATCGAGATATCAAATTTTAATTACTCTCCATAAGGATAACATTGGATAACGTACTGTGTTTAGCACTTAAAATATCTCTGCAACGAATGGACGTAGAATCACAATTTAAAACTAAAATGATTATTTTGTAGAGCTGAACCGATTGGTATTAGCAAATGTCAAATTTAGAGTAAAATTATCTGTGGAAAAGCTAAAAACCTTTTTCCCATAAGATTAACATGGGAGATTTTATGAACACGTTTTTTGGATTTTCTCCGCAACCACTTAACCTAGGTTAATAATTCAAAATACGATATTATTTATTTTTTTAAGCTCTATAAAATGCTAAAAACCAAAATTGAGTGTTTTAAAAATTATAGGGTAAAAAATTCAAAAAAACTGATTTTTGGAAGATTTAAAACCCCCTTCCCATGGTCCGATCGTTCTGGTTTTTAAACTTTAAGTCATGAATGTTGCTTTACATGTCGTGCCAAATTTCATCAAATTCAAATTTCATATATATATATAAATTTGATCGATTAGTGTTTTTGGCACCTGGGGATCTCAAAACAAAAAGTTATCATGGTCTCGGGCTTAAGTCTAGACCTAGGGTAATAGCTTCTTCCCTATAGGGGAAATTCGCTAGTAAAACTTTCATCATGAGATGTAAAAAAAACCTGGTATATTTATTTTAGGACAAAGAATGTGTAAACAAAAGAAAACAAACATTAAATATCCCCGTCGCAGCAAACCTGCATACTCAGCGAATTTCCAGTGCATAATATATGTCTTAATACCACATAAAGCCACATACCAAGTTGCATAAAAATATATTCATAAATAAGCGGTATGTACAATTTTAATTATTTTCCATAAGAATAACATTAGGGATGATTACGTAGGTTTGCTGAAACAAGGATCACAAACAATTGTTTTTTATACAAATATAAATATAATTCAACTAAGTGAAGCCACATACCAGGTTTGATCACTATTCATTCATAAATAAGCGATATATACAATTTTAATTATTCTCCATAAGAATTAAATGGGGGATGAGTATGTAGGTTTGCTGCAAAAAAGCACTCAAAAAATGGGTTTTTATGTGAACATCAATATAACTCAACTCGGTAGCCACATACCACATACCACAAACCACATACCATAAACCACATACCAAGTTTTATTAATTTACTAGCTGTGTACCCGTCCTTCGTACGGGTTGTATATAAATGGTAGATTAACTAAAGCAAATAACAATCCACATTATTTTATAATATTAAAATTACATTTTACACGTTTAATGTACAATTAAATCAAAGTTAACAAAATGTACTGGCAGATAGTTCGGGTCCTGTTGCTAATTCGAGGAACTCTGTCGGGTAGTAAATGGGCGTGTGGTCTACGACTCCAAATCGGTCACATAACACTTTGGATTCGCTTTTAGAAATAAAAGAACTCAAGTACAAAAAAATAAAAAAATATCGGGTAGGGGGGAGGGGGGCATAAATATAAAATCAACGGGGGAGAGCAAAATACAAAATCGGGGGGGGGCAAAATACAAATCGGGGGGAGAGTACAAATATAAAATCGGGAATGGGGGCAAATATCCAACATGGAGGGGGGACATAAAATAAAAATAAAAAATCGAAGAGGGGGTGGGAGCAAAATATAAAATTGGGGGTGAGGCAAAAATAAAAATGGGGGGAGCAAAACTATAAAATCGGGGGGGGGGCAAAAAATATAAAATCGGGAGGGGGCAAACATATAAAATGGAAAGGGACATCAAATAAAAATGTAAACTCGAAGATGGGTGGGGCAAAAACATAAAATGGGGAGACATAAAATAAAAATATAATATCGAAGAGGGGGGGGGGAGCAAAATATAAAATCGGGGGTGGGGCAAAAATAAAAATCGGGGGGGGAGCAAAAATATAAAATCGGTGGGGGGGTACAGGAAGTATCGGAAAAATTTGTTTTTTGTGCAAATAAGAATAGATCACAACCACATGAAGCCACATTAATATTGTTCATTAATTAATTAATAGCTAGCTGACGTACCCGTTCTTCGCACAGGGGTTTTCTCTACCCGTTCTTTATTCAATGCAATTTGCATTTTAGTTAGCTTGAAACAGCTGTTCTTGCTTCTGCTCTTTAAGCTGTCAAATATAAGTATCAACAGCTGTTCTCATTACAGCTGTTTCTGAATGTTTACTTTATTCTGAAATGTAAACATTGAAACTTAGGACGTTCACGGGGCGTAGCCCGAGGGGATTTTAAGAAAGTGGATAGGCCTATGTGTTGCATGGGTTCAAGATCTAACTATGTGTAAAGTTTCATCCCATTCGGATCAATAATTTTTGCGTTCATCCGGAACATCAGACAGACAGACAGACAGACAGAAACCACCTCTTCTTTATCATATTATAAATGTTCATAACTAAGGGAGACATTATATTTTATTTTTTCTCCATAAGAATAACATGGGGCTGAGGACGCAGGTTTGCTGCTACGGGAATAATGATTAAAAATTGTTTTTTTTGTGCAAATAACAATAGACCACAACCAGATGAAGCTGTAAACAAAGTTTCGTTAGTATGCTTTCAGAAATAAGCGAGATATAAATTTGTTCTTATTCTCCATAAGAATAACGTTGGACAACGTACTGTGTTTAGCACTTTCAATGTCTCTGTAACTAATTGACGTAGAGAAATTATCAAAACACCAAATTGTGTGTTTTAGCGAATTTCCTCTATAGGGAAGAAGCTATTACCGTAGTCGGCATGGTAAGACCTAGGCCTGGGACCATGATAACTTGTCGTTTTGAGGTCCCCAGACCCCAAAATCACCATTCGTTCGAAACTGCATATATATATGTGTGTCCGTGAGCACGATAACTCTCGTAAAAATTATCCGATTTTGATGAAATTTTGTATAAAACGTGTAAAGCAAAATTTATGACTTTAAGTTTGAAAATCAGCCAGATCGCTCTATCCGAAGGGACATTTTGGGGGAGGGGGTTTGTACCCCAAAAATGGGTTTTTCGAATTTATTACATATAATTTTGGAAATAGTCAAATTTTAGTTTTTACCATTGGATTCAGCTTAAAAAGCACACAATTTGGTATTTTGATCATTTCCCTACGTCAATTGATTACCGAGATATTGAAAGTGCTAAACACAGTACGTTGTCTAATGTTATTCTTATGGAGGAAAATACAAATTTTATATCTCGCTTATTTATGAACGTATACTGACGAAACTTTGGTATACGACTTCATCTGGTTGTGGACCATTGATATTTGCTCAAAACAATTTTTTACCAATGGCTCCCGTAGCAGCAAACCTGCTTACTCAGCCCCATGTTATTCTTATGGAGAATAAGTAATGTGTTAACTCCCTTCATTATGAAAATAAATTAATGAAATTTGGTATATGGCTTTACCTACATGAGTTATATTGATATTTGTATAAAATCCCATTTTTTGTGCTCCTTGCTTCAGCAAACCTGCATACTCAGCTGCCATGTTATTCTTATGGAGAATAATTAAAATGTCATAAATCGTTTATTTATGAATGTATATTGATGAAACTTGGTATGTGGCTTTATGTGGTATTAAGGTACATATATATGCATTGGAAATTCGCTGAGTACGCAGGTTTGCCGCTCCGGGGGTATTTTAAAGCTGAATCCAATGGTGAAAACTAAAATTTGATTTCAATGAATATGACATGTAAAATCTTCAAAAAACCAATTTTAGGGGTACAAAACCCCTTCAAAAATACCACTTCGGATGGGGCGATCTGTCTGGTTTTCTAACATTAAGTCATAAGTGCTGATTAACACCTTTGTACCAAACTTCATCAAAATCAAACCTTTTTTACGAAAGTTATCGCACCCACGGACACGTGTGTGTGTGTGTGTGTGTGTGTGTATATATATATATATATATATATATACAATTTCGAACGGATGGTGTTTTTGGGGTCTGGGGACCTCAAAACGAAAAGTTAGCATGGTCCCGGGCTTAGGTCTTACCATGCCGACTACTTGCCTATAGGGGAAATTCGCTAATTCCCTATAGGGGAAATTCGCTAAAATGACACTCCAGCTGGTAATAATAAAATATTAAATGAAAGTTGATTTTAAGACAGGAAGAAAACAAAATTGATATATTTAAAATAAAAGTTCAGTAAAACACCAGAGTTTTCTGAATAGTATGCAAAAATAACGATTAAACAAGCTAAGGAGGAATCGTGGGCCTAATTGTGCTCCGATCTCAAGGACCAAAATCTCTCGACCGCTGGGAAAATTGTTAAAAGTTTCCAAGGAGAAAATAATAAAAAATAAATATCCCCAATCTTTTATAATGAAGACCTTGCGAACAAGTTCATGGATGATGTAGTCCCGAGCTATGTACCACAGATTAAAGAAATTGTACCACTGTTCATTCCAACCACCGATAAAAGGATGACCGAGGAATTCTCAATGACTGATTAGCAAAAAGCGATAGAAAAGAAGAAGAAACGATCAGCACCCGGGTTGGAAGATGTGTCTTACATCATGATTAAAAACTTACCTCAAATAGCCTTGGTATTTTGACTACTAAAAATTTATAATGATATATGGCAAGATCAAGATAATAATTTACCCTCCAAATGGAAGGAAACGAAAATATTTCCTCTTCTAAAACCTGGTGGAGATAAAGATAGCGAAGAATTTTATAGATTGATATCGCTGATTTCCTGTTTTGCCAAAATTCTTAACTCATTAATTAAAACCAGATTGGGATGGTTTTTTGAACATCATGAAATCATACCGAACAGTCAGTGTGGATTCAGGAAAAACAAAGGATGTATCGATCACCTTATTACTCTGACAACTGATTTACAATGTGCCAGAACACATAATCACACAACTGCTGTAGCTTCGCTTGATTTGTCTAAAGCGTATGACAGTGTAAATTTTGCTTATCTTTTATCAACAATGTACCTTTTAGAAATTCCTTCTGTATTCATTTTTTATTTATCTAATTAGTTAAAAGATATAAATTTAATTTTAAAAAATAAATCTTACACGATCTGCAGAAATACATATACAGTACTGGTTTATCTCAAGGCTGCATGTTAAGCCCCCTCCTCTTTTCCTTATATATTTCTGACATCCACTACTATTTAAAAAGTAACCCAAGATCCCTTCAATTCGCAGATGATATTGTTTTATACTCTTCTAATAAAAATGATCTTGATGCATACCAACAAACTCAAGACAGCTTGACCACCTTAAGTGAAGCCTTTTCAAACAGGAGCAGGATCCATTGATCATGAAAGTCATTATGCATTTACACCCTTGTAAATGCAAGATCTTAATCATCTCCAGGATAAGAAGAAAAATAGTTTCTGATTTTATGCCAATGGGGGAAAAGTTCCAATACTTCAAGACCATAAAATACTTGGTGTTATTATAGGCGGAAAGCTTACATTTAGTAGGCATATTAATAATGTAAATAGCATATGATTAAGAGAACTTGACATATTAAAATCATTATATAGCTTTCAACTCTAGAGGTGTTCATCCAAAGTTTCTTTTAAATATTTATAAGATGCTCTCACGACCGAAACTTGACTATGGATGTCAAATTCTAAGTGGCCTTAATCAAGATTTGTCTCAAAAGTTTGAAGTAGTTCAAAATGCAGCATTGCGAATAAGTCTAGGAGCTTTAAAATCTACACCATTTTGTGGCATGCTGAGTGAACCCAATCTCATTTCGCTAGCAATGAGAAGGGAACTACAAACCGATAATCTAACTATAAATATTATGAGAAATCCTGGCCATCCAGATCATGTATCAATCATTGAATTTGGTATGGTAACGTCACATCATGCTTTCTGGGCCTCAGGCCCGGTCTGGCCAGGGTGGCTGGTCGGCGATCGCCAAGGGCCTCAGGCTCAAGGGGACCTCCAAAAGCAAATAAAAAATAAATAAAGTATACAAATTGTTAAAATATAAGTTTTGTAATTATAAAGATTATTTTATTTTACTGTTTTACAATGACGTAATCTTGCTAAAAATTATCAACAACGTCTTAGGTCTAGTTTAGGCCAAGACCTTATGTCTAGCCTTGTTTTTATGAATATAGAGATTTGTTTTATGACTTGGATAAAGATGAATAATTAATGTCGTGGCCAGGAGTAGTGACGAACTTACCAAAAAACTGATAGGATAGTTGAAAACGTTAATTACTAACTCTGTGCTAAGAAATTTTGTTGTATTTATATTGTTAACTACAGTATTTATTTTGGCCTACTTTATATAATAATGATTTATTTTATACTTGTAGTTGACTATTATATTAGGCCCTATTTTAGTATCAATGTACACTAGGGTGTTCCATAAAAGTTTTGCTTATAATTGTAATGCAGTGTTTTTTTGTATTGTGTTTTTCATTGTCATGTTCGTAGTTGGCCTCTAATTGAACTATTGTTCTATTTTAGTTATAATCACTCTTAAGTAGACCTTACATAATTAATCTTGTTCTTTCAAATAGAGATTCAATAATTAAAAAATCAAAATTTGCTGCTAATATATAGGTAAAATCTTTTGCAATTAATTTAAACCACAATCATTAAAATTAATAACTATTTAAAACCACGTTAGCTACATGCAGCAAATATAACAATATTGCCATGAGAGGGCCCCATAGTCCTCGTTTTATTTCCCTTGGGGGGGCTGAAATTATTATCTAGCCGAGGGCCACCAATGGAGCCAAACCGGGCCTGCTAGGCCTCCAAGGAAGCTCCTCAAATCGCCAAATCCTATAATAAATGCAAAAAATACACCAATGAAAATTCTATTGATTGGTACTATATATTGATGTAAAAGATAGTTAATCATATTCTTTTACGATGTCATAAGCACACAATAAATAAAATCATTGATTTTTTAAGTACAGAGTGTAATCTAACTGAAGACGCCACACTGCATTCCATATCCCAAGCCACTGAGACTAACATATGTGTTCGTAACGGAAGATTTTATAATCAAAATATGCATTCTCCTCATAAAACCGTAACCGTAATTGCTACTGACTCCTCGTCATCACTCACGCAATCATCTTGTTCACTTCTTCTGGGTTTTGCATGTGACCAAACCTCGCACAAAATAAATACATGCACAGTGTTTTACTAAGAAGACTCCTTCCTCATGAGCGTTATCAACTCGTGAAATCCAAAAGACACTGCATTTCATGCTTAGGGACTCATGATCTAAAACATTGTCAATCGACATTGAGACATTGTCCGGTCAACAGATTGTTTCACATCATCCATTGTTAATACTTGATAAACTTTCTGTAGACCTTCCGCGAGTACCGATTTATGCTGAGGGACTTAAAAAGACGCAACATTACACACTCGCTGATCCAAGCTTTCATATCCCAGGACGTATTGACGTTGTACTTAGAGGATCGCTGTACCCACAATTGTTAACTCAAGAACAACATTCGCTTGGTCCACATATGTCGTATGTACTCGGAACGCACTTTGGATACGTTGTAATGGGTTCCGCTCCAGTAAAGCCTGATATAGGTTCATTTACATCAACTACAACTTCTCCATACTCAAATCTCAATGTGTACCTTCATGCAGTCAGTGATAGCGACTTGCATTTCTCTTTGCAACGATTTTGGCAACAAGAAGAGCCTCCGACTTGTACAAAGAAGGCTGAAGAGGATAATTTATGTGACAGACACTTTGCTTCAACTCACATGAGAGATGATCATGGACGGTATATTGTCCGCCTTCCATTAAAAAATGCCGAACCTCAACTTGGACATTCACAAATGCAGCAGAACGCCGTCTATTATCCATGGAACGCAAATTTACTACCGATTCTTGATTTTCTCAATTATATCATGACTTGATGGATGAATACTCCTCGTTAGGTCACATGTCCAAATGTACTGACATCAGTCTGTCACAATCTCATTATTTCCTTCCTCATCATGGAGTGTTAAAGGAAATCAGAACTACCACTATGTTAAGAACAGTTTCTGACGCTAGTAGTAAAATTAGTACAGGAATATCTCTAAATGACCCATTACTTACTGGACAAAAGTTACAAACAAACATTTATGACATCTTGATGGAACTTCGCAGCCATAACTATGTATTTTGTTGTGATATCTGACAAATGTATAGGCAAATTCTTATCCATCCTGATGACAGAAACTTCCAATTAACCTTATGGCGACAGTCCATCTCAACCACTATCTACATACCAATATTGAATACTGTCACCTATGGAATGAACCGCTCTCCTTATCTTGCCATCTGAACTTTACATCAACTTGCTGATGACGAAGGCAATGAATTCCCTGACGCAGCTCAAGTGTTGAAGGATCACACTTACGTGGACGACATAATCACTGGAGCAGACACCGAAGAAAGAGCTTTCAAATTACAAAATCAGTTGATAGCATTATTACAACGGGGAAGATTCGAACTTCGTAAATGGATATCTAATTCATAACGTTTACTCCATTCCTTGCCTGATTCCCATTTGTCTTTACTGGTCCCCAATGGAGGATACGTTTTCTTACAACTTTACTGTCCCGCACAATCATGTTCATACTAAAAGATCTGTCCTTAGTATAATTGCCAAAATTTATGATCCATGCGGTTTCCTCACACCATTTACCATGTCAGCTAAATGTTTCATGCAACTTAAATGGACTAAAGGATTGCATTGGGATGAACCGCTGCCTCATGAACTCTCTGAAAAGTTGAATTTTTTCATTACAGTTACTAAGCTCTTGTCACAATCTCCATACCTCTTTCATTATGTTTTTCCAATTCATGCAGTATTGAACTTCTTGGATTTTGTGATGCTTCTGAAAATGGATACGCTGCCATAGTTTATTTTCGTTGAGAAACATCTAATCATGAAACCAGTGTACTTCCAGTCCTGGCTAAAAGCCGTGTGGCACCACTCAATCGAGTGACATTGCCTCATCTAGAACTGTGTGCCGCCCATCTATTAGCTCAATTAGTGTCTCATTGTCAGTCAACAAAGTTACCCTTGATAATAAATACCTCTGGTGTGACTCAGGTGTAGTATTAACATGGCTACGCACTCCGTCTTATCGACTTAAAACATATGTTGCCAACCGAGTGTCACAGACTCAAGAACTAGTACCAACAGAATCTTGGAGACATGTTTCTTCATCTCAAAACTCTGCTGATTGTGCGTCACGCGGAATACCAGTATCTCAACTGATAAATCATCCTATGTGGTGGAATAGCCCACCGTGGCTTCAGCTCCCTCCTCAATTGGCCACTCGCCTGAGTTATCACCACTCACCCTGGAAATGATGTAATCGTATGAGTTGTGACAGTAAGAACATCCACTAGCATTTTCAAAAGACCCGCAGTGAAAGTTTTCCCACTGCCGTTGACATGAACATTGATTGAAGCTTCAAGGTGGCCGGAATGTTCAGAGAACTCTGGTGTTTTTATTGAACTTTTATTTTTAATATATAAATTTTGTTTTCTTACTGTCTTAAATCCAACTTTCATTTATTTAATATTTTATTATTACCAGGTGAGTGTAAATTTTAATGTTTATTTTCTTTTGTTTTCATTCTTTGTCCTAAAATAAATATACCATGTTTGTTTTACATCTCAAGATGAAAGTTTTATTTTTTATATATCTACTGGTCCTTCGATTATCCCCCATGATAACCCATATATACATACCTTACATAATATTTATAAGTATTAAAATTCTGAGGATTCATATTGAGTTTAAACCTTTTAAATCTTAATCTTCGTAGAGCTACGGCTTGATAATATTTACTATTCCACCAAGTCTTTGGTTTAAACTTTTTATTTTCCTCATTGTTATGTTTATAAAATGGAATATAAGAATTTGATGCATCCTGAATTACTCCATACAGAGTTTCTATACTTATCTCTCTCTGGTTAGAAATGAGAAAGTTTGTTTTTCTTCAGTAAATGTCTTTGAGACCAGTTAGCTTTGTTGAAATTTATTTTCTTCTCGAAAAAAATATAAACTACTATCGATTAAGAATAATAATAATCAAGTTCTATTATTATTGGAAGGTGGTTACTTCCACAGGGGTCTGCTGTAACCGACCATGAGGTTATAAGATCATGAGCATAGGGACTAGCAAATGATAAATCTATTGCTGTTGATCTCCTGAAGGGAGATGGTATTGTGGTGTGTGAACCGTCATTCAGTAAGAGGTATCTAGAATTAATAAGACTGTTTACCGTACAACTCTCTTACCTCTTGAGCAAGTGTTCATATTACCCCACATTTGATGGTGTGCATTAAAATCCCCACATATTATTTAATTATTATTTGGATCGTTGGTTATTAATAACATTTCATCCCAGGTATCCTGGTTAACATAGTTTTTACAATGATAATTATGAACCTTAAAGGATGCATTACTGTTTGGCAGGTCAACTTCTATTGAAAACCTTTGATGACTGTGTTGTTAATAACACTCCCTATCTTTTTCCATTTAATATGTTTAGGCACAAAAGGCAACTCCACCATAGCCGTAAAATCTACCCCCTCTCAAAATTGAGCAATCATTTAATTTAAATTTATTTTGTATTTTAAACCAAGTTTCCTGGATCACAGCTATATGGATTTTATTTGTTCTTAAATAATGACCAAATTCTGACCATTTTCCCCAAAATCTCCCATGTCAATCTTATGGGAAAATGGTTTTTAGCTTTCCCTCAATAAACTTTTCTGTAAAATTCACATTTGCTTTTACCAATCAGTTTAGCTCTACAAAACAATCACTTTGGTGTTTAAATTATGATTCTAAATCCAACCGTTGCCGAGATAGTCAAAGTGCTAAATACAGTACGTTGTCCAATGTTATCCTTATAGAGAATATTTAAAATTTGATATCTCGATTATTTATGAACGTATATTGATGAAACTTGGTGTGTGGCTTCACTTAGTACTGGTATATTGATATTTGCACAACAAATTGAATTTTTGTTGATTATCCCCGTAGCAGCAAACCTGCATACTCAGCCATAATGTTATTCTTATAGAAAATAAGTAAAGTTTTATATCTCCCTTAATTATTAACATAAATTATTAAAACTTGTTATGTAGCTTCACCTGATTGAGTTATATTGATAATTGCTTAAAAATACAATTCTTATCTTTCTCGTTGCAGTAAACCTGTATACTCGGCCCTAATGTTATTCTTATAGAGAATAAATAAAATGCTATATCTCACTTATTTATTTATGTATTTTTATGAAACTTGGTAAGTGGTTTTATGTGGTGTTAAGAAGCTTATGAATGTATTGGAAATTCGCTGAGTATGCAGGTTTGCTGCAACGGGGGTATTTAGTACTTTATTTGTGAGTACAAAACCTGTACATAAATTGTGTCACAATATTCTTATTATAGTCAGCTTATAGTCTAAAACTTTTATACAGAGAAAAATATATGATTAAATTCAATTTGAATACAATAATTCCACATTCACAGACTAGCAGAGAAAAATTCAGTTCAGGAGTAATGTGGATTATCCCTTAGAAAAGTTTTCAATCGGGTCTTAAATTTTACTTGATTGGATTCATTTTTAATTTCTAGTGGTAATAAATTAAAAAATTTGGCTCCCATGTGTGTAGGCTTACTGATGAATAGAGCTAGTTTGTGTTTCTCCACAAACCAAATTGAATGTAAATAAGATCCTGCTTAATCCTTCCTGCTTCCTGCTTAATTTCTTAGTTCCATGTTAAGTTATTATCAACTGCTAAACCTAAGAATTTGGTGCTATAAATTTGGTCCAATCGTTCATTTTCAACAAAAACATTCGGTTCAATTTGATTTCTATTTTGTTTGGTTTCAAAACATATGAAATTAGTTTTACTGATATTTAAAAACAAAGAATTAGCTTTAAAAAAGTTTTGTATGTTTGCGAGCTGAGTTTGACTTGCTTTTTCTAGATCATTTACATTGTTAGTTGATAAAATTAAATTTGAATCATCGGCATAGAGGATAAGTTGGCTTTTAATATTGTCAATATTTTCAAGAGTTTCTGGAAGGCCTTGTAGATAACAAAGAAATAACAAGGGCCCAAGAATTGAACCCTGGGGAGCCCCAGTTTCTGTTTTTAATTTATTTGATTGAAATTTAGTGATTTTACCACCTAATACATTTGATATTTCTACAAATTGGAACCGATTAGAAAGGTAGGAACAAAACCAATTCAAAGCAATGCCTGTGATTCCAAAGGACTCTAATTTTTTAAGTAAAATAGTATGAGAAATAGAGTCAAACGCTTTAGAGAGATCCATAAATATTCCAATTGGTCTCTCTCCCCGGTCTACCGAGTCAATACATTCAGAAAATTCAGCTAAAGCAGAAACAACAGATTTTCCTCTTCTGAAACCATGTTGCTCTACGTCAAACAGTTTGCTTTTTTCCAGAAAATTTACCAATGTATGATGCATAGCTTTTTCATAAATCTTTGATAATGATGGGAGAACTGAGACTGGGCGGTAATTATCTGGATCCTGTTTGCTTCCTTTTTTTATGAATAGGCACAATTTTAGAAATTTTGAGCTGTGAAGGGAAAATACCAGATACAAAGGAAGAATTTACTAAATGTACTAAAGGTTTAAGAAGAGGTTTTCTAGAAAACTTAATTAATTTCACAGGAATTTCATCGTAACCACTAGATGATTTGTTTTTAAAATCTTTAACAATGTTTATGTTCTTTTTCATCCACAGGAGTGGGCTTAAAATAGTTTTGGAAAAAGTCAAGTTGAATATTTTTAAGATTTTCACAATCATTGATGTTAAAATTCTTAAAAATGTGAATGGGTTCTATTTTTTTATAGGTTTTGAACTGTATTAATGAATTCTAAATTTAACAAATTACATACTTTATAAGGGTCTGAGATTTTATTTTCATTCAAAGTCAAAGTAATGTTTTCTACTACCTTTCCCTTTAAACTGCTGGTCTCAACATTAATGACATATCCCAAGTACATTTCCCTACATTACAAGAATTTCTTATTTTATTGTCATAGTATGTTTTCTTAGACTCTACTAACATAGATTTGTACCTCTTATTTCTTACATTAACTTCTTTAAACAGTCTTTTATCATTAAAAGATCTAGAAAGTTTACTCAGATTAATTATTTCAAATTGTTCCTTCCTTAGATCTTGTGTTATCCATTGGTTTTTCCTAGTGAATTTCTTTTTAATTTGATAAGGAAAAACCAGTTTGAAATAGTAATTAAAAATATTAATAAAAACTGAGTATTTTAAGTCTATAGGGGTATCATAAACATTTTCCCAAGTTTCTTTTTGTATTAATTTTACAAATGTTTCCATATTGCTTTTAGAAAAATTTCTGTACTTTAAAGATAATTTATTATTTTCTTTTATATTATTTATTGGTGGTTTTAACAAGAGTTCCAGGACCTGACCATCATGGTCTGACAACGCAGTTATGAGACCGAAAACATTTAAGTTAGTTTTTTCAATATTATTAAGGAAATTATCTATACCTGTTGATGTTGTATGTGTTACCCTTGTAGGGAAGTCTACCAAATAATACATTCCATTACTTTTTAGAACATTTTTAAAATTTTTAACTTCTGGAGATAATCGGTCAAGAATATTTATATTAAAATCTCCTGCTACGATTAAGTATTTTTCTTTCTTTGTCAAAATTTCTAATGTTAAACACAGCCTGTCTAAAAATACAAGAGTTTGTAGCTGTGGTTTTCTGTAAATTCCTGCTAATATTATTTTCTTATTTCAAATTTAAATTTAGTTATGCAACATTCAAAAAGTTTGTCTTGACATATGGTTTCAATTTCAGTGCACCTTAATTGCTTCGCCTTCAAACTATCCTCTGAAAAAATTACCACTCCACCTCCAGAAGTTGTGGTCCGAGAATAATTACTTGTTATTGAATAATTTAATAAGTTAAATTTTTCTAGTTCATTTTTTGACAATTATGTTCTGTCAAAATTATAATGTTTGGTTTTATTTCGTCAACAATTATTTCCAATGGTTCTTTACGGCTATTTAAGTGTTGAATGTTTTGGAGGAAAATGGTGAACTGATTATTTAAGTTTTTGGGGGTATTATTTTTTAAATTGGGGATTGGAGGGGCTTGCAAAAGGAGTTTAAAGACGAAGTTTTGGGAACGTCCAGAGCTAAACTATGACTTGCACTATCACTGATGCTAAAATTTTCATTCACACACTTGGAACTTTCACCATCACTAGACACTGGCGATGCAGTCAGGACAGGGCTCGGCGATTTGGTCAGGACAGGGCTCGGCGATGTGGTCAGGACAGGGCTCGGCAATGCAGTCAGGGCAGGGCTCGGCGATGTGGTCAGGACAGGGCTCGGCGATGTGGTCAGGACAGGGCTCGGCGATGCAGTCAGGACAGGGCTCGGCGTCCGCTCATCAGCCACAGGAAGAGATGACCTGGTGGAGCACTGCAGCACAGGAGCATCCAACAGTTGATTGCTGCCAGAAGTCTGGGATTGGTTTCTTCTAGTTGAAAGAGGAACTATATTTGGAGTCACCAGTGGAGGTGTTCTCTGCTGCTGATATTGCTCAGAAATTGCCTTATTCAGTTTATTTACAAACTCTGAATAATCTAGACCATTATTAAGAACTCTTTTAGCATTTTCTTTATAAGTGACAACTTTTACAGGGGCTCCAGTAAAGCGTTGGAATTCAACCAAATTTGTAGCAAAGTGATCCAGGCCAACCTGATCACGGACGCAGCCCATGGGCGAGCAAATGAGTTGGAAAAACTGCTTTTGTTTGAAATCTTCCATGAAACTTTTAAATGCCAAATCATAATTATTTTTATCTGGTTTTTGGTTATACTTTGATTTAGTGATCAGTCCGTATACACCAGGTCCATTTTTAGATTTTTGGTAGGCTAAGGAGCTATTTATTAGATCAGTTTGTAAAGGCCTTCCAAGATGTTTTCTAAAACTCACAGCCACTCCTGCACTCATATTTCTGTTATCGTCAAGGTCCCCAGATATACAGTGATATACAGTAAGCTGTATGCTCATCAGAATCATATAAGTTTATTATTTCTCTCATGTTAAGATCAATTACACTAATTTTGTTTACTTTATTAGTGCTATCTAGTTCTTGTGCCCTTCTTTTATTTATGTTATCAGTTTTTCCTGGGTTTTGTTTTCCTGACAGTATTTTTAATAAGGTCTTAAGTATTTCTATTGCAAATTTCTTCTTTCCTCTCGTATTAAAATGCAGTCTGTGCTTGCTATAATGAGATCTTTCAAAATTCTTAATATATATAAGATGAACATTTTTACTTTGGGCAGCCAATTCTTCAATATAACTATTTACTTTTAGTAATTCTAAATGGATATTATGGTGCCATTCAACATCGTATCTGTCCGGTATAGTTGAGATAAGCACAGTTTTATTCTACTGAAGGACTCTTAGCTTTGATTCAAATTTCTTGTACAGTGTTGCTATGTTTCCGTCAAGGGAGTCGTTGGTGCCCCCAAGTATAGCTACATAGTTATTTCTGGACTCCATTCCCGTAGTCGGCATGGTAAGACCTAGGCCCGGGACCATGATAATTTTTTGTTTTAAGGCCCCCAGATGCCAAAAAAACCATTCATTCGAAACTGTACATTATATATATATATATATATATATATATATATATATATATATATATGTCCGTGAGCACGATAATTCTCGTAAAAATAATCGGATTTTGACAAAATTTGGTCTAAACGTGTAAAGCAACATTTATGACTTTAAGTTCGAAAACCAGACAGATTGACCTATCCAAAGGGGTATTTTGGGGGGGGGGGGGTTTGTACCCCAAAAATGGGTTTTTTGAGTTTTTTACATATAATTTTTGAAAAAGTCAAATTTTAGTTTTTCCATTGCAATGAGCTTAAAAGACACACAATTTGGTGTTTTGGTCATTGCTCTACCTACGTCAAATGGTTACAGAGATATTGAAAGTGCTAAACACAGTACATTGTCCAATGTTATTCTTATGGAGAATAAGAAAAATTGTATATCTCGCTTATTTATCAACTTATCCTGATGAAACTTTGTATATCACTTCATATCATTGTGGTCTATCGATATTTGCACCAAAAAATATTTTTGGCAGATATTTCCCGTAGCAGCAAACCTGCGTACTCAGCCCCCATGTTATTCTTATAGAGAATAAGTAGCGTGTTATCTCCCTTAATTATGAACATCAATTAATAAAATTTGGTATGTGGCTTTACCTACTTGAGTTATATTGATATTTGTATAAAACCCCATTTTTTATGTTCCTTGCTTCAGCAAACCTGCATATACTCAGCGCCATGTTATTCTTATGGAGAATAATTAAAATGTCATAAATCGTTTATTTATGAATGTATATTGATGAAACTTGGTTTATAACTTGGCATTATATGGTATTAATATTCATATATATATACATTGGAAATTCGCCGAGTACGCAGGTTTGCTCTCGCTGAGTACCTACGCAGGTTTGCTGCTACGGGGGTATTTTATTCTCTCGACCTAAGGATCAAATACACACCATTTTTACAGGTAGTTTGTATACACCCGTTACAGGTATCACCATCAATCCCTATGCATCAGTGGCATAAATGGCGGATCCAGGGGGGAGGAAAAATTAAATTGATCAGATTAAAAATAATTATTTCCTTTTGGAATGTTCACACATATTAGACATAGTGACACTTTTTTGCACCGCACAAGTTAACTTTTAGCTTCATAGTAAGTAATTAAAGTATAATGTTAATTTACTGGCTGAATTGGTCACTTGTAAGTGTTCCAAACCAGGGCCGTATTTAGGAGCTGTATGTGCCTAGGCTCAACCAGTGATGCGGGCTCTTAGGCTACCACTCAGGTAAGCGATATTTTTAGTCTTTTTGCTTGTCTGAGGATTGTGTGTGGTGTGGGCCCCTGAGTGTAGCCTATACTTAAATCCGGCTCTTGTACCAGACATTACATAAATGAAGTTGATCTCTTTTTTTTATAAGAATTTACAGTCAGTCCAGTTATAAGGATACTTTTAGTAAGAAATATTGCATCAGATAACATATTTCTATATGTCTGTAACATTTCCAAAAAGAGGGTACTCTGGTTATAGTTTTTATTTCATTTTAATAATAAAAGTAGCCCTAATTTGTGAACTTCAATTTGAATTTCTTTAACAATATAATTATAATAATAGTAAATATAATATAGTAAATAACCCCGTCGCAGCAAACCTGCATACCCAGCAAATTTCCAATCAATATATAACATAACACATTAAGCCACTTAACAGAAATATATTCACAAACAAGCGATATTTAGAATATTAATTATTCTTCCTAAGAAAAACATTGGGGATGAGTATGCAGGTTTGCTGCAACAAGGAACACAAATAATGGGTTTTTATGCAAATATCAATAGAACTCGTCTAAGTGAAGTCACATGCCAAGTTTCATCCATATAAATTCATAAATAAGCGATATATAACGTTTTAACTATTTTCCATAAGAATAACATGGGGACCAAGTACCTAGATTTGCTGCTACAGGACCCATAGGCGAATTTTGTTTGTGCAAACAACATTAAATCCCAACCAGATGAAGCCATATACCAAATTTTGTCAGTTTATGTCCATAAATAAGCGAGATATAACAACATATAAGAATAAGAATAACATAAAAATAACATTAGACAATGTACTGTGTTTAGCACTTTCAATACCTCAGTAACCAATTGACGTAGAGAAATGATCAAAATACCAAATTGTTTGTTTTATTATGCTAAATTCAATGGTAAAAATTCAAATTTTATTTAAATGAAAATGACATGTGAAAACCCCAAAAACCATTTTTGGGGTACAAAACCCCCCAAAAACCCCCCTTCGGATTGTGTGATTCGTCTGGTTTTCAAACTCGTTCAAATAAATGGTACTTTACACATTTGTACCAAATTTCATTAAGATCGGACCTTTTTTGCGAGGGTTATTGTGCTTACACACACACACACACACACACATAAACATAATACATGTATACAAATTTGAACAAATGGTGTTTTTGGTATCTGGGGACCTCAAAATGAAAGGTTATCATGGTCTCGGGCTTAAGTCTTACCATGAGACCTATGGTAATAGCTTCTTCCCTATAGGGGAAATTCGCTATAATAGGGTTCAAATCAATAGCCGCTTCAAGGTCACTCACTAAATGCAGTTTCATAACCTCTTTTGTTTTTGGGGATTCCCCATTAGGGAAGAAGCTATTACCGTAGGTCTCATGGTAAGACTTAAGCCCGAGACCATGATAACTTTTCATTTTGAGGACACCAGATGCCAAAAACACCGTTCGTTCAAATTTATATATATATATAAATATTTATATATTTTTATATATATTTTATATATATGAGTCCATAAGCATGATAACTCTCCTAAAAAAGGTCCGATCTTAATGAAATTTGGTGCAATTGTGTAAGGTACCATTTATTTGAACGAGTTCGAAAACCAAGCGAATCGCACCATCAGAAGGGGGGTTTTGTACCCAAAAATGTTTTTTTTGGGGGTTTCCACATGTAATTTTTATTTTAATCAAATTTTAGTTTTCACCATTGAATTCAGCATGAAAATACAAACGATTCGGTATTTATATCATTGCTCTACGTCAATTGGTTACTGAGATATTGAAAGTGCTAAACACAGTACGTTGTCTAATGTTATTCTTATGGAGAAAAAGAAAAAAATTTATATCTCGCTTATTTATGATCATAAACTGACAAAATTTGGTATATGGATTCATCTGGTTGTGGTTTATTGTTGTTGGCAAAAAAAAACAAGTTTTTGTCTATGGTTCCCGTAGCAGCAAACCTAGGTACTCAGTCTCCATGTTATTCTTATAGAAAATCATTAAAATGTTATATATCGCTTACTGATGAATGTATATGAATGAAACTTGGTATGTGACTTCACTTAGATGAGTTCTATTGATATTTGCATAAAACCCATTATTTTGTGTTCCTTGTTGCAGCAAACCTGCGTACTTATCCCCAATGTTATTATTACGGAGAATAATTAATATTTTAAGTATCGCTTGTTTTTGTGAATATATTTCTTATGAATCCTGTCAAGTGGCTTAATGTTTTATGTTGTATATTCATTGGAAATTTTCTGAGTATGCAGGTTTGCTGCAACGGGGGTATTTATTTATGTAGTCTGCTTTGTTTGTTTATGAAACAAATATGCAAAGCAATATTTAACCCCTTAGGTAAACCTTGTCACCTTACTAAATGAAGTTTACTCCATCTAAAAGCTAAAATTGAAACCTCTACTTCAATATCTATTTAAAATTCAGTTGAATTTAATTTTTAAATGACTTGAACTCTATAGGATTTTTTTCTCTCAACAATTTGGAAAATCTGTAATATTTACCTTTTTATTCGTAAATAATTCTTATAATATACCACATTATACATCATTTATGTTTCAGTCTTTTAAGTGTTGTGTAAAATGTTTTCATTAAAGGTTTATGGCAAAATAGACATATTAAAAAAATATATCATTATCTGTTATTATGATGGTAGCTTACAGTATTATGTGATTTATTTAGTCAAATGATAAAAAATATCAATACATTTTTAATTTATTATCATATTTAAACCTATATACATGATTACATGAAACCTATATACATGGTAACATGAAAACTAATGCAAAATAATATAAAAAGTCTACTATACACACAGATTTACAACATTTCTTCATCAGCATCAGAGCTCTCATCACTTTTTTCTTCATCGGCACCATTGTTTATGATAAGTCTCTGAAAAAAACTACTTTTTTCAGCTCGCACCCCTTCCTTTATGAAGTCTTCCTCCTGCAGACGCTCATCATGACTGACACACTTTCACCAATCTCCTACTGTTTTGTTGGTCAACTTTTTGCAACAAGTGGATATCTTTCATTTTACAGTGTGTTGCACGAGTGAAAACCCAGCCCACCCATAAGACTAGCTAGAGTTAATTTTAACATTGGGTTTTTGCTTTTTACTCGTGCAACGCACTATAAATGTTTTGTTTCTTTATGCAACTTTTCCTTTAACTTTGGCCCAGATCAGTTCGATTGGATTGTACTGACAGCAATATGGAGGCAGCCTTCATGCCCCATAAGCGAAGCTAAAACATCCAGCTCATTCACTTGATACTTTGCCTTGATTTCTTTCACAGTAGACAGCAACTCAGGGATAGTGTGCAGTGGGTTGTGAGGAATGTTTTTCTCACTGAGCCAGTTACTAATATCAGCTTTTTGGATTTACTACTCGGGGTTTTCTCGAGATACATGGAATGGTAACTGGCATTATTCATTACAACCACACATCCCTCTTCGAGACTTCTTAACAAGTCGGCAAACCATTCTTTAAATAAATCGCCATTGATCTCTTTTGATGGTAATCAACGGAGTTTCCTGATTTGTTTTGAAATATGAGTTCCGTATCTTTTAAAAACCGAACCAGCATGGCAAACGATCAGACGATCCCCTTTACCAACAGGTACTTTTAGCCCACCCTTTGAATCTGAAGTTTGCCAAATGTACTTCCTAGAATGGTTCTGGTTTATCCATGTTTCGTCCAAATATATGATAGGCCGATTTAACTTGCTTTTCCTTTCGTTGTGCATTTTTCTTAGGAACTTTATCCGAGCAGTTACAATGTCCAATCTCTCCATCAAAAACCGTCTACCATCATTACATTTTTTGTAACGGAAGCCATTATCACGAAGTATTCTTCTCAATGCTGCTGCCTATAAAACAATTTTTTCCTCGAGGACTGCTTTTATTTTTGCACACGTAGGATACTCTCCCCTGTCGAAGAACTCTTGAATAGTTCTTCGCAACAACTCTTTTAGGAAATCGTCGAAACCTGTCACCTTCTTCACGTGAGGATGAACGTTGACGAGCCACAAAAGACTGGCTTTCCTATTTGATCAGCATTCCCTTCCTGGTTGTTAAGTACTACATTTCTCTCCGCTTCATTGCAAATCCTGTTCTACGGGATAAATCACAGGCCTCAGCAGCACATTCTTGTGTTTTAGCTAATACTTCACCTACCTTCTCGTTCGGTTTAGTAGTTACAAGCTCTTTGAAGTATGTATACACATTGTAGATTATTCCTTTAGATTGTTTTTGAATATCTTGCCCACTCATGATTCTCAGAGAAAAATAAATGACAAAGAAATAATTTAAAGGATGGAAATAATAATTAAGGTAACAATATAAACGAAAACCAGATTAAAAATAACAATAAGCAACATTAAATTATAAGTAGTCTTCTGAACATAAAAACAACGTGTTCTATTGAACAAATGTTTACAAAACAATAAATGTAAAGAATCATCACTGACGTATATGTCTATAAAAAGCCATATGACTTTATTCAAGCTTGACCTCGAAGTGCCTATTGATTTGGACTTTACTATCAAAGTTATAAAAATAATAGTTTATGGTTGTCGGCGTAGGTCACATTTCCCCTGACTTATGGCCTCATGGCCTCATAACCAACGAGCTTAAAAAGATGAACCTCCGCTGCTCATGACACAGAGGAAAAGAGGGATTTAACATTTTTATTCAATGTAAATTGGCCATTTTTCTAATTTTAACCTTTTTCCATTCGCCAACATTGCAGTGTTTCCACTTGAGGGATTTTTATCCCATATATGGGATATTTTGACTGCTTGTGGGATAAAATGGGATTGTGGGATAAAGTGGGATATTTTGTAAATCGGCATTACGTCTGCTAGAGTTTGCTTACGACCCTTACGACCAGATCACCTTTGCACAGTAGCAGAGACTATAACTACAGTACTGTACAGTACAGTACTGTAGTTAGTCTATGGCAGTAGCACTTCGTCTAGTGGATTTTCTCGTCGTACAGACAGTTGCGGGGTTTCCAATTTCCCACGTTGTTATTATTTTACCTATTTTATTGCACCTATTATTATTTTATAAACGTCACAGAACGAATAACGAACACTAAATCTCACCAATGAATGTCACCAGGCGCGGATCAACGGGGAGGGAATGAGGGAAATTCCCCCCCAAGCCTAAAGGTTGGAGTTGCGTGCGCACCCCCGTATCAGCGGCTGTCTGCCCGGCAGCATCATCCCGACTTGCCGTCTGATTGATGCGTCGCGTCGTCAGTTAGACTTATATGCCTGTAATACTACTGCAGGTTGTCCACAGACCGGAAATTCCAGGAAAATCGGTTAATTATACGGGAATTTCGGCTAAAATTTGTTAATTTAGTTCAAAACGCCTTTTTCGGCCGTTCTCGTTCATGAGGCTCGGTTGTCGTTTCCAGCCAATAAAACACGTTTTGTTTGTCATTTTCAGCCAATAAGAAACGTTTCCGATCGTCATTTCGGCCCATTAAATGCAACTACATTCCTGTTTTTGACCCATCCTACACGGAAAAATAGGCGTTCCTTGGCGATAGAACGGGGTCGAATCGCCGATTGTATTCGTAAAAATACGTTCCGTTCGTCATTCAGGCCTATAAAACGGGATCCGGCTTTATTTTTCGCTGGGAAAATGTGGTCTATTGCCAATTTGTATGATTAATCACGCCAATCACGGTTAGATCGTGATTTTTGTCATATATTGAGGCTCAGTCGTCATTTTTTGTCAATAAACACGTTGCGGCCGCCGATTACGGACCTTAAAATGCGAGGAACGGTAGTTTTCGGCAAATAGAATGCTGTGAAACTGTCTATTTTATTTTATAAAATGTTTTCTTGGTCAGTAACTTGTTTCTATAAAACGCAATCTGGCAGTCTTTTTCGGCCGGTAAAATGCGGCCCATAATTTTATAGTGATTTTGCCCTACAAATCGCAGTGGGTCTGTCGGTCAATTGCCTTTCTGGACGCTAAAACGAGGTTATATTGCCATTTCCGTGGATAATATGCGGCTCGCTTACCGCTTCAGGCCAACCGAACGCAGTCCAGCCCATTATACCTAAAAAATTCAGTCTGGTGTTTTTGACCACCAAGTTGCTGCAAAATTGATATTTTTACCGATAAAATAGGTAAAATCTCTGATTTTTCCCGATAAAATGTGTTTCGGACGTCATTTCTAGTATATAAAACACGACCCGGCTTCATTTATTGCCGAGATAATGCGGTCCGATTGCCGTTTTTGAGCGATTTAGTACATTTCCGGCATAAAATATGGTTTGTTCTCAATTTTTGGCCGAGAAAAACGTTGCGGTTATTGTTTTTGGCTAGTAATATACTGTAAAATTGCCGTTAAAATACCGATTTTGGCTGATAACACGCCCGGTCGGTAAATTTGTCTAAAAGCACAGTTTTACCGTTTTCAGGCTAAATATGCGGCCCGATTGACGTTTTAGACGGCAAAATGAGAATATATATTGCTATTTTAGGCCGATAATAAGTATCTCGGGTGTCTTTTAAAATCGCCGTATCCCGGCCGATAAAATTTGTTTCGATCTTAGTTTCGGTAAAATCTTCGTTTTTGACGATAACATAATTTGATACTTCCACGCTGGCGTGTATGCTTTTAAATTGCGGTTTGGATATAAACTATTGTGGTTTGTTGGCCAATAAAGTAGTTCACTTGTTGTTTTCGGTCTAAAAGTTACGGCGACCATGAAATGCGGTCAAATTTACATTTTTAATCCGAAAAAACAGGTCAAATTGCTGATTACGGTCTATGAATTCAATACAGTCGTCTTTTTCGGCCCATGACACACATTTTTTCAATAAAACGCGTTCAGCTTTTTTTACGGCCGATAAAATTATTGATATGGAGTTTTTAACAAATTTCTGGGGAAGGACTCCCGGACCCCCCACCCCTGAGGGGTATTCCATACCCCCCAAACCCCCGGCATTTCCCCCCCCCAATGCGACTCCCTGGATCCGCCCCTGAATGTCGCTGGCCTGGCCATGTTGGAATTAATAAGGAAAATATTTACTATTATTATTACCAATGTCGTACTCTTTAGCACTACAGTACCATTATAAATATTAATACCTCTCACGCAACTAAATTATTTAACTTAGTTCACTTGCCAGCTTTATGTCATTTATACAGCATTACCATTCAATGGCATTACTCAAAATCCTTTGAGATACTGAAATGTAAAATATAGGTAATTAGTAGATCTAAATAAGCTCTATCTATCATATCATATAATATTTAACATTAACTGTGTTGGTGTGTTGCACTGTTTGAAAAATCAGTGGGAAAGTATTTAGAAGGATATTATAAGGTGAAGTGTGGGCTAAAGTGGGATTTTTGTATCAGCTTGTGGGATATTTTTTACCGCTGTGTGCTATATGGAAACACTGCAACATTGAAGAACAGCTGTGACCCTGACCGGACCTAAGGTGTAATTTTCTCTTCGAGATTTTTCATCAAGAAATTTTAAAAGGTAAAAATCCCCGATTATTATATAAGCGCTGTATTTTTATTTTATTAAGTTAGAGATATATATATATATATATATATATACTTCCATGTTTCAGCAACCTACGTGTTGTTAATTGTTAGCAAAATTAGCCTACAATTTAGGCCCTTCCCGTTTCTGTACCGTATCGGGAGTTTTAGGCAAATTGGATGAGAAACATTGAACTCATCTACATTTTTTTTGGTTTTGATGGTGATATCATGGTTTGATATAAATATAATTTACCTACCTATTGTTCTGTTGTCTATTTTCAGTAGGCCCAGTTCTGTTCTAATTTAAAGATTTTTACATGCAAATGCCTTAGATGGTGTTCATTTTTATCGGAAACATCCCTTTGATGGGAAAACAAACATCAGAAATATAGGCCCTACTTATAATTATTTCAGCGGCTAGTTTATCTTGCGGGGCATGAGACTTAAGACGCTGTAGAACCCTAACTTTGTCTGCAGGTAGCTGGTTTGAAAAACAGATCCAACTGGAACTGAATTCGTGTTCAGCTTGCAACTGTTTCAATTATAATATAGTATAATTGAATGTACGAATAAACACTTATCGACTTATTACTAAACTTAGGCCTATATAAGCTCAACGATTTCAATGTTCAATGGCGACTAACTGTTGTGTAATGGGAGGTTGGTTAGTGGTCGCTGATTAACCCTCCATAATATTTCTCCATACTGCTGAGGTTTTTTTATTGTCATGCATGAGTTTTTTTGAAAATATTTTAAATATAAACGATTCTACCTATATCACCCTACACATCAGCAAGAAAAGGAGAGTCTAAAAAACTATAACCTGTTAGGAAATACATTAGACTTGCTTACACAACAGAAACAAACTGACAAATAACTCATAACTTGTTGAACAAAATTTCATGGGCTATAGTGGTAAAAAAATAAACATGTAGTTTTAGTTTTCGTAGCTTTGTTAGGGTTAAAATAACTCATAAGAAAGGCATAACCACTACCACGACACTATAATTCTTGCCAACAATATAGAATCATATAGCCCTGAATCCAAAATGATTTGAATATCGATGTATTGCACAATAACGATGAAGCGAAAACGTCCTTAGCAGTATAGTATACTCACGATTGTGATCTTTACCAATTGAGGAGGTTTAAAAAACTTGCTCATATGACTTAATCACCTGTAAACCTAAACTAACTTTGCACAGCGCTTTATGGCGGCGATTTGTATAGTAAATTAATCATATTTTATTGACATTTCAATCCTACTTCCTACTTAATATAAATATGAAAGTTTGGATCTATGTATATATTTGGAGTTCTATCACGCATAAACTACTGGACTGATTAAGCTAAAATTTGGTATGATAGTAGCTTACATATCACATTAACATATAGACCTAATAATGTCCACATCCAACCTTAGTGCTCCACCCCACGGGTCCTGTAAGTTCCAATGTAAATATTATGGGAGGATAAGTTATTATTTATAAAATTACCAGCTGTAGTTTGTCAGTTAAGGCAAAGGAAAGTCATATGATAAAACTAAACAAAGATTTGAGAGTGCTGGTCAGATTAAAATGTTTAATGTGTTTTAATTTGTCGCGAGCGAAGTTGCGGGTAACAGCTAGTAGGTTGTATTTTGATAGGTTTATAGAATCAAGTTATAGCCTAATTCTCGTTTTGTGTGTTATTCAGATGGCGGCTAGTGCAGTAGCAAAACCTCAGCTTCGAGGCCTCCTGCAGTCTCAGATCAAAAAGAACCTGATTATCGCTATCGGCCTCTCCTTCGTCACTGGTATTGCCTACAAGATTTTCGTGTGTGATGCCAGGAAGAAGAGATACGCTGAATTTTACAAGTAAGTACAGAAACATACAAACATGTGCTACTTCATACAAACATTAGGCTATTCATTACATTTCCTATGTTTATGACTTTTTTATTCTCACTAACCATTTACTGAGAATCACGTGCTGTCTTTACTCTTGAGATTATATAGGTACCTACGTTAAAATCATTAAATAGTGCATTTAAGTTACAATTTTGATTTAATGGTGTACTTATGACAATATATGAAATAGTTGCTATTTCATATTAATTAACAAGTTTTGATTAATTTAGCTACTAAGTTAATAACTGTTTCTGTTCCTGTTTTGGATCAAAAATCACAATATGTTTAAAACTGAGTTACGGTACGTCCAGAGTGCACGCTGATTCAGATTCAGATTCAGTTTCCCGGCGCGTGTAACATCTGAGTCAGATATCTTGGTGGTGGCCACAGTGGAGGCAGGAAATACGTCGCCAACTCGGGAAGCAGGGATAGCATCAGAAAAGTGTTATAGACAGGTTTCCCACACGTCCTGGAAAACCTGGAATTTTAAGAGTGTCCTGGAAAACCTGGAATTGTCCTTGAATTTTGCTTTCTGTCCTGGAATTTTACTTTCTGACCTGGAATTTTATTATCTGTCCTGGAATTTTTCTATTTTTATGTAGTTTTCAGTTTTAGTTTTTTTTTTTTAGCTTTTGCCGTGGAATGTTTCCAGATTGAATTTGTTTGTATTGCTTCTCATATCTCAAAGGAATAAGTATTTTCTGATTATAGGCCAAATGAATGCAGTTCATATGTAAAGAAGGGAGGATTTTCGGGTGACAGAATATTAAAGAAGCTTGTTTGCCAAATCATTTCTTGTTTTGTATCAGAGGATAGTCTCAAAGATTTGTTTGCCAAACAAGCTTAGTATAATTCTGTAGTGGTGGTATAGATTTTGTAATGTTTGAGTTAACTATTGCTGGAACAGTAGTTCACTTAAACATCGCAAATTCTTTAATAAGTGCCCCATTAAAAAATAGCGTATTAAGTTGTATATACCCTGTACTTAAAGAGTCTGCAGTAGAACCTTTTGGTCCCGATTAGTAATATTATTACATCAACAACATAACAATTAATGATTTCAAATTTAAATCATTTTTCCGCCATTTTTCCAATATGGCAACCAATTTCAATTTTTCTTATGAAATTCCACAAATTGTATTAATTCATGGGGTAGAAAATGTAGTTTTTAAACTTTTTACTCTGAATGTTTCTTTCACTTCGGTAACTGTTTAGCCTCCAGAGCAACACATAAGGTGATCTGAGACTCGTTGCTAAAAACAATAAGAATCACTTGATTGATTAGCTCTGGAAGGTGAACGGTTAACTTAAGTTTAGTGAAAAAACACAAACAATAAAAACAATTTAAAACTAAATTTTCTACCTGGTTAAACAATATAACTATGGGCATTTCATAAGAAAAACTAGAGTTGTCCAGCATATTGGATAAATGCCAGATAAAATCAAAATTTCAAAATCACAAAATTATACAGAACCAAAAATCCAGGGAGGTTGCTTCTTAACTGTTTTTAATACCTCTTATACTTTTCAAGAAAAACAGCTGCCACACTTATATAAATTAACCCTGTATATAAACTCATAAACACAATAAAACTATTCCAGGTTATTATGTAGATCTCAGCCTGTCGTGGTTGGGGAACATTTATAATATCTCGATTCATGTATACAAATAAACTCAAAGCAAAATTAATAAACCTTCGATTATGTTTTTTTGTAGGGGTGGTCGAGTAGCGTTGTTTTAAATCGAGTGGAGAATTAAACCAAACTACTCGAGTTTCGAGTCGAGTAGTTCTTTAAAAAGTAAAAAAACTCATTTTAATTTTTTATTGAAAATAATGTTTTTTACATATTAAACTTTAATTATAACCATGAACATTTTATTGAATTATTAATGTTATTATTTATTTTATTTTAACCTTTATTTGACTATGAATGAACATGATTTAAATTAAAAAATATATATAACCACAACAACCATAACAAACAAAAGACAGGTATTACAAATATATATCCACACAAAGACTTTGGGTTAGTTTATCAAAACCAGAACATTTTAACAAGAAAGTGATTTTTTTACCCCGACCTAAACACTCCCTGTGCCCCTCTCTTACTTATCTTAACTCACAGGTATCCATAAATAACCCACGCCATTGTCTCCTTTCATATGAGCAAAAAATAGATTTTAGGCTTATTTTTCTCTATTTCAGTCACTTATTTTGTTAAACATTCGTAAGTGGCGTAAATGTGGGTAAATGGCGGGAGTAGTTATGCTATTGTCAAGTATTTGAGGTAAACGGCGGGAGTATAAAAACGACTTAATTTTCGAGTAGTCTCTAATACTCGCTCGGCCTTAGAGTATTAGAAAATACTCTACAGGTACTCGAAAACTCGAATACTCGCCCACCCCTAGTTTTTTAATGTCATGATTGTCCTGGAAAATCGTGATTTTGTCCTGGAATTTCGTTTTGTAAAACCTGATGGAGTAACAGCCAGTGAAAAAGGTGTTCATGATATAGGCATCCATTAAAACGAATCAATAGATAAACTCCTGCTGTTACTAAAGTTGAAGAATTAGTACAATGAACTTAAGATTCGTATATAAGTATAACATTTATTTTCCAGAATGATACTTTCTGTTTGCTAATGCAATTCTACGTTCTATTCCAAATTAATAAGTGTAGGGAAGAATTTGGGGAATACCATCCCCAAATACTCTTTACCCTCAACTAAGAAATTAAAGAGTCCAATTCTTTGAATATTGTAGAATGGAACCCGAAGCTTTTACAGTAACTACATTTTGAGAAAGAAATTACTTATAGAAAACTGTAAAATTGCAATAAAATATAGCGTAGCTCATAGACACTATATATTTACAAGCCCCACATACAATACATTATGTATTTAATACATATTCATGGTGGTGTAGCCAGTTATAGCAGAGCCGTACGAGCACCATCTGAAACAGAATCTGAAACCAGAATGAAGAATTCATTCCAGTAAGCAGGTAGCTGCGGGTGGGCTCGGCTTCCGGCGGCCACTATGGCTACGTCCGTTAAAATACAAGTGCCATTCCTGGCGCCGAAAAACTGAATCTGAATCGGCGTGCACTCTGGACGCACCGTAAGAGTAGTGTAAACTATTTCTTACCCTGCATTAGCCTACATAAATATATAACTACGGTCAAAATCGTATTATTTTACTACAGTAAACTATTATTGCAATATGGTTGTACTCCTGTGTACAGGGTGTTCGTCAAAAACATTCCAATAATGTACAATGTTATTGTACACAACAAAATCAGAAAAAAATTCTTATGAACATATCTCCTAAAACATATAGTTCTCCATCTATCTGTCTGTATGGTTTTTTTTACATGATTTCACTTAACACTAAAACCACTTAAAGGTATTAACTTCATACAGTAAGCCCTACATATATTACATCTAATAACACCCATTTTTGTTTGGGATATCAAGTTTCTAATATGTACCATTTTAAGATGGGGGCCACGTTTTTTATTTTAAAAAAGCTAAATATGTTCAAAACCATAATATTTATAAATCAAATTAAGCTAATCCATTAAAAAATTTAGAATTTTGTCCTAAAAATAATAATGTAAAGATTTTAACTAGGTAGCCTATACAATTTTTTTAATAACTGAGAAGTTGCAATTTTTACAATTTAAACCTTATTTTTTGCCATTTCTGGACTATATCATAACTGAATAATTATGTTCTCTATTAATAAAATTAATAGGATGAACAAATATGAGGACACCCTAATTCATAATGGAAAAGTCAAAATTCGTCTTCCATGAATCAAGAGAAGAATAGGCTAGCTAGTTCTTTAAATATTTAATTTTATGGCTGTATACACCTTAAATTATGAATGAACTAGGTCATTATTCACTTGAGATGGTTGTTCCATGAAATTCATAATTTTAAACCACTAACAATTAAAAAGGCAGTTTTGTCTTTGTAATTGGTGTAACCTATTTATTGTTCACATTTCAAAAATGTATTTTATTTCAGGAACTACGATGCTGATAAAGAGTTCAAGAGGATGAAGGCCGCTGGTATTTTTGATTCATGCTAAAACAAAATGTTAATAAGTGTGATATCTCATAGGTATTAAATAGAAATCTTTCTTTGTTACTGTTAAATTAATTTAATAAACTGATGACCTTACCGTAGTTTTCTTCCGTTTTTATTCCGTATGAGTAAGAATATGCATCTGAATAGTTCTCACGAAAAGTTTTCTACTGAGCCAAATAAAATGTTTGCAAACTTAATCCTTTGAATGCCAGATTGAGATACGACTTAACCTTATGGTGTTGGAGAGTCAATGTCGCCTGCATGTGATGTCTTCACAGTTTTCGGAAAAAACGGCTTACTGTTCTCAACATCGTTCCATCTTACCAATGGTTAATATTTCACTTCTGGCTCCCATGGCTAAATTATTAATTCTTCCTTTAACAGAATGTGTAAAATCCAAAAACCTTTTACAAGCCTAACGAGATTTACCCTGCACCTATCTTGAGCATTGGAATCCAAAAAATGTTTGGACTCAAATAAAGATACTTCTACGTTCTAGTAACTAACCATACTAACATAAAACAAACCAAACTTATTACCTTAATTTCCTGATATAAACGCTTTTAGCTGATTAATATTGAACGGCCAATGCCAGGTGATGTCTTCCTTATGAGTTTTTAGTTTTTTTAGAACTTCCTATTTTTTTCAAACAAGCCGAGCAGATAACTTGCTCACCAGATAAAGACCATTATCTGAACCTTGCACCATAATAAATATAATAAGTGCAGGTAACAGCCCTAAAAATTGCTAAAAGTCATTGATTGGTAGATGCTGAAAAATCAACAATAATATTCGCATCACTGATTGGAGACACATGATTATCTGGCCTATCCAAGCTATCAAGTGATGCACAGTGAATTCGAGAGAACGAGCATCCTGATTTGATATTAAATATCAAAATGCCATATCCTATCACGCTTGTGTATCGCTAATATTACATTGTTGTCATCATATCATGTCATTCAAATTTCACAGATTTTCCTTTTTTAATTGGCCTTGAAGAGCACTTGAAAAACATTTGTAAGATTTCTTGCTTATATATAAAATTAGTTGACTGCCGCCAACAATTTTGTTTTCATAAGCTGATTCAATGTGAAATATAAAAAAATGGACAGTACATATAGTTGCCCAAGTAGCCTATAGCCAAGTAGTTCCGTATCACATCCACCGTATCGCAATATTTCGATAAGATAAAAATCGTGTTTCATTCACTAGCACAAACTCTCTTGAGTACTTGTGCCAAGCAGTTACTTACGCGAAACAGCAGCAGCTAGTTTATCTTGCGGGATATGAGACTTAGGACGCTGTAGAACCCTAACTTTATCTGCAGCCAGCTGGTTTGAAAAGCACTTCCAACTGGAACTGAATTCTTGTTCAGCTTGCAACTGTTTCCATTTCCGGAGAGTTAGAACAAAGTAGTTCCAGCTGTATCGACAATCAGCACTGACAGTGGGAATTGTAAAGACCTCCGTCTCCAAAAATTGACTGCGCTACTATGGTGTTTGAATGTTATGTTTACATGAATTTAATCCATTCTCCGCATTGTTATTTTCCGAATGGAGAATATTACTGCAACAATAACTTTATTGACATGATGACGATTTTTCTACGTAACTTTCAATTTTATGTGGCTGATCTTACTGCGACAATGTCACAGAAGACTTGTCGCTTGTGTCCAAAAGGGGGTCATCCATGTCATATCAACACATCCATTCAAATTGACCCTTTCAGATTTTGATGAAATTTAGCACTGAGGTAAAATTGATGTAGATCAAGAAAATGTAAAGTTTAAATTTTTTATGTCAACCCGTTTTTGAGTTATGGTCATTTAAAGTTTCTAAAAATAGCCCAATATCGCTCGGCGGTTGTTTACTACAATTGTAATTGCTCTTCTCCTAATTGAGCTATAGACTTGGGATTCATGTTATTTTCTTCTATTTTTAATGGCCTTTCATTTGATATGCAACATGTAGCGGGTCTTAAGAGAAAATATTTTTCCAAAATTTATACCTAAATTTTGAACTTTAATTCCAAGAGTCACATAATCAAAAAATTCCCATAACTGGTTTATCATAAGACTATGCAGTATAAAAAGTTTCAAAATGGGATGGATATGGGTTCTTAGTTAAAATCAATACAAATTAACATGGAATTTGAGAAATGTCTGTATTTAAATGTATTTGAAATAAAAAAATCAACAATTAACTTTTAATCTAACACCCTAATACAACATTATTGAGGTGAAATTAAAATGTTAAGTGATAAATAAACAAATCAAATTATGTAACAAATTACTTGCTGTGACAGGTATAGTTTATTTTAGTGGATCCTGGCTTGTTGGTGCAGTGTGTGACATGTCCTGACTTGCTTCACATCATCAACCTCTGCAGTGAATCAGCTCAGTCTGGGTGGCAGCAGTGTTGTGTGTATGTTTAAAGTAGTGATCTCTGTTTGATTTATAATATTTTTGGATTTTTAAATTTAAACAATTGTTTAAAGTACAAAAATACCAGTTTACAAGTGAACTAATTAGTGGAGTGATTATGTGAAAAAAACAATCAGTTTTAAATTACAGTTTCAAGTGGCCTTTTTCCTGTAAAGGAATATTTATGTTTTAGTTGCTAAGTCAAATATCTATTGTAATATTAACTATTTGTAAATTTGTTCTGTGAAAATGCCTAACAATTTTAATTAAAATGTAACATGGCAGTAAATTTTCAGTTTCAGCATTTTTCAACCCCTTAAATAAAAATAATCACCATGTGAGGGAAAAGAACAAGCTGAGATATGTTACAAGTTGGATGGTTGATTTGTTCCCTGAACTAGCGGAAAATTCTAAAATATGTGATAGTTGTAGGAAACAAATAACAGCACAAAGAGAAACTCCTACAACCTCGGCCCAAGAGCAGGAGGCGGTCTGCCCAGACTATGAGGATCCTAGTTGCAAGTGATTGAGACACTCAATATTTCCCTCAGAGAATTAGGTGAGTCTCCAATTGACAAGAGGAAAATAAGTTAAAAAAATATGCAAAGAAAAAAGTTCAAAAGATAGAATCTACACTTCAAAAAAATCTTTTTGAAACAATAGGCGACTCTTCTGATAGCACCAATGAAAATGAAAACTTAGACGATTCAGTAATTCAAAATCTAATTGGTAACTTCAATAATTCAAAAGGCAGAGCGAAAAAATAATGATATTGACTTGCCTATCCGAATCTTGGGGAATAAGAATACCCCCGTTGCTGCAAACCTGCGTACTCAGCGAATTTCCAATGCATGCATATGTTTGTCACTGCCACATATATATAGCCACTTACCAAGTTTCATAAAAATACATAAATAACTAAGTGATCTATAGCATTTGATTTATTCTCTCTATAAGAATAACATGGGGCTGAGTACGCAGGGTTGCTGCAACAAGGAACACAAAATATGTGTTTTTATGCAATTATCAATATAACTCAACCAGGTGAAGCTACATACTAAGTTGTATTAATTTATGTTCATAATTAAGGGAGATATAAAACTTTACTTATTCTCCATAAGAATAACATTAGAGCTGAGTATGCAGGTTTGCTGCTACCGGGATAGTCAACAAAAAATCAATTGTTTGTGCAAATATCAATATACGAATACTACGTGGAGCCACATACCAAGTTTCATCAATCTACATTCATAAATAATCGAGATATACAATTTTATTTATCCTCCATAAGGATAACATTGGACAACGTACTGTGTTTAGCACTTTAAATATCTCTGCAATGGTTGGACGTAGAATCACAATTTAAACACCAAAATAATTGTTTTGTAAAGCTGAATTGATTGGTAAAAGCAAATGTGAAGTTTACATTTAAAATAAACTGAGGAAATTCCAAAAACCTTTTTCCCATAACATTAACATGGGAGATTTTATGAGCAGGTTTTTTGGATTTTATCCGCAACCACTTAACCTTGGATTTTCCTGGTTTTCGAACTTAAAAGTCATGAATGTCACTTTACACATTTGAGCCAAATTTCATCGAAATCGGACGTTTTTTACACAAGTTATTGTGTTAACGGACATATGTATATATATATATATATATATATATATATATATGTATATGTATGTATGTATATATATATGTATATGTATGTATGTATGTATATATATATATGTACACATATATATAAATTTGAACGTATAGTGTTTTTGGCATCTGGGGACCTCAAAACAAAAAGTTATCATGGTCTCGGGCTTAAGTCTTACCATGAGACCTATGGTAATAGCTTCTTCCCTATGGGGGAAATTTGCTAAAAAACGTGTGCGAGTTTAATGCTCCTAATTACATGGTTCGTCAGGCAAAGAAAAAGACATTTTAGAGTGCCCCAATCCCAAACCGGGCAAAAGTCTTGCGAAAGAAGTGGTAGACACAGTAATTTCATTCTATGAAAATGACGAGGTCAGTAGAGCAATGCCAGGCATCAAAGACTGTGTCACTATTACCGATCAGGATGGAAACAAGACTAAACGTTCTAAAAGGCTAATACTTTGCAATTTAAAAGAGGCACATTCTTTATTCAAGGACAAATTTCCAAATTATAATGTAGGGTTTTCTGTATTCTCCGAACTACGGCCCCTAGCAGGTTCTAAAGGAACACACTCAGTATGTGTATGCACAACACATCAAAACGTTAAACTCAGGACTCAGGATAGCCTTCAGTTCACAACAGATTGGCAGGTCATTCGGTAACTATCGACTATCGTATTATGAACTATCGATGTGACGGTCGTAGTTGACAAGTCGATTAGCGCCGTCTACATGGATATGTACACCTTTGGTACACACACAAACACAGTCTAGTCTTAGTCTATAAGACGGGAAATAAAGAGGACACACTGGCACTGCTCTGCTGTATTAATAATTGTAGGTTATCTCTTGTCTGTGATAAAACGCATCAAGTGATACCAATTAATTATTGTGTTAACAAAAACATTCCTCACTGACCAACTCTACCTGCCAGTTTAGGGATAGGCCATTAGATCTTTCTTCAGTATAATTGTCCATATGTAATTCGGAATTACCGTTAGTAACTTAAATAAATAACTTCCAAATCATGGACTAAAAAATTCCATCCTTGTTATATTTTACAAGTTAACTCTAGCTAGGTTTATTTAAACCATTTTGTTAAATAAAGTAACCTTTGTTCGTAGCACCCCAAAGTGGACGTTTTTGCTCAGAAATATCAATGTGTCTAATTAATTTCAGCACCTTTTCGAAATTTCTAATTTTATCGTAGGTAATTTATAAACAATATAGCCTACCCCATGGTACTATCGGATGTATTTGTATTAGACCTGTCTAAAAGGCCAATAACAACATCTTTGTTTTTAAAATCCTACTGTATACTGGTAATAGCAAGCAAGCATGCAACCTATTACAACGCCAATACTTGTGCATAATGCTCAATAGAAACGATAGTTAACTTATTTGTTTGCAGTCACTGAGCAAATATTCCTTTATGAAATTAGCCTCGGTTGATTGTCTGTTCTTGCACAGCAAATTAAATGCTAGTATTTGCGATGTAAGTAGACCATATTGTGTTTGCCCTCTTGTATAGGCCTACAAGAATGTTATGCCTACTTATTTACCAATAGGTAAATTAGTAATTGTAATAGTAATCGTGAATTTGGTTACTAAATGGCTCAACTTAACCTTCGCAGTAGGCCGAGTTTGTTTGGTGTGACTAGGCCTACGACAGTTAATATGATCTTGTCACCTTTTATTTCACATCACTCCTTACTTACCCCTCCAGTTAACTCTCCTTGACATTTTAGGCTTAGGCCTAACTTAATACCTTATCACTTGTCATTGCTAGACTTTTTCGATTGCTGCAGGATACTTTTCAGCTAATTATTATTTCATTTTAACTACTTATTATTAAAGATGTGTAATTTCATATCAACAACTATTAGGAATTAGGATTATGCTTTGTAGAAAAATAACTTAAGTTATGAAATCTAACTAACTCTTAAATCTAAAATGCATCACACTGTCAGATTTAATTTCGGATCAAGAAGTGTCAGTGTTAGAAAGAAAAATAAGGGGGGAGAGCGATGCCAAAGGAAGAGAAATGACAGGTCAATTTAGGTTATGGTTATGAGCCAGGGTAGGGACAGGATGGGCTAGGGTGTGTTCCTAACCCAAGGTTAAGTAACTTGTTTCTTGTCCTTATCTTTATTTTCAGTAACTCTTACTTTAAATGGTAGACAAAGTTTACAAATATTTCTTTTAGAGATGCTTCCCTCCAAATTACTCGTAATACACTTTTAGATAAAATACTATCATAATAGTAAAATATCACAATTGTAACCGTATATATGTTGAAGTGATGAGATGAGACTGCAGTGGGCAATGCAGACCACAGTGCAGACTCTGTCCAGCCTAAATAATCAGCTGCAGGTAACAGTCGATGTATTTCAACAGTCGATGTAGTTCATTCGATCGAGAGTGACTAACCGAATGACCTGCCAATCTGTTGTGAACTTTCAGTCCCAGGACTCAGGGGCTGCTCGTCAGTTTTTCAGCGCCCGTGCAAAGACCAAATTTGCCGCCCCCGCCCCCGTCAACCAAAACTTCCCTACCCCATAGCTCTGAGAAAAGACTGATACGTGCACGCCTGGCTCCCTCGCTTGTTGTTGCGTTTGCAATGTACGGAAACTTTAAGAGATGGCAAAAAATGTTGAATACAAAAGTTGTAGAAAATTTAATTTCCAACTAACAATTTTCTGTCAGATTTAAGATCCAATCATCTGTTTAGCCGCTATTCATCGGAGAAGGAGTAATTTTGGCCCATTTAAATGTGTACAGTTTTGAAAAGCTGTTTAATGAAAGCACTCTATCTTTGGCTAATGCCACATATGTTTGTATCAGCTGATTTAAACAAACCGCCCGTGTAGTCGATACTAATTTGCTCACATGAGGTTTATATAAATCAGCTGTTACAAAACAAAGTGAGCACATTATCACCTACACGGGAGGTTCAATATCGCGAATATCGTTTGTTCGTGTGTCGTTTTTTCAATATTGGAAAATGTAACCAACCGATTGTTTGTTCTATCGGATGAATTTAGCCCGGTAAGCTCAGTGGATATGTGTCAGATGGTTCAAGATCATGTGGTCACGAGTTTGAATCCTACTTTTTATGCTTACTTTTTTAGGTCTGGAATTTCGGTTTGATTTGACTTTATTAGTGAATTTCCTTTGGAAAGTGAACTATTAGCATGACCCGCACTGTCAAACTTAAGCCCTAGACCACCATAGAAATTCCTAACGTAACCCCCTGAACACGTTTTGGGGGGTCGTTCAAAATTATATATATATATGTATATATATATATATATATATATATATATATATATATATATATAGACATATATATATATATATATATATATATATATAGACATATATATATATATATATATATGTGTATGCACTCTAGCGATCGCATTTTTTGTCCAATTTACTTCAAATTTGGTAGGGACGTTCCTTTCTATAATCTGTTGGACAAGTTCGTTGGGCAAAACAATCGCAAAACTCTAAACCCCTTTTTTGGGGATTAATCTTTCAAATTTCGAGTTTTTGGGCCCAAAAAGGGTCAGAAAAGCCCCAGATGTAAAATTAATGCACGTAAAAAGATGGGAATTAGAGAGTCGAAAGTTTTAAGCCCTCTCTCGTCATTCTAGCATAAATATTTACCGAGTTATTAAAGAAAATGTGTATCGGCTAAACACAGTACGTTGTCTTATGGGGGTTTTACACTAGAAAAGCCTGTTATTCCTTTGTTAGAGTACTTTTATTATCCCAGCAACCTCACGCCTACTTTCAAGCCTGTATGGACCTTCTCATAACCTTATAATGCGCAAAATTGTATTCCCAGCTTTGCAAGTAAATGAAACCAGGAGTTATCAGAACAGCCAAAAAATCAATGTTTTCAGATTTCAATAAAAATTGGACAAATGTGTGTTTTTACACTGATTTTGAGTTTTAAAAGTTTTGATGTGGAAATTCACTTCCCTCACGTCAGCGTGCTGCGTGCAAACTCGTTTTGTTTTTGCACAACGAACAGCCATCATACAGCGCTCTGCGGAGTAAGGTTGGGTTAGGTTACTATAATTTTGTGTGAAATTAAGTCTAATTTGTTGTTATTTTTTACACGTAAATCCATTTGTGGAACTCCAATTTAACATTGTAACTACACCTTTTTATTTATATCTGATTGACTTTGATTGAGTAGGCACTTTATTTTTTGCTTTTATACACCTCGAAACAACTATCGTAGTCGGGAGTTCATTCGATAAAACGAACAAGCAGCCGGTTCGCTGGTTGATAAAATGTTTCGATATCCAACCGATGTATGTATTTTGTGCTCACCAAAGGTCATGTTGTGTAGTTTTTAGCGAATTTCCCCTATAGGGAAGAAGCTATTACCGTAGTCGGCATGGTAAGACCTAGGCCCGGGACCATCATAACTTTTCGTTTTGAGGTCCCCAGACCCCAAAAACACCATTTGTTCGAAACTGTATATATATATATACTGTATATATGTGTATATATATATATACTGTATATATGTGTCCGTGAGCACGATAACTCTTGTAAAAATTATCTGATTTTGATGAAATTTGGTATAAACGTGTAAAGCAACATTTATGACTAAGTTCGAAAACCAGCCAGATCGCTCTATCCGAAGGGGTATTTTGGGGGGGTTTTGTACCCCAAAAATGGGTTTTTCGAATTTTTTACATATCATTTTGGAAAAAGTCAAATTTTAGTTTTTTCCATTGGATTCAGCTTAAAAAAACACAAAATTTGGTATTTTGATCATTCTCTATGTCAATTGGTTACCGAGATATTGGAAAATCATTTTTGGAAAATTTAAAATCCCCATAAACCCCCCCTTCCCATGGTCCGATTTTCCTGGTTTTCGAACTTAAAAGTCATGAATGTCACTTTACACATTTGAGCCAAATTTAATCTAAATCGGACGTTTTTTACTCAAGTTATCGTGATAACGGACACACACACACACACACACACACACATATATATATATATATATATATATATATATATATATATATATATATATATATATATATATATATATATATACATATAAATAAATTTGAACGAATAGTGTTTTCGACATCTGGGGACCTCAAAACAAAAAGTTATCATGGTCTCAGGCTTAAGTCTTACCATGAGACCTACGGTAATAGCTTCTTCCCTATAAGGGAAATTCGCTAAAAGGCTACTGATTACTAGAATGGTAACGCCCTTCTGCTATCCGTTTTAACTCCACTTTAAAAAACAATTACTTGGAGGCGAGGTTGCGGCAAGGGAAGGGAGAGCGAGAGAGAGAGGGAGAGAAAGATGAGTGCAACAGAATCCACTAGATAGTATGGCTCTCCCAACTCCTCGTACAGCAGCCAATTCTCTTCATCTCTCACCCATCTGGAACAAATACGATTCCAATTACCAAAAAATAATTCAAACTTTTTTCATATATTTGTCGACTTTGTATTCAAAAAATATTTGGTCAAATTTAGACCAATACATAAACGGGGAAGATTTATCGTTCGTTGCAGGGCCAGATTTAGGAGCTGTAGGCCCCTAGGGGCAACCAATGGTGCGGGCCCTCACCGCCCAAGTCGGTCGGCATCAACATTTGTTGCTCCTTTGAGATTTTTGTCAGTGCTTGTTGTGTGGTGCGGGCCCCTAGATGCACGCCCATGTAGCCTATTCTTAAATCCAGCCCTGAATACACGGCTGCAACGATAAGTTCTCAGTGTCTACTGAACCGACTTAAAAATTTTGTGAAAATTTAAAGTGCATAATGCGTAGATTTGCCGAATTTCCTCAGAATTCAACTTTGCTCTTAGGGCTACGCCCCACAGCCTTTCAAACCTTTCAATGCTAATCTTATGGAAGAACTAGTGTTGCCACCAGTTAGATCTATAAACCCTAGCAATACCCTAAAAGAGCAGTGAAATTACCCTAAGAGTTAGTTTTCTTACATAAAACCTCAAAATATAAATATAACCTCGGTACCCATTACAACCGTTACAGGTAGCCTTCAGTACCCGGGTACAAATAACCGTTACAATAAGTACCTGCAGTTAGAAGAAAAAGTTAGGGGCATTTCAGTTGGTGGAATATCAAAACGAGTTCGCACGCAGCACGCTGACGTGAGGGAAGTGAATTTCCACATAAAAAACTATAAAAACTCAAAATAAGTTAAAAAACATACATTTATTCCAATTTTTATTCAAATCTGAAAATATTGATTTTTTGGCTGTTCTGATGCTCCTGGTTCTATTTACCTTCAATGCTGGGAATACAATTTTGCGCATTATAATGTTAGGAGAAGGTCCAGTCAGGCATTAAAGTAGGCGTGAGGTTGTTGGGGATGGTAAAAGTACACCAACAAATGAATAACAGGCTTTTCTAATGTAAAACCCCCATAAGACAACGTACTGCGTTTGGTCGATACACATTTTCTTTAATAACTCGGTAAATATTTATGCTAGAATTACGAGAGAGGGCTTAAAACTTTCGCCTCTTTAATTCCCATCTTTTTACATCCACTTATTTTACATCTAGGGCTTTTATGACCCTTTTTAGGCCCAAAAACTCGAAATTTGAAAGATTAATCCCTAAAAAAGGGGTTTAGAGTTTTCCGATTGTTTTGCCCAACGAACTTGTTCAACTGATTAGAGAAAGGAACGTCCCTACCAAATTTGAAGTAAATCGGACAAAAATTGCGACCGCTAGAGTCAAACACACACACACACACACACACATATATATATATATATATATGTGTGAAATTTTTATTCGATTCACTGGTAAGGGCTACTATTATATTAAAAATATTGACAAAACAAATATTGAAATAAGCTACAGAACTAATAACAATGCATTTGAAATGATCAAAAGAAAGATAAATCCAACAGTCAATCAAAACAAATACAACAAATCCGGTATCTATCAGCTTAATTGTTCAGATTGTGAAAAGTGCTACATAGGGCAAACAGGAAGACCATTTAAAGTGAGATTTAAAGAACATATCCAAGCCCTCAAAAGTAACAACAAAACAAGCATGAAATCTACGTATGCGGAGCATCTATTGGATTCAAACCATAACTACGAAAATATGGACACAAATATGACGGTTATAGAATATATGAAAAAAGGTAATAAAATGGATTCAAAAGAAGAACTACATATATTCATGAAATACAAAGAAAATCCTCAAAGTATACTAAATTCACAAGTACCCGTTACAAATCCAATTTTTAATAAAATATGGGAAATGAGACAAGAACATAAATCGATAGAAGAGACATTCAAGAAACTCCCAACCTTGCCATGATTATTTATACATATGTTTTTAATTTAATTTAATTTTACTCTGATTTTATTTGTTTACATTTTACTATTATTTCTTTTATTGTATAACTTAAACCAAACTATGTGAAATTTATCAACCTTGAAAATGGCCTTAGATGCCGAAACATGTTGGTTTAAATATAAAAATCATAAACAAGGGTACTCAGTTTTTATTTTATTAATTTTTAATATATATATATGTCTATATATACAGGGTGTCACAAAAAAGTGTGATGGGCTATACAGGACCTACTTTTACATGCAAAAATAAGTCGAAAACGAAGAATAACATTTTTTGGATTTCGGCTTAGTTTAGCCGTAATCCGCCATTTTGTTTTTTTGGGAAAATATTTATTATTTCAAAAATCCAATGAGATATTTTTACGAAACTTGGCAAAAGCGTTTACACTAAAGTACGTAACATTTGTAAGAAAAAATATTTTTTTACCTTTCCAAATTTCAAAATGGCGGCCATTTGAATTTTTTTATGCCAAATTTCATGAAAACCGGTACCTAAATCAAAATTTTTCAGGACACAAAATCTCTTGTATTTATTATAAAAAATCCAACAAATTAAAAATGAATAAAATCGGTTCATAAATAAAGAAGCTGTGTTTATTTTAGTAATTTAGACTTAAATTATTAATGTAATAATTTATGTAATGTAATTAAGTAATTTCAGTCTAAATTAATAAAATAAACACAGCTTCTTTATTTTTGAACCGATTTTATTCATTTTTGGTTTGTTGGATTTGTTATAATAAATTAAAAAAAAATTGTGTCTTGAAAAATTTTGATTTAGGTACCGGTTTTCATGAAATTTGGCATAAAAAATTCAAATGGCCGCCATTTTGAAATTTGGAAAGGTAAAAAAATATTTTTTTTTACAAATGTTACTTACTTTAGTGTAAACACTTTTGCCAAGTTTCGTAAAAATATCTCATTGGGTTTTTGAAATAATAAATATTTTCCCAAAAAAACAAAATGGCGGGTTACGGCTAAACTAAGCCGAAATCCAAAAAATGTTATTCTTCCTTTTTGACTTATTTTTGCATGTAGAATTAGGTCCTGTATAGCCCATCACACTTTTTTGTGACACCCTGTATATGTACATATATATACATATATACATATATATATAAAATTTTGAACGACCCCCCAAAACGTGTTCAGGGGGTCACGTTAGGAACTTCTATGGTGGTCCCGGGCTTAAGTTTCACCGTGCGGGTCATGCTAATAGTTCACTTTCCAAAGGAAATTCACTAATAAACAATTACTATTCATTTCATACACCGTTCCAGTATTAGTCAATTTAAAAACATATGCATTTTTACCATATGGATAAACGAACAGATTAATGTTTATGTTATTGACAGTTATTTATTCCTTGAGTTCCAGCTATGATATCGTGCAGTGAGGATGTATTTATTTTTAGTGCGTCGATATTTCATAAAAACGTGGTAATTCTCTGTGAACTGTTTTATGCCATGGCAAAAGGACTAATATTACTAGGTTTGACCTATAGTTTATTGTATTTTTGCTAACCGTTTTCATAAATGTTGTGATATAATAGTTTTGTTTATCCCTAACCCTACTTTGCTAATTTGTCCCTTTCATTTGTTTTGTTTATTGTTGACATTTGACATGGCTTCAAATCAGATGCCCAATAATTGTCACACTGTCACTAACCACAACTTTGCTGATGAACATAATTATAGTAAAATAAATGTTGATCTAGTTCCTAGTTTGGAAACTCATGACCTCAGTCAAAATGGCGAGTAGCAAACCATCCCAACAACTTCCCACAAGCGAGGTTTAAATTCTATCATTGACCAACACTCTAAAAAATCACGCCAAACTTCAAATGACTTTACTTTAAAAACTAGTAACAGCTTTGATCCTCTTGGTGAATCGGACGTAATGGAAGATGAAACCAATGCACGGGTACCTTTCCTTCCCGTGAACCTAAACCTCCACCACTATTTGTCCCGGACTTGTAAACGTGAAAAACATGATAACCACGGTTGAATCCGTCGTTTTGAAGCAGGATTATACATACAAATGCCTCAACCAGAATAAAATAAAGCTAAACCCCATCAATATTGACGCCTACCGTAAATTAGTTCATAAATTTACTGAACTGAAAATAAACTTTCACACCTACCAGCTAAAACAAGATAAAGCATATCGCATTGTTTTAAAACATATGCACTTCTCAACAGACGTTGCAGACATCAAAACTGCTTTTGAAGACCGCGGTTTCAAGGTCCGTAACGTAACCAACGCCAAACAATACAAAACTAAAGATCCACTATCAATGTTTTTTATTGATCTCGAGCCTAACTCAAACAACAAAGATTCTTCAATTTGGAGTATCTACTAAATGCCAAAGTTTCTTTTGAACCCCCTTATAAAACAGAAATTGTTCAATGTAAGAAATGCCAAAACCAAAACTATGGTCACACTAAATCGTATTGTTGGCTGATACCTCGCTGTGTTAAATGTGGTCAGCAACATAACACAAAATCATGCACAAAGTCCATCCTGCGAATTACAAAGGCTGTAATGTTTATCGGGACATAAAAAAAACAAAACCTTTCCACCCTTAAGAAGTAAAATGGTGCAAGAAAACCCCCCTTGACAAAATGACAAAAAATCTGATAAAGAGCAGCTTCAAAAAACAAAACAATCTTCTACAACGACCCCTCATCTTTCTTATGCCCAAACCGTGTCCTCCAGAAATGTTCCCGTTTGTTACGTAACTGCTAACCTCATCGATGTAAATAAAACTTTACAATCTTAACAATCTTTCTTCGACAGGTTTGAAAAACTTATGCTTCAGCAGGCCCAACAAATAGGAACCCTTTTGAACCTATTGACAACCGTATTTTTGAAACTCATAATAGCGATGGATTTGAATTTATTTTTTGATTTATTTGGACTTTACCCATCGGAAAAAATAAGGCGAGTTGCCAGAAAATATAAGAGCTTAACAGCTTTTAAATCGTCAAACACATTGAGACAGCCATTAACTAAAGTAAAACCGAAAAATGAAGAACAAGCCTCAAAAACTGTATCTACAGCATCAAATGTGAATGTGAGGGTGAATATATAGGAGAAACTAAAAGGCCGCTAAAAGTTCGTATAAACGAACATAAAAGAAACACAAAAAATGACGAAACAGTAAAATCTAAATTGGCGAAACACGCCTGGGACAATGATCATAAATTTAGTTGGGAAGAGGCAAAAATTATACATCATGAGTCTCACTATTATAAAAGAAAGTTTGTTGAAGGGGCATTAATTAAATTACTTGAAATCCGATAAGTCAGAGTAGTATTGATGTCAGGCCACTATGGGTTCTCTTAATTAAAAACCATTTCAGTAAAAAATCACCCCACAAACACGCCAGTTCCTTGTGTTACAGTTGCTTTTGCGTCTAGAGTCCATAGCTTCGACACATGCGTCCGTGATTGCCCTTGGAGGAAACACGGCCACCTGATTGCATGACCAGTTCCCAATGCTCACCTTGGAGGCATGCGGTAATCTCTATGAGGATATCGTACTGGTGCCCGTGTAGCATTCTAGGAGGAATCGTGCAGTTTTTGGTTTCCGTGTCATGTTCCCGTCGACACAGACGGGTGGGTAGCCAGAGCTGTGTCGTCACGTGCCCCTGTCCGTAGGTGGGGGTAACGGCTCTCCCCCTCCACTACCGCTAGCCACTATTCGAGTGCGCGGTCTGGTTGTGGATGGACGTGAGTGTTAAGTTTCCCGTGTTTGCCGTCAGCTTGGAGGCTACGATGCAGAACAGTTAATGTATTGTCAGTTTTCTGTTTGTTCGTATATATAAATGTTGTGTTAGTGTATTGTATTTGATTTGTTGTATATATTTGTTATCTTTGTGTTAGTGTAAATTGAAATGTAAAAGAAAAATATATTAAAAAATCCGAAAAAATGTAGGTTAGGTGTAAGAATTTGATATTTAGATGTAAGTAGGGTTCACTTGATAACGGGAGGAGTTTCCTTACCTCCCGAAACGTAGTGTAGTTTTAAACACTAAAAGCGACTATTGACAACCGTTGTATCTAAAAGTATCAGTTTGATCACATTCAAGCTACAAGTATTGTTGTAGAGGACTGGGCTGGGCCGTTTACTGTATCTGCAATTTATAGCCCTCCTCGGCACAATGTTACGCATCAAAACTTCACTGATTTTTTCAGTATTCTTGGCCCTAGGTTCGTGGCAGGAGGCGATTATAACGCAAAACATCCGATGTGGGGATCGAGACTCGCTAACCCAAGAGGTCGACAACTTGTAACATCACTTAGTAATAACAATATCCAATATTTATCTACAGGTGAACCTACGTACTGGCCCACAGATCCTCAAAAGATTCCAGACCTACTAGATTTATTTGTGACAAAAGGAATTGCGCAAAATTACATTGATATTAAATCGAGTCTGGACCTATGTCATCAGATCATTCTCCAATTATTGCCACTATAAGCCCGTCCATTATTATTATTAAAGAACGCCCACCAACCCTTTCTAATAAATTTACTGACTGGAATGTCTTCCGCACATTTGTAAATGAAAATTTCTCGCTGAAAATACCTTTGAAGTCAGCCGATGATATAGTTGATGCAGTCGAGCTGTTAAATTCCGTGATTCAAACATCCTGATAGCAAGCAACTCCCTATGGCCACCAAACAAACCGTAGTAGCTTTAACTATCCAGTTGATATGAAACGTAGAATAGCGGAGAAGAATTTGAGCAACAGTCACGAAACCAAAGAGACAAAACCAACTTCGATAAAGCTTCTCAAGAATTAAAACGAGCATTGAAAAATCTTATTCTGCATACTCAGCGAATTTCCAATTCATATTAATTTATCTTAATACCACATAAAGCTACATACCAAGTTTCATCAATATACATTCATAAATAAACTATTTATGCCATTTTAATTATTCTCCATAAGAATAACATGGCGGATGAGTATGCAGGTTTGCTGAAATAAGGAACATTAAAAATGGGTTTTTATACAAATATCAATATAACTCAACTAGGTAAAGCCACATACCAAGTTCTATTAATTTATGTTCATAATTAAAGGAGATAACAAGATACTTATTCTCCATAAGAATAAGATGGGGCTGCGTATGCAGGTTTGCTGATACGGGGACTATCGGATAAAAAATGGGTTTTTGTGCAAATATCAATAGACCACACTGAAATGAAGCAATATACCAAGTTTTGTAAGGATAAGTTGATAAATAAGCAAGATATACAATTTGTCTTATCCTCCATAAGAATAACATTGGACAACGTACTGTGTTTACCACTTTCAATATCTCAGTAATCAATTGACGTAGAGCAATGAATGAAACACCAAATTGTCCGTCAGTTTAAGCTGATTCCAATGACAAAAAAAAAAAAAATTTTACATTTTGAAAAATTACGTGTAAAAAACTCAAAAAACCATTTTTGGGGTACAAAACCCCCCAAATTACCCCTTCGGATAGGTCGATCTGTCTGGTTTTCGAACTTAAAGTCATGAATGCTGCTTTACACGTTTGTACCAAATTTCATCAAAATCGGACCATTTTTACGAGAGTTATCACACCCACGGACATATATATATATATATATAGATTTATACCACGGATATATAGATATACATATCTATATATATATATATATAAACTATATATATACAGTTTTGAACTAATGGTGTTTTTGGGGTCTGGGGACCTTAAAACGAAAAGTTATCATGGTCCCGGGTCTAGGTCTCACCATGCCGATTACGGTAATAGCTTCTTCCCTATAGGGGAAATTCGCTAAAAAATATTCCTTGGACAACGAGGGGAGTAACAAAAGAGCAATGGAAAAAGGTTTGTAAACACGTCGAGGGACAGGGAAATAAATACATAGAAGAGGAACATATCTTCGACATTTATATTGACAGTTTCATTATCACTGACTCCATGACGAACTCTGACAACTCGGAAGTTTGGCATTTCTTACATTGAACAATTTCTGTTTTATAAGGGGGTTCAAAAGAAACTTTGGCATTTAGTAGATACTCCAAATTGAAGAATCTTTGTTGTTTGAGTTAGGCTCGAGATCAATAAAAAACATTGATAGTGGATCTTTAGTTTTGTATTGTTTGGCGTTGGTTACGTTACGGACCTTGAAACCGCGGTCTTCAAAAGCAGTTTTGATGTCTGCAACGTCTGTTGAGAAGTGCATATGTTTTAAAACAATGCGATATGCTTTATCTTGTTTTAGCTGGTAGGTGTGAAAGTTTATTTTCAGTTCAGTAAATTTATGAACTAATTTACGGTAGGCGTCAATAGTGATGGGGTTTAGCTTTATTTTATTCTGGTTGAGGCTTTTGTATGTGTAATCCTGTTTCAAAACAACAGATTCAACCGTGGTTATCATGTTTTTCACGTTTACAAGTCCGGGACAAATAGTGGTGGAGGTTTAGGTTCACGGGAAGGAAAGGTACCCGTGCATTGGTTTCATCTTCCATTACGTCCGATTCACCAAGAGGATCAAAGCTGTTACTAGTTTTTAAAGTAAAGTCATTTGAAGTTTGGCGTGATATTTTAGAGTGTTGGTCAATGATAGAATTTAAACCTCGCTTGTGGGAAGTTGTTGGGATGGTTTGCTACTCGCCATTTTGACTGGGGTCATGAGTTTCCAAACTAGGAACTAGATCAACATTTATTTTACTATAATTATGTTCATCAGCAAAGTTGTGGTTAGTGACAGTGTGACAATTATTGGGCATCTGATTTGAAGCCATGTCAAATGTCAACAATAAACAAAACAAATGAAAGGGACAAATTAGCAAAGTAGGGTTAGGGATAAACAAAACTATTATATCACAACATTTATGAAAACGGTTAGCAAAAATACAATAAACTATAGGTCAAACCTAGTAATATTAGTCCTTTTGCCATGGCATAAAACAGTTCACAGAGAATTACCACGTTTTTATGAAATATCGACGCACTAAAAATAAATACATCCTCACTGCACGATATCATAGCTGGAACTCAAGGAATAAATAACTGTCAATAACATAAACATTAATCTGTTTGTTTATCCATATGGTAAAAATGCATATGTTTTTAAATTGACTAATACTGGAACAGTGTATGAAATGAATAGTAATTAATTGTTTATTAGTGAATTTCCTTTGGAAAGTGAACTATATTAGCATGACCCGCACGGCGAAACTTAAGCCCGGGACCACCATAGAAGTTCCTAACGTGACCCCCTGAACACGTTTTGGGGGGTCGTTCAAAATTTTATATATATATGTATATATGTATATATGTATATATATATATATATATACATTTAAGAAATTAACACCATTTTGTTGCAATATTTCCAGGTATTCTCTTTATCAAGCACAAAAAATGAATGACAAACAAAAACAACAGATCATATGTTATTTACACATTTGGTTAAGATCAGATGATGTGGAATAAAACTATTTTGATACTGTAGAAAGAATAAGGAACCAAAAATTATCAAATTAACGAATGTTGAGTCCATGTGGTTGTTTCGTTCTTAAAACTAACTGGTGAGCCAATTCGACTGTTCTCAAATTCATGTCATTTAATTATTTGTTTTCAACACTTTGGATTTTGTGTATAGCTTTAAGATGGAAACAATCTTCAAACTCAGCATTATGTTGAACAGCGTGTAAGGCCACCGGCTTGTGTTTGTCTTTATGGTTGACAGAAAACTTATGTCCTGTCTTCCGAACACGTAAGGAGTTGGATGTTTGTCCAATGTACTCCTTAGGACAAAGTTTACACGTTAGCTGGTAAATCGCATGGTTGGATGAACAATCCATGTGTCCAGCTATCGGGTAAACTTTGTCCGTTACTGTGCTTCGAAAGCGGCTGTAGGTTTCAAATTATGACTTGAAAGAAAATTTTGTTCCACTAGACCCATGAAAAGATTTGCGTACGATGGTGCCATTCGGGTACCCATCGCCGTCCCATTAATTTGCAAATAGTTGTTCCCCAAGAATTTAAAATTGTTCATTGTAAGAACCATATGTATAAGAGTAGACAGAAATTTGGAAGAAGGTTTAGTTTGAGGAGGTCTGGTGTCAAGGAAGTGTTTGGCAGCATCTAGACCACCTTGATGGGGGATATTAGTATAGAGTGATTCAACATCTATCGTTACAAGTAGCGTTCCCTGAGGTAGAGGCTGATGAATATCCTGCAGTCGTGAAATAAGGTTTTGACTGTCTTTTACATAAGATGGTAAAAGTTTTACGAGTGGTTGCAGGTTTTCATCTACCAGTGCCGAGATACGCTCTGTCGGAGATCCATAACTTGACACTATTGGTCGTCCGGGAGGAGGTCTTTGTGGTTTATGGGTCTTCGGAAAAATGTAAAAGATGGGTGTGCGAGGAGTTGATGACGGGGTAAGGAGCGCAATAGTTTCTTCAGTTAAACCTTCACTGGGTCCCTCTTTTCTTAAGAAAGTGTGAATTTTGTTTTGGAAGGTATTTGTTGGTTCTTCTTCCAGTAACGTGTACGTTGTTGAATCACTTAACTGTTTTTCACACTCTTGGATAAAGTCACATTTATTCATAATCACTATAGTGTTGCTCTTATCTGACGGTAGGATAATGATGTCGTCGTTGGTTTTCAGTGACTTTAAGGCATTTCTTTCTTCTTTTTAGATGTTGTTGTCTTTAGGAAGGCAATCCGGAAATGAAGGGCTGGAGACATTAGCGAGTAAAAGGTTTATGAATTGTTCTAATGGATGATCAGGTGGTAGAGGGTCAGGTTGCCAGCCAGATTTGGGATTAAACTTTTTGAGAGAGTTGGGAATATCTTTTTGTTTCATATTGAAATTTTCAGGTAAACTAAAAAATATTTTACTCTTAAATTTCTAGAAAAACTTATGGCATCGGCAACTAAGTTTATGTGGTTAAATGTTGGTGGTGTTGGTGAAAATGGTAATCCTTTGTTCAAGACTGCAATTTCATGGTTAGTAGGTATATAGCTCGATAGGTTGTCCACGTTGTTTTCTAAGTCGGACAAATCTGTAGAAGGCGCACTATAATTAATTGAAGTAAGAGTACTGATATTATTTACTCTGTTGCAGTTAGGTTGTTCCATTGAACTAGGACGTAGTTGAGGTCTAGTCGAATGTTTTTGGTGGATTGAAGTTTCTTTTTGTCCAGTAGAGGTGATATTCGAAGTACGGTCAGTTGAATGATGATGATCAGTTGATGAATGATGATGTAGGTTCCTGGAAATAAATGAGAACGCTTCTTATTGTGGGACAGAGGCACCATCTTTTACTGCTTCATTACATAAGGCAGATAGTTTCTTCAACAAATCTTGAGTTTTCTTATCAATCTATCTCTGATTGTCATTAAGGATGCCGGTGATTTTAGATGAAAAGTTAGGATCGTTCAGCGAAATGTCCCTTTGAATGTTTTTCATTTCCATTCCATGCATGTATGAAAGGTTTTTGTAGGACTGGAGTACAAAAGTAGTTAGATGGATACTGGTATGTTTAGCAAAAACCTTGATATCATCATGAAGGGTGGGTGGTAGGGCAAAAACAGGAAACTTTGGGCGAAGACCGTGAGGTGTAAGACCAAAGGACAAGCAGAGTCCGATGAACCAAATGTGGCAGTTGAGCTTAGCTACCTTAAATGAATGGTATCTGAACTGTTCAAATAAGTTAGCTTTTGGGTTGTCCATTGTTCAGTTTGATGGTATGGAAAAAGGAAGGCGAAGATGAAGACTTGATTCTTGATGATTGGTGATTGTAAGTGATCAATGAGTTTGGTTATAATTACCAATTGGCTTAGTAGTTCTTCTTAAAAATATGTCTATGAAGACGCCTAAAGGCTTATATACATTTAAGAAATTAACACCATTTTGTTGCAATATTTCGAGGTATTCTCTTTATCAAGCACTAAAAATGAATGACAAACAAAAACAACAGATCATATGTTATTTACACATTTGGTTAAGATCAGATGACGTGGAATAAAACTATTTTGATACTGTAGAAAGAATAAGGAACCAAAATTATCAAATTAACGAATGTTGAGTCCATGTGGTTGTTTCGTTCTTAAAACTAACTGGTGAGCCAATTCGACTGTTCTCAAATTCATGTCATTTAATTCTTTGTTTTCAACACTTTGGATTTTGTGTATAGCTTTAAGATGGAAACAATCTTCAAACTCAGCATTATGTTGAGAAGCGTGTAAGGCCACCGGCTTGTGTTCGTCTTTATGGTTGACAGAAAACCGATGTCCTGTCATCCGAACACGTAAGGAGTTGGATGTTTGTATATATATGTGTTTGCACTTTAGCGGTCGCAATGTTTGTCAGATTTACTTCAAATTTGGTAGGGACGTTCCTTTCTCTAATCAGTTGAACAATTTCGTTGGGCAAAACAATCGGAAAACTCTAAACCCCTTTTTTAGGGATTAATCTTTCAAATTTCGAGTTTTTGGGCCTAAAAAGGGTCATAAAAGCCCTAGATGTAAAATAAGTGTATGTAAAAAGATGGAATTAAAGAGGCGAAAGTTTTAAGCCCTCTCTCGTAATTCTAGCATAAATATTTACCGAGTTATTAAAGAAAATGTGTATCGACCAAACGCAGTACGTTGTCTTATAGGGGTTTTACATTAGAAAAGCCTGTTATTCATTTGTTGGTGTACTTTTACCATCCCCAACAACCTCACGCCTACTTTAATGCCTGCGACTGGACCTTCTCCTAACATTATAATGCGCAAAATTGTATTCCCAGCATTGAAGGTAAATAGAACCAGGAGCATCAGAACAGCCAAAAAATCAATATTTTCAGATTTGAATAAAAATTGGAATAAATGTATGTTTTTTAACTGATTTTGAGTTTTTATAGTTTTTTATGTGGAAATTCACTTCCCTCACGTCAGCGTGCTGCGTGCGAACTCGTTTTGATATTCCACCAACTGAAATGCCCCTAACTTTTTCTTCTAACTGCAGGTACTTATTGTAACGGTTATTTGTACCCGGGTACTGAAGGCTACCTGTAACGGTTGTAATGGGTACCGAGGTTATATTTATATTTTGAGGTTTTATGTAAGAAAACTAACTCTTAGGGTAATTTCACTGCTCTTTTAGGGTATTGCTAGGGTTTATAGATCTAACTGGTGGCAACACTAGTTCTTCCATAAGATTAGCATTGAAAGGTTTGAAAGGATGTGGGGCGTAGCCCTAAGAGCAAAGTTGAATTCTGAGGAAATTCGGCAAATCTACGCATTATGCACTTTAAATTTTCACAAAATTTTTAAGTCGGTTCAGTAGACACTGAGAACTTATCGTTGCAGCCGTGTATTCAGGGCTGGATTTAAGAATAGGCTACATGGGCGTGCATCTAGGGGCCCGCACCACACAACAAGCACTGACAAAAATCTCAAAGGAGCAACAAATGTTGATGCCGACCGACTTGGGCGGTGAGGGCCCGCACCATTGGTTGCCCCTAGGGGCCTACAGCTCCTAAATCTGGCCCTGCAACGAACGATAAATCTTCCCCGTTTATGTATTGGTCTAAATTTGACAAAATATTTTTTGAATACAAAGTCGACAAATATATGAAAAAAGTTTGAATTATTTTTTGGTAATTGGAATCGTATTTGTTCCAGATGGGTGAGAGATGAAGAGAATTGGCTGCTGTACGAGGAGTTGGGAGAGTCATACTATCTAGTGGATTCTGTTGCACTCATCTTTCTCTCCCTCTCTCTCTCGCTCTCCCTCCCCTTGCCGCAACCTCGCCTCCAAGTAATTGTTTTTTAAAGTGGAGTTAAAACGGATAGCAGAAAGGCGTTATCATTCCAGTAATCAGTAGCCTTTTAGCGAATTTCCCTTATAGGGAAGAAGCTATTACCGTAGGTCACATGGTAAGACTTAAGCCTGAGACCATGATAACTTTTTGTTTTGAGGTCCCCAGATGTCAAAAACACTATTCGTTCAAATTTATTTATATTTATATATATATTTCTATATATATATATGTGTCCGTTATCACGATAACTTGAGTAAAAAACGTCCGATTTCGATTAAATTTGGCTCAAATGTGTAAAGTGACATTCATGACATTAAGTTCGAAAACCAGAAAAATCGGACCATGGGAAGGGGGGTTTATGGGGGTTTTCAATTTTCCAAAAATCAGTTTTTTGCACTTTTCACCCTAAAATTTTTAAAACACTCAATTTTGGTTTTGAGTATTTTATACAGCTTAAAAAACAAATAATATAGTATTTTGGATTATTAACCTAGGTTAAGTGGTTGCGGAGAAAATCCAAAAAACCTGCTCATAAAATTTCCCATGTTAATCTTATGGGGAAAAGGTTTTTGGATTTTCCTCAGTTCATTTTAATGTAAACTTCACATATGCTTTTACAAATCGATTCAGCTCTACAAAACAATCATTAGTGAATTTCCTTTGGAAAGTGAACTATTAGCATGACCCGCACGGTGAAACTTAAGCCCGGGACCACCATAGAAGTTCCTAACGTGACCCCCTGAACATGTTTTGGGGGGGGTCGTTCAAAATTATATATATATATGTGTATGCACTCTAGTGGTCGCATTTTTTGTCCGATTTACTTCAAATTTGGTAGGGACGTTCCTTTCTATAATGTGTTGGACAAGTTCGTTGGGCAAAACAATCGGAAAACTCTAAACCCATTTTTTGGGGATTAATCTTTCAAATTTCGAGTTTTTGGGCCCAAAAAGGGTCAGAAAAGCCACAGATGTACAATTAATGCATGTAAAAAGATGGGAATTAGAAAGGCGAAAGTTGTAAGCCCTCTCTGGTCATTCTAGCATAAATATTTACTGAGTTATTAAAGAAAATGTGTATCGGCTAAACACAGTACGTTGTCTTATGGGGGTTTTACACTAGAAAAGCCTGTTATTCCTTTGTTAGAGTACTTTTGTTACCCCCAGCAACCTCACGCCTACTTTCAAGCCTGTCTGGACCTTCTCCTAACCTTATAATACGCAAAATTGTATTCCCAGCTTTGCAAGTAAATGAAACCAGGAGTATCAGAACTGCCAAAAAATCAGTGTTTTCAGATTTCGATAAAAATTGGACAAATGTATGTTTTTACACTGATTTTGAGTTTTAAAAGTTTTTATGTGGAAATTCACTTCCCTCACGTCAGCGTGCGTGATAGAATCAACTGAGTTCGTGTAATTTGTTCTCAAGATTCACAAATCGTCTTGCATATTGCCTAAAACGACTCAAATTATGTCTCTCTGATTAATATTTTAACTCTAAAATAGCTTACCCTAAAAATATAAACAGGGTGAATTATACTTAGGACAACTTAAAGTTCTGTTGAATTTTTAAATGGTATCCAGATATCCAGAATATAATTTTATTTGTATTCTTTGGAAATACGTTTACAGTCTTTATACAATAATAATATTTATTCAGTGACAATGTTTAACAATGTACTGGAATTGACCACACAGTTTTTAATTTATGGGTAAATCTTTTAACCAGGTAAGGTAGGCCTGAGTCCTATCTTTCCCTTCCTGGCTGTATATAGATAGATAGTTAAATCATTTAAATAGTATGTGGTTTATTTATATAGATTTTACTGTTAGATCAGTAAAAGGAACTAAATCAAACTATTAACAAATATTATTTTACATTCAATTTGCAAATATATATTAAGAACTTTAAACATGTGTTTAACATGTTTTCAGAACTGAATTATGACCCAAAGTACGTAAAAGGGTAGTAGTTTGTTTATTTATATCTTCCGTCAACTGTAATGCCTCCAACTCTACTACTCTTGTACTCTTCCTTTCCAACTCGGTAACGGGTACTTTTTACGCTTAACGGGTACGGGTACATCGTACAAATACTGCGTAAATACTGCGCGTAAGTATTCTAATACCTGTTAGGTGTTAAAGGTAAAAATATATTTTAATTGTACCGCTCCTGTGTTGAAAGTTAAATAAATAGATAAATAAGTACCTGGGGGGCCGAGCTTTGCTCGGGGGTGGCCAGTCAGTTTGTTTAGATCACTTGGAGTAATATTTCACCACTTCCCCCTACTGATAATCAGATTTGTATAACTCATTTGCCTCTTTTCTACAGTTGTAAGATCACTACAGTTGTTATTTATAGCTCAATGACCCTTTGATTTAATTTACTACTCTATTTATGTAATCTTCACTAAAATCTTTTAATCTCTGCTCTCAGGAAATCACATATGTTGTTTATGTAGTTCTTATTTAAAACTCAACATTTTTTTCTCTTCGATATTTCGGAAAAATAATTGACTCAAACTATTAATTTTGTGTAAGTCTAATTGCAATTTGTTGAAAACAGTTTCTTTTGTTATTTACAATAGTTTTCGTGTCGTGGTGATCAAATGTAGAAGATTTAATCACAATTTATTGCATTCATAACCTACTTGGTTTGTTTGTGTTTACCCTCTAGACACTGGTAAATAATATGATAAACGAAAACACAGCAGAAAGTGCTAATCAGCTTAGTACCTCTGTTCATCTTAAAGAGCATAATTATGCAATTGAAGACAGTTCTGCATTGGAAGGACGAACTGAGGACATCAACCGGCCTTCCTTCTCAGCAACGACCGACGCAGCCAGTACCTATAACTGGCAAACTATTCCTAAACGTAAGACTCTCGGAGAGTTATCCACTAGAGGACAAAAAAAGTCCAAACAAGAGCCTTGTCCATCGAGTGTTATCGAGACCCAAAACAGTTTTGAGGTCCTAAACTCAGTAAATGAAGACATGGAGGACGATGTCCAAATCGTCCAAAATAGAGAACCGAAGCCTCCTCCTATATTTATACCTAATGTAGGTAACGTTCCAGCCATGATCCGATCATTTGAATCAGTTGTTGCAACTGGCGATTTTACTTATAAATGCATAAATCAAAACTCAGTGAAAGTTCTCCCTAATTCTGCTGATATTTATAGGAAACTTGTTAAAAAACTAAATGAAGTTAATATTAGTTTTCATACGTATCAACTCAAACAGGATCGTGCTTACAGGGTAGTTTTGAAACATATGCACTACTCCGTTGACACGGACGATGTGAAGGAGGCTCTAAGTCAACTAGGTCACACCGTAAGGAATATTACCAATGTTCTTCATAAATCAACTAAACAACCACTATCCATGTTTTTCATCGATCTGGAGCCAAGTTCTAACAATAAGGATATCTTCGCTGTACAATATTTGTTGCATGCTAAAGTAACCTTTGAGGCCCCTTATAAGAAGAAGGATATTGTTCAATGTAAGCGATGTCAGCAGTATGGACATACGAAAAGCTACTGTAGACATCCCTTTCGATGTGTCAAATGTGGAAAGGATCACGAAACTACCAAATGTACAAAGGACAATTCTAGTCCTGCAGTGTGTGCCTTGTGTGAGGGGGATCACCCGGCGAATTATAAGGGATGTGCCGTTTTTAAGGATATCCAAAGCCGCACATTTCCTCCATTGAGGGAAAAAACCATCATTCCGAAAGAACGGCCTACTTCTCCCAGTTATCGTCGACCGGGGTTGTCCTATGCTGCAGCAACCAGTAATGCTGAAGTAAGTAATAATGAAGTATCTAATCCTTCTAGTGCTGCTGATATGCACACAACAGATAACTCAAACCGTGATGTAGCCTCAAATTATAACTTAACACAAACAATAACATCATTTTTTGATAGGTTTGAGAAACTTTTCATGCAACAATCTCAACAGATAGGTGCTTTGCTAAACCTACTTACCACTGTAATCCAAAAGCTCAACTAATTCATGAATCGATTCCTAAAAATAGCCTTATGGAATGCCAACGGTTTAGCACAACATTGCCAAGAATTAAAACTGTTTATTGCTAAACATAATTTGGATATTGTTCTCGTTTCTGAAACACATTTTACAGATTTGAGTTTTTTCAGAAATTCTTGTTTCACCTTGTATACCACTAATCACCCTGACAATAGAGCTCATGCTGGTAGTGCCGTTTTAATTAAAAGTCATATTAAACATCACGAACTACCAAAATACCAGTTTGACTATATTCAAGGCACCTCTGTTGTAGTAGATTTTCCCACAGGCCCACTCTCTATTAGTGCTGTTTACTGTCCACCCAGGCACAACATAACTCACCAGCAGTTCAACGATTTCTTTTCCACCTTAGGTTGTAGATTTATTTCTGGTGGTGATTATAATGCCAAGCATCCTACGTGGGGATCCCGTCTAACGAATCCTAGGGGTCGCCAGCTTTTACGTTCTCTTCACGAAAAAAACCTTGATTACCTATCAACAGGTGAACCAACCTACTGGCCCTCTGACCGACAAAAGATTCCTGATCTTCTAGACTTCTTTGTAACAAAGTGTTTACCCAGGAATAATTTACATGTAGAACAATCCCTCGATCTTTCTTCTGACCACTCGCCTGTTATTTTAACGCTGGCTTCGTCTGTTATTTTGAGACCAGCTCCTCCCTTACTATGCAATAAAGATACTGATTGGGATCATTTTCGTGAGCTTATTGATCAAAACATCAACCTAAGAATCCCTCTTAAATCCCCGGAGGACCTGGACACCGCCGTTGAACACTTAAATAATGTGATTCAAAATTCTGCTTGGCGAGCAACTTCAATCTGTACAAGAGAAATCGTTCCTCAAATGAAATATCCGGTGGAGATAAATAGAAAAATTGCGGAAAAACGTCGACTTCGCAGGATATGGCAAAATTCAAGGATGCAAAGGGACAAAAATAATCTGAATCGGGCCGCACAACAACTAAAAAGATTGCTCAAAAATATTAAAAACGAGAGGTTTCAGGAATATACATCAAAGCTTTCGCCAACTGAAGCAAGTGATTACTCTCTTTGGAAAGCGACAAAGTATTTGAAACGCCCCCAAATATGTATTCCTCCGATATTAAAAAACGATGGTACTTGGGCGAAAGACTGTAAAGATAAGGCTGAAACCTTTGCTTCATATTTTAAAGAGGTGTTCAAGCCACATCATTTGAACTCCAACATAGAAGAGGACATTCTTGAATTCAATGCTTCTCCAAATCAACTAGATATGCCAATCAGGCCATTTACTCTAACTGATGTCAATAAAGTTATAAAATATGATTTAAATGCCAAAAAAGCCCCAGGATATGATTTAATCACTGGAACAGTATTGAAAGAATTGCCAAGGAAAGGTATGGTATTACTCACTGTAATTTTCAATGCAATTTTGCGATTAGAATATTTTCCATCGCAGTGGAAAGTCTCTCAGATTGTTGTAATTCCAAAACCGGGCAAACCTTTACAACAAGTTTCGTCTTATCGCCCTATCAGTCTCCTGCCAGTCATCTCCAAGGTTTTTGAGAAACTCTTTTTACAACGGCTTCAATTATTAATAGATGAAAATGACATTGTACCATCTCATCAATTTGGTTTTCAACGCAGGCATTCCACTGTAGAGCAAATTCACAGGATATCTAATGTAATTAAAGAAGATCTTGAAAATAAAAGGTTCTGTTCAGCTGCATTCTTAGATGTGGCACAGGCCTTTGATAAGGTTTGGCATGCTGGTCTGTTATTTAAGATAAAATCTTTACTGCCTCATACTTACTTTGGAGTTATAAAATCCTACCTCTCTAACAGGTATTTTCAAATCAAATATGAAGATTACACCACCGATCTACATGGAATTGAGTCTGGGGTACCCCAAGGCAGCGTTCTTGGACCTGTACTATATATTTTGTTTACATATGACCTTCCTCAAACGCCAAGAATCACTGTTGCGACGTTTGCGGATGATACCGCACTTTTATCCTCAGATCTTGATCCTGTACAGGCATCCTCAAACTTACAAACAGCATTAGACGATATATCTCAGTGGCTTTCCGACTGGAAGATAAAAGTAAACGAAAACAAATCTCTCCATGTTACTTTTACTATGAGAACTCCCACTTGCCCTGCTGTAACGTTAAATAACGTTGCACTGCCTCAAACGGACGAAGTAAAGTATCTTGGAATCCACTTAGATAGGCGCCTCACGTGGCGCACACATGTTTGGAATAAAAGATTACAACTTAATCTAAAAACTAGAAAATTGGCTTGGCTTCTTGGCAATCGTTCAAAATTATCCTGTGAAAACAAATTACTCTTGTATAAAATTATTCTAAAACCTGTGTGGACATACGGAATACAGTTATGGGGAACTGCATCTAATTCTAACATTGAGATCATACAGAGATATCAGTCAAAGACCTTAAGGATGATTCTACAAGCTCCATGGTTTATCACAAACAGAGTAATCCATAATGACACCAAAATTCTAACTGTGAAAGAAGAAATTACGAGGTACAGCAAAAAACATCAAACAAAACTAGAAGTCCATCCTAACCACCTTGCAGTCAATCTATTAGACAACAGTCAATCTACATTTCGCCTTCAGAGACACCACATTCTTGATCTCAGTACTCGATTCCAGTGAAAACTATGTTTTATTTTTATTTTTTCCCTATGTTAGTGCGAACACTGGTTTGTTTCTAACTCATGTGATTTAATTTTATAATATTTACTTATTGTTCTTTCTGCTGAACAGATTGTAAATAAAAATATGTTACAAAAAAAAAAAAAAAAGGAAATCACATGTTAATAATCATAAACAACATGATTATTACTTTGACAGTTCAAAGTAGGCAGTGGCTACGTACACGTCCGAAGTGAGCCGCTACTGTTCACGTCCGTTCCAAATTATGCACCGTACGTTACTTTTCTTGTGATTTTTAAAACAAATTGAGAGCCAGAAAACCTCCTAACCTATCCTAACGTAACCTAACCTATCCTAACCTAACGTAACCTAATCCAACCTAACCTAAGCGGTAGCGAAGTGAATTTGCCCTTACATTGGACGTGTATGCAGTCACTTCGTTCAAAGTAATAATTTTATTATGAACAGCTGTTACAATTCTTTTGTTTTTATTTAAAACTCCATAAGCCCAATGTTAATTTTTTTAAACTTTTCATTTTAGTTTTTTTACATTATTTGAATTTTCCTGGGGATGAGGCCTGTCTAGAACTTATTTTTATCCCAGAAATTAGTTATTTCGAACATTTGAAGGAAATCGTTGGAGCCGTTTTTGAGATCAGTGTCGCAAGCAAGCAAACCTTAATCATATATTAGACTATAGGATATAAATAACAAAATAAAAACACAATTTACACCACATCAACACAAATTTAAAATTATGTTATTTAAAATCCGGATCGAGATTCCTATTAGGGCGCATAACTGACAAATCAATAGAGAACTGCAGTCGGAAAGCTTCAAGAAATCGATTGTTCCAAATTTGTATTTACGGTATTTCATTTTTGTGAGGCATAACACAGGCTTATTTTTAAATTTTTTATTTTTAAGGGTAATTATCCCCCAAAAACCACTAAAAAACATAATAAATCCAAATTTCTCAAAACAGCTCCAACGATTTTTATAATCTGTAATGGTTTGTAGAGCTTTAGGTTTCCAAGAAAATTACACCACCCGCATTTCTGTAAAAATTCCGGTTCTGAAATTACAGGGCTTAAAATTTCCAAAATTCAGCTTTTAGCGAATTTACCCTAACCCCTGTAGGAAAGAAGCTATTACCGTAGTCGGCATAGTAAGACCTAGGCCCGGGACAGTGGTAACTTTTCGATTTGAGGACCCCATATGCAAAAACACAATCCGTTCAAAACTGTATATAGGCTGTGTCCGTTGGTGCGATAACTCTCGTAAAAATGGTCCGATTATGATGAAATTTGGTACAATCCTGTAAAGCAATATTTATGACTTTAAGTTCGAAAACTAGCTTCATACTAAGGGGTATTTTGGGGGGTTTTGTACCACAAAAATGTTTTTTTTTGAGTTGTTTACATATAATATTTTAGTAAATCAAATTTTACTTTTTACCATTAATTCAGCTTAAAAATAAACAATTTGGTGTTTTGATCATTGCTCTACGTTAATTGGTTACAGAGATATTGAAAGTGCTAAACACAGTATGTTTTCCAATGTCATTCTTATGGAGAATAAGAAAAATTGTATATCTTGCTTATTTATCAACTTATCCTGACGAAACTTGGTATATTGCTTCACATAGTTGTGTTCTATTGATATTTTCATAAAAAACAATGTTTTCCCTATAGTTCTCGTAGCAGCAAACCTGCGTACTCAGCCCCCATGTTATTCTTATGGAGAATAAGTAAAACATTATCTCAGCCGTTAATTATAAACATAAATTAATAAAACTTGGTATGTGGCTTTACCTAGTTGATATTTGTATAAAAACCTATTTTTTGTGTTCCTTGTTTCAGCAAACCTGCATACCCAACCGCCATGTTATTCTTATGGAGAATAAATCAAATATCATAAATCGTTTTATTTATTGATGAAACTTGGCATGTGGCTTTATGTGGTATTAAGATATATAAATATTCATTGGAAATTCGCTAAGTACGCAGGTTTGCTGCTACGGGGGTATTTTTATCTTTATGTATAAAAATGAATCCCTATTTCCCTTGGTCACGCCATCATTTGAGAATTAGTGCACCAAATTGAATAGTTATTTTTTTTGTTTTGTTCGTTAATGACAGGAAAAGGTTCTTATAAAATACAATTTTTAATCTGACCTAAGGGCTCTGTCCCATTGGCATTCAAATTTCCCACTGATTTGATCAAAGTTCAGTTAGTTACACCAGACAGCTGTAAACATATTTGAAAGGCATAAACATATGTTCATTATGGAAATAAAAAAACTACTTCAATGGCAACTCAAAATCTTTGTTCGATGTGATCGATTAGCGATCGAGCTAATCCGGGAGGCAAGTGAGCGAAGCGAACGAGCTCATCTTGAAAATGATCGAGTATTTGACATAAAACAAATGACAAATGACATAAAACAATGACATTAGGACAGGACAACGTCTTTCGGGCCAAATAGTTTTTCATAACAATGTTAAGTGCTAAATAAAATTTACTTATCACCATTAAGAAAAACTTACAAAACTAAACCATTAAGTATTATGAATTATTATCCTACGATTGCTGGTTATGGAGAAAATTTAAATTTTCATTTGCGGTAAACGCAGTAAGTTGCATGGCTACATTGTCCAATGTTATTCTTATGGGGAATACAAAACTTACCATTTCTTTCTTATTTGCTGATCAATTTCGTTTAAACTTGATATGCAGGTCAAGTTAGCATTGCCCAACAGAGCTAGGTTATTCGAAATATGTTGCAACTTACCCTGGGGTGGTAACGAGGGTGCATTTACCCTCTTAAAACCATTGTGTGTAGCAAGGGATTTTTTATTGCCTCCCAAAAAGGGATTTGGGTGGATATGTCCAAAAACAACTTGTTTATAAAATGTTCTATATATTGTATGGAGCTAACTACACGACAGGATCTGGAACTGTTGGCGAACTGCCATTTAAATGAAGATGTTGAACAGCGTAAGCCCCAGAATTGACGTCTGTGGTACTCCAGATGTACCGATGTAGACTTCAGATGTTGTAGAGGCAAACCTCACAGATAGCTGTTGCCGGTCACCTAGATAGCTGGAAAACCATCTATGCAGTGAACCAATGACTCCATAAGCGTACAGCTTGTCGAGAAGGCGCTAATGACAAACTCGGTCAAAAGCCTTAGAAAAATCCAGGCAGAGCGAGTCCACTTGCTCACCCCTCTCAAAGGCGTCCATCACATAACTCTGAAACACAATCAGGTTTGTAGACGTTGACCTACCAGAAATAAATCCATGCTGATAGGGAGTTATCTGTCTCCACAACATTCGACCCACCTTTCTCAAAATTAGTTCCTCGAAAACCTTCGCTGGACTAGGCTGCAATGCTAAAGGCAAGTAGTTTGTTACATCATAAACAAGATTTATGTAATTGCACAACAACGCTACCCTTCAGATCATAGGGGAAACACCAATTTCAAGAGATCTATTGAAAAGTTTATGTAAGTGGCCAGCCAAGACAGGAATGCAATATTTAAAAACAGAAGACGGCGTAAGGTCAGGGCCATGTTCCCCATTGCTTGATTTAATTTAATTATTAGAGTCATAGTGTAAAACCAATTAAGCAAGACAAGTATTTATTATACATCAATAATAGTCTTTCTTTGCGGCGGGAACCAATCCCACAATGCAAAGCATTGATTTGCGCATGTCAGTTAGGAGCATTGCAAATGGCGGCTCTTGTTATTGTTCCGTAGCGTTTATGACTTTGTCCATTATTATGTCCGCTTTTTCTACATTTTTAGGTAAGATGACATTAGTTATCAAATAATATGAAGATTCTTGTGTGTGATGATTCGTTTTAAAGTGGTGTGCAGTGATGGATTGGTTTACAAAGCAAGTTAATGGATATACGAAAATTGGGTAAGATTAGATTTTCCGTATTTTATTCGATCTATTTTTCGTCTCCGGGCATTATTTATTGCCTTTCAATACGCTAGGACTTTCATATCCTAACAAACTGATTTGTAGAAAAAATTCCTCGATTTATTATGAATGAATACAGACTATAATTCATCGGTTTAATTAAATTCTAAGTTAATTTTTCAGTGAATATTAGGAACATGCTGGAGTGATATTCCACTCCCCCATGTCACAAAATGGAGGTCGGGATCCCCTTTTCAAGTTATTAATGTTACGACTTAAACGAATATTTTGACAAGTATAAGATTTTTAAGGGAAATAAAGTTACAAAAATGATTAAGGGATTAAACTGTTAGTTGTTAAAAGCTTCCCCAGCCTCATTTTCCTGCCGAAAATATACTGTTGCTCTGTATTAATTGTAGGCCTTGGTTAGGTTTATCCTGGTGGGGTAGCTTTTCCATAAATGACAGTAGGTAATTGAGAGTTACATTTTGAGCTGCATTTTTGATTTTTGAGCAATAATGTGCACTGAACTACTATTTGACATAATTTTCAACACTAATTTAACTTTTAATTAAAAATTATCCTCATATTCTATTTCTTTAGTAAATGTTTAGACCCACAACAAATTATTTATTTGCCCTAAGCCTACATTCAAATGAGTTAAATAGTTTAAACATCCTTAAACAAAAACACCAGTTTATAATATGTTCAGTCTTACTTACAGGCCTTAGGCTATCTAGGATAGGCACCGGTACCTAGCCTATTAGATTTAGGGTAGACTCTTGGAATGCAGGGCAAGGTTTTTATTTCTAACGGCAGCAAGCCAATTTTATATAGGCCTAAGTTAGTTTACAAATTGATGGTGGTTGTGAAAATAGGCCTTCTTCATTAACAATTGCTTACAAGGTAACTAACAATAATCAACCTTGAAATTACAATACAAATGAGCAAATAAATCAATAATATTTTATTTTAGTTCGGAAGCAATAGACGAAATCAGTATAGTCATACATGTTCAAGAAAATGGCATGGATACGAAACAATTCATACAGCCCAAATGCAATAGTAAGATTAGATAGTTAATAAAAAACTAAGTACAATAATAAATAATAGCCTGCGTAGGGACTAACGATAATGTAAAAAATATGAACAAGTGGAACATAGGCCCCACACAAATATGGCACAATGATGATTTAATTTGACAAATGATTGTGATTCAATTGACAAATAACTTAGGTCTTGAATAAATCAAGCAACCAACAATTCATTTTCCAATTATAATTGAGATAAGTTAGGGTGAAGTGGGGTAAGCTTAAGTGTGACTATACGGGGCTAGTGTAACCCTGGCTTATAACTTTTAAAATAAGATTTACTTGTACTTCAGACCCATCGTATTCATATATATTTATTTATATTGTTTTTAATTTGATGGTAACTGAATCTGATATAAAATGGTAACATTTTTAAGGTTGGAAACTAAATTTTCACTCTACGAGTGAGTGACATCCTCAAAGTTCAGCGGTCTGTCATTTATATAGTGGTAGGCATATTTAAAAAAAAAATGTAATTTTTTGTGGAGAAACTAATTTTTGCCTGAAGATTTCAAATAGGCCTATATGATTCATTTTGCTCTATTGTTAAAGCTTTGGATATGACAGTCATGGCTTCCACGTACCCCAAACCTTTTTCTGTGTGGGTCAAAAAAGACGAATCAATCTTCTGGAGCAAGTGATATCAATCTTCTGGGGCAATTGTAACCACGGGAGTTACACTTGCCCGAGTGATGTTACCCAAACCAAATTAGTTATTTAACTTTTGTTTCCTGTAATTTTTGTATATTTTGTTAAATTATATAATTTTAATCAAGATAAAGAGGCCTAAGTTTAACGTAAACCTAAACTCATATAACCTCAATTTTCCTACTTTGGGCCGAAGAGGAGAACTAACATTAAGTGTGTTCTTTGACTCGTATAATATTCAGTAAAATATGCCTAAGAAGGCCTATTCACTTAATTTTAGGTTAATTATTGACTAAATGTTATTTTAAATAAATGTTGTTTTCAAGTTAGTGAGTGAACTTATAAGTATAGCCTACAATGTTCCAAGTATGCCAACGTTTAAATTTTATTAGTTTAAATATAAAAAATCAAGTTTGTTGTTTAAGATTTAGTCTACATTATTGTTATGTAAAGTATTAAATTAATTAAGCGTTAATTTGTGTTCATTTTGGATGTTTTAACACTTATTTTTTAGTTTAGAATGTTTTTGTACATTTCACCAAACGCGGCATGAGATGCGGGAAAAAGTTAGTATCTTTGGTAAAATTAAAGACATTTTAATAATCCAAAAGTTCCAAAAATTTGAGAATCTGGATACTTGCCCCATTTCTATTTTAATATGCTTTATATGGGTATGTCAGGCTAGGGTTACCCTTACCCCGAACCCTGGGGCAAGTGTAACCTTGGAACACAAAATGTTTAAACAAAATTTTGGACCATAATTTTTTTTAATATTATAAAAATGCATAACTTATGGTTATAAAGCCAATAAATCCAAGTTTATGCATTCAAAATTCCAGAACTAAACCTGCAATTAACAAAGTGGCAATTCGTGGTCAAAGTTGAACTATGCCAAAACAGGCTTATACTTAGCCCACTTCACCCTAACAACTATTCAACATATAGTTGCTTAAAGAATCAGTCAGTCTTAGTCACTAACAAGGCTACACAAGGCACCTCACCTACTCTACACTCAACATTCATTCATACTGCATTCAGACTGTATGCACCAAATGTGCACTTGCCCCACCATGTAAATGTTATGCCTAAAATCATGTTAGTGACTGGGTTCTGGATAAAAAACAGTGATTCATTGTGTAGGGATTATTTAACTCATCAAAACTGACAACAACCCAGTCAAAAGGTTCGTGAGAAAAATACCAAAAAAGGTGAGCATCTTTCAATTCCCTGAATATCAAGATATGAGGGAGGAAACAGACGAAGATTTTGTGAAAATGTCACGTGAACCTTCACTGGGGCACAGAGGAGAAATTGTTTTTAACATATAAAATCTGCATCATACAAAATCCAATAGAAAAACGACTTCGATAAGAAGCTGTTCATCGTGTTAATATGAAATATAAAAGGTTTCATAGTTAATTATTTTTATATTTTTTTAAGGGAAGAAAAGTTTTTTTGAAGGTTAAAATGAGAATAATACCTAAGGGGAACAGTATTTAAAAAAAAAACATTCATTAACACCACCTGGAGTTTGATTTAAACCAATTTGGAAGGTAAAATAAAAATAATATTTCGAGGCATTTTAACGATCGAGTTTTCCTGCCATGTACAAAAGTTTGTACCTCAAAAACTATGAGAGATAATTCAGTTCTGTAAAAAGTATTAGAGAGCTCTCAAAAAGTTTTATTTGCTCTAACTACAATATTCTTACTGCACCTATCAAGATATAGAGGAGATAGAGGCAGAAAATGCACTTACCCCACTAGATGGGGCAAGTGCACACACTCAGTAGAGAAAAGTTTAAACTTCTTTTCAACATGAAAAGTTTATTGTATTTGTACATTTTTATGAACATTTTACGATCAATCAAGAATATCCTTAAAATTGCATCTTAAAAATATTAAGTTTCAACCATGAAAAATGATGTGCTCAGACTTGGTAAAAGTTGCACTATCGATTTTACGTTGCACTTACCCCACTGCACCCTAGTTTAATTTGCCTCGATCACAGACTTCTTATTCTGTTTTAACTTGGGTTTAATTTGGCTAAGGCCTATAGGCTGTAAGGAGGCTTACCATTTGTCCGGGATTTCTTTACAGTCTGGGTTTCGAGCTTGTTTTCAAGGAAATGTCCAGGTTTCTTGCACCTGGGGAAATTTAACTGAGGAGATTTGGCAGCATTTAGCTACCAACCAGTTGGCTGGCAATTGTGTCATCTGAATAGTGTTCTACATTTAGGCCTACATTAAAATGGTAGACCTACCTAAAAGTAACTTAGGTCTAAGAGTGTCTTAGTTGAAAAATTAAAAATTGAATAAGGACCGTAAGGCCTAAGTACTTACAAATTGTTAAAAGGTGTTGAAACACGTAATGACAGGTAGGGACTGAAGTATTTAATGTGCAATTCCAATTTTTCTGAGGAACATACAGTATGTCTGGACTTACATAAGACCACATAAAAACAGACAGAGAGGGAAGCACTTAAATGCTGTTAAGTTCGGCTTCACCTTTAAATAGTAGTTTACGCTAGTTATATTGTTTTTATAAAGAAAAATCACTGACATATTTCTTTTAATAAAAAAAACAAGCTACATTCTCAAATGTTTTATAACTGTCCTATCTAAACAAAATTTGAAATACATAGGCCTAGTAAGTTATAAGTTATATTTTTAATTTAAATTACTTCTTCTACCAATTAAATTTATCACATTGTCTTAGGTTTTACTCAATCTTAAAACCATCAGTTGACAAAACTACTACCTGTACCTACTAGCTATATTCTAAGGCAAGTAACCAGCGCAGTGATCAGGGCTTCATCGACCAGCGTCTTATCCTTTTGGATCACGTTGACTCTCAGTGATTATTGCTGAGCGATGATCACATCTGCCACTCCATACTAAAACCCCCTTAAGTTACTTTACTTTGGTCTCAGCCTAATTTAACTAGGCCTACATAACTACCTATTAGGTTCCAGTAAAATTTGAATTTTAACAACTTTTAGAATTAAAATTAAATGAACTTATTATTAAAACTAAAGATGTGTTAACTTATATAAGAAATCATTATGGATATTTTCCATCACTGATGAGAAAAACAAATTAGTCTACACAACGTTTTGGGGTACTGAATCTGATCCAGTTTTGTGAGAAGAAGTGGTAAAAATACCTAGACATTTTAGGCTAACAAAATTATAGGATTACCATCAAAACATGTTAAACCAGTAAGTTAAAAGTATGTTTTAAAAATATTAATCTACTGAGTGATAAATTATTTGGGTGAATGTCAAATTGAGATAGAATTTCAAGAAAAAATTGTTTAAATAAAAATAAAGTAATTTTATTATTTAAAGTGTTGTTTTGATTGTCAAATATATTATACTAAAACATACAAGTAGTGGTCAAGCTTAACAAATTTTGGTACTTTGGTATTATACGGATGCCACCCTTATACAGCGCGCTGCGGCAGTTATGTTACGATGGGTTATCATAAAAATGATTGTAGGACTTTCCTTGTTTAGTTACGAATCGAATGATACCTGATGAGTCATACTTCAGGCCGCCAAACCCCCTCCAAATAGGCCAAGGTCAGGTCGTTGACCGGAGCGCGCGCATCATCTGTCACCGCCTGTATCTGGGTCAGTGTCATGAGTGATTTATTGCCGTCACTACGTTACATTTGTTTTCATAATGAGTGACGTTCTTTTGGTGTGGGATTTTCCTCGAAATGAAGAGGAAACCGTCCGTATTTTTATGATAACCCATCCTAACATAACTGCCGCAGCGCGCTGTATATTTGGCGGAGTACATGTGGCGATCGGGTGTGGCTGCTAGCGGCGGCGACGCATTCAACACGATCCTAGCGGACATCGCTGTCTTTTGGGAGGCACAACACAAAGACCGCTCATCAGAATGATGTAAAATTTGTACAGTAAGTCAATAAAAGTACGTTGTTTCGAATTATGTAATTATCCTTTGTATCCGGTAAAAATTTAACCTCCAAAAATAGTGGCATCCGTATAATACCAAAGTACCCAAATTTTTGTTATAATATTTTATACATGTTTGTGTAGACGGTTCACAAAAATTGTATTATCATTCATTCCTACGATTAATTTTTTTCATATTAATATAGTTAGAAATTGCAAATAGACTGTGGCAACACAATAACAAATATTACACTTGTCATATGTGAAAGTTGTTTTTTAATTATACAAGAGTACCTGGGGGGTCGAGCTTTGCTCGGGGGAAGAACATTCAGTTTGTTTAGATGACTTTGGAGCATATTTCACCATTTCCCCCTACTGATAATCAGATTTGTATTACTCATTTGCCTCTTTTCTACATTTTTAAGGTCACTCCAGTTGTTTTTAGAGATCAATGTCCCTTTGATTTATTTTACTACTCTATATAATGTAATCTTCACTCAAATCTTTTAATCTCTGCTCTCAGGAAAGCACATGTTAATAGTCATATACTACATGAGTATTACTTTGACAGTTCCCTGGTTGATTATGAACAGCTGTTACAATTCTTTTGATTTGATTTGAAACTCCATAAGTCCAGTGTTAATTTTTTAACTTTTCATTTTAGTTTTTTTTTACATTATTTGATTTTTTTCTGGGGATGAGGCCTGTCTAGAACTTATTTTTATCCCAGAAATTAGTTATTTCGAACATTTGAAGGAGATCGTTGGAGCCGTTTTTGAAATCAGTGTCGCAAGCAAGAAAGCAAACCTTAGTCATATTAGAGTATAGGATATAAAATATTTTAGATTGCAATTGAAATGTAACTTATGACATTTATCAGAAATATAAAACTTGTTTATTCAAGTAAACTTTTAATTTTTGTTAGTATCAATGGACGACTTTGTTTACACAATAGAGGGTGATGTTATAAATGAAATAAGTCAATTAGGTTTCACCATAATTTCAAGATATATTTATATAAGTAAACAAAATGGCGTGAGCAACGGGACATGACGTGAGCGACGGGACAATTACGTGAGCGACGGGACGTGGTATTGCCGGTAAGGACTGTTCCATGGATTGTTAACGATGTTGAAACATTTTTATCTTGATGTTTGGTTACAAGTGGTGTTTTATTTCAGGTTTATAAACAGAAAACAGTACAAGAGTAATGTAAAAATTAAAATTAAAGAAGAAAATCTTACCTTAAAATATGTGCCAATACTTGTTCAAAAACCACAACAAACACTTCTAGTTGTTACCATTACCAGTCTATATACAAAGTCTATTTACATCACTTTTGTTTAAACTAATTCAAATAAACAGGAGTTGTTGTGCAATGAAAAAATATCATCAAATTGTATTATGGTAAGAATTTATTGTAATTATTGCATATAGCCTACTTAATTAATGAACTATGCTTATGCATAAGAACATTTTAAAAATAATTAAACAACTTTTTAATTAGCATATTACGTGTTATTATTACTTGCGGGATGTAATAAAAGACGTCTTACAACACTTAAGATACATTTACACTTATACTGATTCACATACAGACGGTAAACATATATAAAAGATGGTACTAGGCTATCGATTTCGACCAGTCACACCAGTCATCATCAGGCCAATGAGAGAACTGACAGAATCAAAATGGCGTCCATGCTTATATCCTTTCACCGGAAGTTCCGGATACAGGTTCCTAAATGTGCCACCAGAGTCGAAGTTAACTTGCTCGTTAATCAATTTATCTCTATTTTTACATTTTTCTTTAAATATAAACAATTCTTCCCATGCATTCATTTCATTTCCTTTTTTACAATTCTTGAGGATGTGAATCAGTATAAGTATAAATATATCTTAAGTGTCGTAAGACGTCTTTTATTACATCCCGAAAATATTTAAGGAATACTGAAAATAATGTTGTTAAATGTTTTTTGTTATTGTAAGGCAATAAAACCGACATTCATAGTTATAAAAACAACCCAGAGTCTAAAACATGAATTAAAATTGTATATAATAATTAACATAAATATGACAAAGTAAAATGGAATAAAGCAAAAAATGTATAATTTGTTTAACAATATTACATTATTAACTATTTTTAAGTAAATTTGTACCTCGTCACTGACTTTTTATGGCCCGTTGCTCACGTTTTTGTCATCAGTAGCGTCAGCGACAGGACATTTCGTTCTCAATGGCGTATTACAGCAAATTACGATGTTGAAATGAACTTTCAAAACTTTGAGGTTAAGTTTGCCATGAATTTCCATTGTCGTTTCAGCATTACACAAAACCTGTCTTGTTATTTCCAAAACATGATTAATTACTACGCGTGAGCGACGGGACATACTATGCTTTACATACCATTTAATTCTGCTATTTTTATTAATTTACACCATAACTTTGAAGAAATTTACCATAAATTTGAAGAATGATCACTTTAAACAACAACACTTCAACAATCTAATACGGCTCGGCGGGAATGCAAGAGCACAGCTGCCAACAGTGACAGAATTCCCTTTATTCCCATTTTGGTCTGGGTACAGATAAAAACCATATTTTTTCACCTTCTACGAATGAAAATTAATTATTTTAATTTTCATCAAGCTATTCTTTATGAGTGTATAAAAATAATAATAATAATAATAGGTACAAGTTTTAGTTTTTTGTTTGAAAGTTATTACTAAAAAATTACGTGATGAGTTCTGGGGACAGTAAGCGACGGGACAAGTAACACACAAATGTTTTTTTTTTTAAATACTTTAAATACACTTTTTTGTTTATATTTATTTATATAATGATAAGCTAAAATTATAAATAATTATAAGGTAAAATACATTTTTTTATTACCTGTTTTAGCTCTGGGACTTAAATTCAATCTCAGTTTGACATTCACCCTTATGTACTTTAGGCCTAATAATAAAAATATATCAAATTTTAAAAATTAAACCTTTTTGTGTTAAATAGGTTATCTTAAAATCCAGTCATTCGTCAAATGAAATTATTGATATTTTTGTCTTGTAAGCCTAATTTATTAACCCATTGAGGTAGTAATTTTATTCTATTTGCAGTAGCCTATAACGGGAATTGATTGGTGCTGCACTCTAGTAGCAAAATATGTAACTAATGACCGCGGGTGTCTACGGTTCTATCCGCTAGGGGCGCAGACTGACTGAAAAACCTTAATATCGCTGCCAGGCCTTTGGTCGTGTTAGCTGAGTTGGCTACGTCGTGGAAACACCTTGGCCAGGTGGTGATACGATGTTCGTGGGTTCGATTCCCGCACACGACCAAAACTGACCAGTTGTGCAACTTTAAATGAGTTAACCGGTCTGAGGCAACGTTGGTGGGAGGGCCCAAGTAAAACAAACGGTGGCAGGCTTGCTTGGAAGTTGACGGGATCGGTTAATTCTTTTAGACTTGCACATGGTCAACACTGATTTTGCTAATTTTTACTTATGTCTACTGTGTGTGTGCCAATGCGACTCTAAACTGAAAGAAAACAATATTTTAATTAAAATATGCATTAATCCATTTAAAAACACCAATTTTATACTCCTATTCACAGGTTAATAAAATTACAAGTAAGGAACGAGACCAGCTCGTATGTCTACGCCAATGGGTTAAAGTTGAGGTTATTTATGAAGAGGACAAAAAATATCAAAGTAGCCAAACATATTAATGGATTTTATTTCAAATTTGTGGGATTACCTAGAACCGTTTAAAGGTTTTCTGTAAGTCATAAACGTCGAGATTAGCCAGCCACTTGGTATGGATTTATCCCCTTGAAACTAATGAGTAGAGCCTTAGAAAAACATTTTAATAAAAAAAATTAACATTTAAATTAACTGATGTTGGTAGGAGGATATTAAGCATTTTTTCAGATTCTGCCATGCTTTCAATGAGCCTGATGACCTGCAGCCTTTTACGTTGATCCATAGCCCAAAGGCCTACAATAATTTATGCATTTTTGGATTTTTGCCTCTGAACTGTAATGACTTATTAAATGGTTTGAAATTACCAATCGTCAGCAGTTCAATCTGCAGAGAAAACACTACAACCTGGTTTCGGCGCTTAGTTGCGCCATGATCACGTAAGTTGGCGCAACTATTGAACCGTAATGCTTTCAAAAATGTAGTACCGGTAATGTTTTCTTGTGTGACCCGTGTTTCATGTCTTTGTGTTGTTTGAGAACTTTTAACAACATCGTCACGACCGAAAGAAAAATGCAAGTTTAAAAATTGACACCTCGTGAACATGGCACAACTAAGTGCCGAAACCAGATTTTAGTGTTTTCACTGCAGATTGAACTGCTGACAAAAGGTAATTTAAAACCATTTAATTTACAAATAAATACAAAACAAATAAGTTGGTTCCTCAGACTTTTCTCACCGGTTGTTTGTTTTGTATGAAGTTTCATATCAGAAAATATTAAGTTAAATAGCACAGATAATTTATATAAATATTTAGTTAAAGCCTGAGAAGATACCCTTTCACTAACTTTGAGGATACATACATCCTAACTCTGTGTCCATTTACCTACATTAGCTGTAAATAGGCCACTAGGACTTACATAGTGCTCAAATTACAGTAGGTACAACCTCTTAACCACCATTGTTGTGACAAGAATGTGACATTCAACTGAACTGACAGATAGCAGAAATTGCATAGCAAACTTGTAAGTAGTGATATAAAATGCCCGGGCATTTATAAGTCGGGGCAAATGCCCTGGATAAATGCTCGGGCAAATGTCCAAAATGTATAGATGCCCGGACATTTATCAGTTTTAAAGATATATGTGGGAGAAATAAGACACTTTTAACAGTACCAATTCAAAACTGAATATATACAGTATTGAATGGGTTGATACTAATATTATTATTCCCATAATTTAAACAATATATGTATATTTAAAAAGATGTTTAACTTTGCCTGTCAAGTGGACTTTTTGACATACTATATAACCGTATTGAAAATGTTTCTTGACTGCTTGAGTGTTGGATTTGTAATGAGGGGAAAAATTTGACTATGATGTACCCTAAATTTTTGAGATTCAGTAAATTGGCTATAATTTTTTAACCCATTGGCGTAGACATAAGAGCAGGTCTCGTTCCTTACTTGTAATTTTATTAACGTGTGAATTGGAGTATAAAATTGGTGTTTTTAAATGGATTAATGGCATATTTTAATTAAAATATTGTTTTCTTTCAGTTTAGAGAGTCGCATTGGCACACACACAGTAGAGATAAGTAAAAATTAGCAAAATCAGTGTTGACCATGTGCAAGTCTCAAAGAATTAACCGATCCCGTCAACTTCCAAGCAAGCCTGCCACCGTTTATTTTACTTGGGCCCTCTCACCAACGTTGCCACAGACTGGTTAACTCATTGAGAGTTGCACAACTGGTCAGTTTTGGTCGTGTGCGGGAATCGAACCCACGAACATCGTATCGCCACCTGGCCAAGGTGTTTCCACGACGTAGCTAACTCAGCTAACACGACCAAAGGCCTGGCGGCGATATTAAGTGTTTTTAGTCAGTCCGCGCCCCTAGCGGATAGAACCGTAGACGCCCGCGGTCATTAGTTACATATTTTGCTACTAGAGTGCAGCACCAATCAATTCCCGTTATAGGCTACTACAAATAGAATAAAATTACTACCTCGATGGGTTAAAACAGATTTAAAAGTTCTAGTTCAATATATGTAATGAATGACGGATCAACTCTCTTGCAGGCATATGTGAACAAATAAGATGCTTAAATAAACAATTAATTTTAGTAGTTAGGCCTACACACATGAAAAACTATTAAAAGGCTATTAAATCTGCAAAACTAAATTACACAACAGGAGGAGACGATAAGGAATGAGGCTGACTGCCAACGTCAATGACATGAAGCTGACAGAAATTTAAATTTCATACCAAATTTAAGAATGAAATACTTGGTGCATGAGCTTCCGGTCGCACACAATTTAATCTTTGTTTCCTCCTCTTTCATTGCATATATTTATATTTCCTGTAAGCCAAATATTCTATGGTATAATAGCAATTTAGGGAGAAACAATTTTTGCTTCTGCAATTGGTCATTTATTGCCTTGTCTAGCAACGAACTTTAGGGTTTTACAAAAATCAAACCTGTAAACCACAGCTGGCAATTATTAGGCTATCAACAGAATGTACAAAAATAATGTGAGCGACTCAGGGGAGAAACGATGGACGACAATATTTTCTTAGATCACTCACCACTAGAATGCGTTTCTCAGTTCTTCATTACTGATGTACTTGTAACTCTAGGCCGTCACGGTATGTGGTGATAGCTCAGTGGATAGGTTAGATTTAAACTTCTGATCTTGAGGTCCTGGATTCAAAACTAATTATGATTATTTACTTTTTTTGTTTGAAAAATATTTTGTAAATGTTAGACCTTGTGCGGAGCTACACATTTTGTAAATGTTAGACCTTGTGCGGAGCTTCGTGAAGCCAGCAGGAGAGTGGGGGGGATCAGCGTTGTAGGGGAAGTTCACAATATCATGTGTCATAATACTATCCCTGCGGAAAACATTTGTCTACTCTGTATATTAAATATATTTTACTGGGTGAACGTATGGTAATTAAGTTTTTATGGTAGTCTTTATAAATAATGGTATTCAAACCATAATTGACAATATACCATTTATGTTTTTGAGTATTGTATTTTAAATTATGTCTTAACAAATTCTAAATTATTACGTTAGGTTTCTTGGTTATCTTTTCAAATGGAATGGTTAAAACAAGCCATTGAACTGTTTCACTGTTGTAAGCAGCAGTATATTTGGAATATTTTTTCTTATACGATCAGCTGTTTTTTACTCTTAAAAAAGTTTCTTTGCTTTTGCTGATTTGTAATTAAAATATTTTTTTTTTCTATAAAACTAATTTTTAAACATATGGGTGCAGCGAACTCGCTAGGTTGAAGGTAAGTGAAAATAATCAATAAAGGCTGTCACACACTTCCCGCGAATACGCCCGATCATTCAGCCGAACTCCGAATGTCGGAGTAGTCGCGAGAAGTGTGGGAGCTGCACGAACCATTTGGTACCAGTACACTATCGCTGAATGATTCTCTCGAATTTCCCACTGAATTTTCGGAACGAGTCTTGCACCAAATCAACCGCATTTGTACAACGAACTAATCAAGTACACGCTCACCCAATACCATGCTCGCCCATTCACTTCCGCTCGTCTCCTTTGATTTGTGCCAAAAACCCAACAAAAAACGGAGTACAGGTGAACACGAATCATGGTGATGCGAACTATCCCGAACATACACAAGCACACTGAGTACACTATCGCGCTCGCCTTAGTTCACCTTTGTTGGGCCATAGTGTACTGGTAGCAATACGGGACGGAATGTTCAGTGAACATTCGGGAGGATGTTCGGCAGAATGTTCAGGCCTGTTCGTAAGATGGTGTGGGACAGTCTTAACCTAAGTTCTGCACATAACAATCATTATGTTCATCATCAATTTTTGTAATGCTTTTGGTTTGGCACGTAACAGATGATTCTCACAAGCGATTTTTAGTCAACAGACTAAGAACAGATGGCAATCGCTCACCCTCACCCTAAAAAAACCGGTTAACCGGTTTAAACCTTTTTTACCAATAACACCCAGGCTTCACGAAGATCCGTACGAGGTCTACTCTGATATTTTGTACACAAACCCATACCCCTAATTAGGTTAGGTTTGGTTGGGTTATCATAGCTCAATATGACTTTTCTGGTCAGGTATTTGTAGTGATGTAAAATACCCGGGTATTTAAAACTTGGGGTAAATACCCAAAATTCATAAATACCCGGGTATTTTGGGAATTTATGATATTTTACATAAAAACGCCAATGTAATTTATATCTACCCTTAGTACCCTTGTTATTATCAATGTATAACATTTGAGGATATTTTATTGATTACATTTATTAAATACTTTACCAATAAATAAATAATAGGGCAATTTTTATAACACCCCCGTCGCAGCAAACCTGCTTACTCAGCAAATTTCCAATACATAATGTATGTCTTAATACCACATAAAGCCGCATACCAAGTTTAATTAAAATATATTCATAAATAAGCGATATATAACATTTTAATTATTCTCCATAAGAATAACATGGGGGCTGAGTAAGCAGGTATACTGCATCAAGGAACACAAAATATGGGTTTTCATGTAAATATCATTATAACTCAACTAGGTGAAGCCACATACCAAGTTTCAGCAGTATACATTCATAAATTAGGGATATATACCATTTTGATTACTCTCTATAAGAATAACAAGGGGGATGGTAAGCAGGTTTGCTGCAACAAGGAACACAAAATAATGGATTTTTATGCAAATATCAATATAGCTTATCTAAGTGAAGTCCCATACCAAGTTTCACCCATATACATTAATAAATAAGCGATATATAACATTTTAATTATTCTCCATAAAAATAACTTGGGGACCGAGTACCTAGGTTTGCTGCTACGACAACCATAGGCGACAAATTTTGTTGTGCAAACAACAATAAACCACAACCAGATGAAGCCATATACCATGTTTCGTAAGTTTATGTTCATAAATAAGCGAGATATAGCATTTTTCTTTTTCTCCATAAGAATAACATTAGACAACGTACGGTGTTTAGCACTTTCAATATCTCACTAACCAATTGACGTAGAGTAATGATCAAAATACCAAATTTTGTTTGTCTTTTTAAGCTGAATTCAATGTTAAAAATAAAAATTTGATTAAAATAAAAATTACATGTGAAAACCTCAAAAAAACCATTTTTGGGGTACAAAACCCCCCCAAAAACACCCCTATGGATGGTGTGATTTGTCTGGTTTTCGAACTCGTTCAAATAAATGGTACTTTACACATTTGTGCCAAATTTCTTTAAGATCAGTCTTTTTTTATGACAGTTATCGTGCTTATGGACATATATATATATACATATATATATTTAAAAGTTTTAACGAATGGTATTTTTAGCATCTGGGGACCTCAAAATGAAAAGTTATCATGGTTTTGGGCTTAAATCTTATCATGCCACCTACGGTAATAGCTTCTTCACTATAGGGGAAATTCGCTAAAAAGACCTATCAAGCGTACAAATCATACCACCGCCATATGAAGGAACTGGTTAAATACAAAACATTCTATACAAATTTATAAATATGTAATTTTATAGTTTGACAAATACAGAACAAAACTACAATTCAAATGAATTTCAACTATTTCCCTCTAAAATTTAAATGTATTGAACACTCCAAAAGACCATCAAAGTAGTAAACACCCAGTCCTGGGTATTTATTTCGATCTTGTTTAGAAGTAAATGCTTGTGGTAACCATATTATACTATTCAAAACAGTTTTTATGATCATTTTATAATCCTTAAAGCATGGGCATTTAAATGAACCTAGTAAAAACCCTCTAAATGTTATAAAAATCATAAATACCCACGTTTTGGGTGTTTACCCAGGCCTTGGGGTAAATACCCATTTTTTATTTACCTACCCACTGGGTATTTACCCAGCCCACATCGCTTGGTATTTGACACTTGGAATCATAGAAACCCATTTATTTTGTTTGTGTTGGCGAAATGTCATTGCTTTCTGGCGGTGATTTAAGAAACTACTCTCGTCCATTGTTTCTCCCCTAAGTCGCATGCAAAATAATCAGTGTACACAATTTTACCAACCTTATTTGTCCGTGGACAAAATTTACCTCCACATGTTGAAAACACTGAATTTTCAGTCTGCCAACTGATAAAACTGCAATTTGTCACAGGTTTCTTTGAATCACTTCTTGACGCTAGAGGTGTTGGAACACTTTGCCATACACTTGGCTAATCTCTTGATGAATTTTACCCTTGATGGCCAGAAGTTCCAAACAGACATGACCCCCTGGGCACATTTTGAGGGGTTGTTTTTTATATATGTGTTTATACTCTATAGCAGTCAAATTTGTTTACCGATTTACTTAAAATTTGGTAGGGACATACCTTTCTATAATAAGTTGGACAAGTTCATTAAGAAAAAACAATTGAGAAAACTAACTATCCCCTTTTTTGGGATTTCAATTATTGGGTTTTTCCACCCCAAAAGGGGCAGAAAAGCCCCGGATGTAAAATGAATTCCTTTAAAAATGATGGAGATTATTGAGGCAAAAGTGTTAACCCTTCTCTCAAAATTCTAGCATAAATATGTACCGTACCGAGTTACTAAAGAAAATGTAGGTACCTATATTGACTGTGTTGTGTAGCTTTATTGTAGGTATGTTTTCTTATGGGGATTTTACATTAGAAGAGGCTGTTATTCATATGTTAGTGTAGTTTTATCATCCCCAGTATCTCCACGATTAACTTACTTCAATCGTAACTCGACTTTCTCCTAACCTTATAATGTGTAATATTTTGTTCTCAGTATTACAGGTTAATAGAATCAGGAGCATCAGCAACAGCCAAAAAATTAAATGTTTTCAGATTTCCTTAAAAATTGGAATAAATCTTCGTTTTAACACTGGTTTTGAAATTTTATTGTTTTTTTATATGGAAATTCACTTCCCTCAAGTCAGCGTGTTGTGTGCGAATTAATTATTATTACTACTACAGTGGAACCTCGATAACTCTAACCTCACTAAGTCGAATTCCTTGATAACACAAATTTTAACCATGCCCCTTGAACTTGCCTACCTAATGCTTTGTTATTTTACCTCTATAAGTCGAAGGGTTAACAGGAACACCTCGATAACTCAAATTTTTGCAGTATTCTTAGCCTGTCGTCGACCTCTATAAGTTGAAGGTTTAGCTGTAGAACCTCTATAACTCGAATATGTACAATTGCCGTACCTCTTTATCAGTCAGAAGTATTGACTAGAGAACCTCTATAAGTCAAAGTTGTTCATTCACCAAACCTCCAGTGACTTTGCAGCCGGAAATTTCAAACCTCCCTCCCCACTAAAATCTCTTTCCCGGGTGCTCCTGGTGTTAGTAAAACAACCGACAAATTTAAGTTGATGGGCAACACGCATATCAAACACACTCATCCTCACGCACGGGTTTCACCTATGTGAGGTTTTCATTTCATAAATAAGGAACAGTCTCATATTGTTGTAAATTATATTTATTTTTTAAATAAATGGTTTTGATTTGATTAGATTTGTGTTCTGAGTCGTTAGTTAGTGTGAGTTCAGAAGTTCTGGATGTAGTACGGTACGTGAAACGCAGTTTTTAGGTTGTTTTTATGAAGTGTTTGCAGTTTGGTAAAACGTATTGGCAAAACTCTACTTAAAATCTCTATTATTTAGGAGAAGTTCAAGACTATTTGAGGATATTGACACAGGAAATAAAAACAGTGGCATCGGGAAGCAGTTTGGAACACCAGTGAACACGGTCGACAATTTTAAAACAAAAAAGTGTTGTACTGCTTCACCCTAATTCCAACAATGCTCTGCAATTTTAATTGTTATCATGTTTTGTTCCCTTTTAGTTTTATTTTAATAGCAAATTATTTTAATAGCCTACAGTACATTAATGTTCAGCTAAATTAAATTGAGGCGTAGTTGGTCAGAACTGACTTCCGTAAGGGGGAGGGATTTGTTTGGGGCAGGTGATAAAAAGTGAGCCAAAAAGTGTAGAAAATAGACAGGAAGTGGTCGAACGGGCAAAACATCACCAAAATACCAAACTGTGAGTCATTATTTGCTTACTTTCCTCTAAAATATTTTCACTGAAGGAAGTATTTCGTCCTCTACTACGTTAACCAAAGAAGCTTTACAGTATATTTCTGGGCTTATTTTATAAAAATTGTTCAAATCTATTTTAATTTTAATAATAATTATATGGTCTGATTATTTTTTATACATAGTTCGAACTTATGTAAGGATTATACCCTTCCATGATCCATCTATCGTGTTACCGTGACCCTCAATAAGTCAAAGTCTGTGGAAAATCACCTTGATAAGTCAAACCTCTATATTTCGAACCTCAATATTTCTAAATATTCGATAGCTCGAATTTTTGTCGTTCCCCCTGAGGTTCGAGTTATCGAGGTTCCACTGTACTACTACTACGAGGTGTGCAATCTAAATTGCAAAAGGTGGTGAGCTTTACAAAAAAAGTTCTTACAATAAACCCTAGTTGGGCACAGATACCTGTCAGCCAGTGGCGGATTTATGGCGGGGCTATAGGGACTGCAGCCCAGGGCGGCAAATTTTCAGAAAAATTAAAGTTTTCTTCATAACAAATGTTTAAATCGGGAACATTTTGACAAAAGCGGATGATAATAATTGTGTGCCGCCCTTTTAATGGCGATAAAGGTAATTATCATAGGCTAATGTATTACTCTCACAGTATCTCATACCGTTCTTCCCCAAAACAGTTGTAATACAGCCGCCCTACAAGCGTACAAGTGAGAAGATGATTAGGCCACATTTCACAGGGCGGCAAGAGACAAAAGTGAATTCAACTTCTCTCCTCAGCCCATCAGGAGCTGCACACCATATGACCAATGTACAGACTTAAGGTCCCGTACATTCACATTCTATTAGGTGAACTATTTTTGACACAATATCATAATTGACTGAGACACGCCTGAGGAATGTGACAGACTCCGAGATGGCAATGAGATCATTTTGACTAGGCCTATATAATGATATTGTTGAATGATTTTAAAATTGTACTGTAATAAAGAAAGTTATTTTAGTCGTCGTCTGCTTAAGGCGGTCCCACACTTCTCGCGAATAGGCCTAAACATTCGGCCGAACTCCGAATATTTAGAGTATTCGCGAGAAGTGTGGGAGCTGCACAAACTTTTGAATACATACGGAACGAGATTGTTCAGTGAACATTCGGGAAAATATTCGGCTGAATGTTCAGGCCTGTTCGCGAGAAGTGTGGGACCGCCTTTACCATCAAAGGCTACCAATTAAACATTCGTTTATATTTTTTTAGAGTTTATCATAAGCTGTGACTGAAAATACATGTAAAAAAGTACTGAAGGCAAATATATTGGCCTACGTCAACTAAGGCTAAATAAAAAATCACGTTTTGATTGATAGGCTTAAACACTATTCAGGTTGCTTAAACTAATTAAAAAATACAATATATGCTTACTCAGGCGCATATATCCTACATCTAAACCCCATTTCAGTCATAGAAATCAAAAATAAGGAAACCTAACATAGTAATGAAAATAAGGCCATTAAAAGGGGTTGCTGGATAAGAAACAAAATTTTTTTAATATTCCCAAAAACCCATGGGATGAATAATAAACATATCGCTAAACATAACGATACAATTTCATGAAATACAATTATTGAGTAAAAATTACCATTATCTTATGATGATTGTCTAACATGAATTCTCATTACAAAGCAAGTTGTATTTACCATATTTTCCTTTCTCACTCATAGCTTGTAGCCCGTTAATCAACGTTTCCATTTGAGATATATTTTTGCTCCATTAAGCTTCCGAATAATTGAAAAGTGATTGGAAAAACTATGAATGAAACTAAAAGTTTTAGTAATTTTAAATTGTCCTTGGCGAATTTGCTCTAAAGTTTATGAGTTCTTAATTTTAAACTGAATTGTAAATATGTTACAAGAGGGTATCAAAATGTATAACCATTGGTTTTTAAATTATTGTGGCTGACCTTAGTACGGGAAGGTATAATGGACATCTACACAATCGTGGAGGTGAAACGATAAACATTTACCAGAATACGAAAAATGCTTTGTAAATAAATCAGTGCTACCTTTTCCCATGTTTAATATTGTTTGCTTTGTTTTTATCCCAATCAAATGTAAATTGATCCTCCGTATTGAGCAAAAATGGTTTGACTCTGGCCTTCTATGGTTTTTATGGAGTCTTTTAGAAAGGAAGTATTGAAATTTGGAAACCACTTGGCACAATTATAGATTGAGGCAATTTCTCTGATAGATATAACTAAATTACCAACTTCTTATCTTTGTTCTTTAATCGGTGCCATAATATATTAATAAATAAACTACAGTTTAATACAGTAGACTCTCAGAAATCTGGATCACACTTATCCAGACTCTTGGTTATCTGGACCGATGATTTTATTTTTATTGTGTTTCAAATAAAAACGGAAAAACGCAACTTCACGGTTTAGTGCCTTCAGTTTTCATGTGATTAACCCGCACAACACAAATTTCATGTAGTTTGCATCGACAGGCGCACCAACTCGACCTCGAACGGTCCGAGTCCAACTGCGCCGTTATCGGTGTTTGTTATTGTTTACGTATCCGGTATGCTCCTCCGGTCAGGTCTTCTATTGTCGAGGACTCATCACTAGCGATGTAAATCAGTAGAGCGGTGCCACTTGGCACATGAACATAAACGCATATTGACATAATTGTTAACTATAAAAGCGGAATTGATGATTATCGCCCATCTTCAGGAAATCCGAATTTTTCGAAATCCGGACCGGCCGTCCGCCACAATAGTCCGGATTTCTGAGAGTCTACTGTATATATATTCAGTTTCTTTGATTCTTTGCTTTAAGTATCTTACCTAAGCATATCAATACATGTTGAAAGTATATTTATATTTATTGACTGTTTATCATGTGTCTTGAGAGGGGGCTCCAGTCCTCTGCGTCTCTGCTTCTCCCCTTCTCCCCTAATACCAATGTTAACTCTCTAAGCCCATCACACAACAGATTATTCTTAATTGTAGATTTATGGTTAATTTTAAAGAGCAATAAAATCCTATTAATATCAGTGAGCAGAAATTTGATACTACAAATAATACACACGTAACAAGTCTTAAATATTGAATTTTTTGGAATTTCTTTGGTTATTTATTATTAATGTTATCAACATTTTGCTCACTGAAATTGTTAGATGTTTTTTGGCTCTTTAAAGTAAGCCATACATCAATGTTATCGGATAATCCATTGAGGAGGGACGGGCTTTGAAAGTTAACATTGGCCATATGGGGGAAGCAGATAGCAACACCAAATGTTTCATTACTGGACACCGTCTTTTGTTAATTATATAATTTTACTTGGAAAAGTTTCTACTTCTACTTTTTGAGGTCAAAAACCTCCTACTTTTTCACAAAAACCGCCTACTTTTCCTACTCTTTAGTTATCAAAAATCAAAATGAAGCCTGTAGGTTCTATTTAACGAGCTGCAGCTGTTTCGCTTAAGTATCTGCTTGGTGCATTTCAAACCCTGCTAGGTTACATTAAGAAACCTTGTAGGTTCAATAACCTTGTAGATTATTATACCCATCTCCTCTAATTCATCCCGGTTGTTTAGCATTTATATGTGTTATTTCTCACACTCGTCCAAAGGTGCAAGTTGTTCGAACAACTATTAATTTAATGATACATTTTTCCAGAAATGGGAACTATGAAGGTTCTAAACCTTATCAAAACAACTTAATGTAATTCAAATTTGTGGGGTCCGGTATGCCTAATTCAATTTATTTTACCGGTCCCTTGAGATTTGAACTATCCAAGTTCCATTGTAAATGTTGACCAGGGCTTAGACTGTTCCATATCAAAACAATCAATTATGCCATTGTCATACACACCAAAATGATGTAGCCCCCCTATGTGCTTGTATTAATCTTCACTGAACTCTTAACTTCAGTTCACTACGACAGTTGTTTACGAAGTTAATATGTTTAAGTAACCAAATGATCCAATGCAAATTTTATATAGCTTAGCTTAAATAAGATAAACTTTGGAATTTTGAAGGCTGATGAGGCAGAGCCCAGAGGAATTTTGTAACACTTAGCAAGCATCTTTGGTCAAAGAGAAACATTCGTGATTAGTTTCAACTCTGTAGGCCTTAAAGATAAAGAGTCAGTGATTGGGATTTGGATTATAAATAGGCCTATATTTAGACTATCTGTCAAAATTCTTGATTTAATACATTGATGTAAAGTATAACAGGCATTTTTTTTCTATTAGTTTTACAAATAAGTTATGCTTCGAAAAGACTGTCAAATTCAGACTTTGTAACAGATGAACTTTAGAAAGTAACTAGATTGGCCTGTGGAGCTCTTCCGCTCATTCATCTTCTTTTTAAATTTATTTTTTAAGAGGATGGCAAACCTTTTTTCCACTTTATACTTTGCCTGTCCACATATGCCTCCGGCCTGTGCAAGTGTGCATGGACCACACTAAGGAGAGCAAGATGAGCCGCTGCAGTACAAGCTAGACGGTACTGATAAAATTGACTAGCCAGGACTGGGATTCGAACCCACAGACCACTGAAGAACTGATTAATAAATTTACCTTTTACGAAGATTAAGTAAAATTACTAATCCTTTACCTGTTTTCATTAGTAGCCTACAAGAATAATGAAATTACTTGGCCAGTCAATTTGTAGTTTTGAAATGTGTTTTAATTTGGGTCTTATGACAATTTTTAGGATTTATGTTTAAAGTAATTGCTTTATGGAACAAATAATATTTTCTTTAGAATTTAAAACTAGCTAACCTTTCCTTCAAATTCTTGGGTGGTTGACAGGTGACACTTAGTTTGTCACAGGTGCCAAGAATTGTTTCAAGCAGTAAGTAAGTTATAATCTCCTAAAATGAATAGTCTTATGTGCATAGTGGATATCTAAATTCCGAGGAAAGATTTTGTTTGGATTTCAAAACAAGGAGTTTCTGGGCCTCAGAAATCGGTTAGCAAAATCCTTAACTTGGAGGAAAAAATTACATTTTGCTGAAAAACTCATTTGAAAATTTTAACATTGGGCTTAGGGAGTTTCAAGTCATATCAGATGATGAAAATTAAACCAGCCTGAGCTGTCAAAATAAGCACATAGTGAATTATCAATAGGTGATTTTCATCTTAGCAAAGCTGAGCCACTGGTTCTAGTTGTTTTCCTAAAACCCCCTCATCACAAAGGGTTAATTTATTGACTTCTTGCTTTTATCTTAGGGACACTTTTAGTTGTTTTATAAATAAAAGAATACTCATATAAAAATAAGTTTAAACATATATAGTTTTGAATATTAGGATATCGTTAAGCATAAGCATTGAGAAAAAACTAAAAACAAGTGTCATAAGTTAGGTCTGTTGTTTCAAGTATTATGTCTGTAGATCGTGGTAAAATATCTCGGCAATCATTGCTGTTAAGGTAGTAAGCTTGCTTTGCTCCTCCGATCGCTAGAACCTCTTCAGGACTGATGTGTGATAAAACCTGTGTTACAGTTCCATCAAAGATTGCAGAAATACATTGTTTAAGACTCGGCATGTTTGTAGCACCACCACACAAGATCACTTTATCAATAGATCCATCTAATTTCAGTTCATCCATCAACATTTTTAGTGGTTCAGTACATCTCTCCAAGAGTGGCTTGATGAGCAGTTCAAATCGGGCTCGGGACAAATTAACTGAAAAATCGATTCCTTCGTGAAGTGATTCAATTAAACAGTTTGACATTGGCAGATTTGACAAGATGTGAATACAGTTCTGAGATGCTCTCTTGAGTTTTTCAAACGATCTCCTTTTCTCTCTCGGGTCAAGCTTGTACCTTCTGTAGAATTCGTCGGAAAGAAAGTTTGCAACAACATCAACAAATAGATTTCCTCCTATGTCTACTCTGTGAGTCGAACCTAAAATTGTCACCATTCCATCGAATATCTCGCAACTGGTTATTTCACAAGTCGTTCCCCCTAGCCGGTAAATGATTACATTTTGAAGCAGTTCATCTTTGCTGTCCAGAAGGGAGTAGGTGAGTATAGCTGCCGCTGCTTCATTGATTATTTGCAAAACTTGCCACCCAGCTTCTTCTGCCGCTAGTTTGTATTTTTCACAATAATCATTTGAAAAATGTCTAGGTGTTAGCAAGACACATTGTAAATTACTTTTATCGACACATAAAGCACTTTTTGCAGTAATCAATAGTTCTTTAAATATAAACATTACAATATTTTGAGGTGTTAAATACTGTAATTTTTCTTCAAGAGGGATACAATAGCTGATTTGATTGTCTTTTAATTGAATTTCAATATTATTGTGATAATTAATATTGTTCAGTTTGTTTTCGCTCATGAGAGATTTATTACAAGTTATGGTATTTGTCAGATTTAACACTTGAGCAGTTGTTCCAACAGAGATTTCCTTGTTGGCTACGTTCACTGTAGTTGGTGTCAATCTATCTCCACTTTCGTTGGTTATCAACTCAGCTTTTCCATTCTCCTTGCAAAATGCAATTGAAGCATTTGTATTCCCAATGTTAATACCAAACATTATGTTGATATTCTCTCATAAACTCACAAGAAAGTGTTTTGTTTAAAATTGTTAGTTATTAAAAACTCTTACTTAGTTTAGAATTTACAGATTATAGATCAAATGTCATAGGGTTATGAACAATGCCATAAGTATTTTTGTTTGTTTTGACATAAATTATCACTTAAAAGTTAACTATCCAAATAGCCAATTGTTTTTTGAAAGTTAGTAAAGTATCATATGTATCAGCTGATTGATTGTGCATTTTATTTCTATAATACAGTGTTGTATCTATTTGGAAATCTATATTAAGTCCTGATTTATCTAAGACTAACCACCATTGGACCCGGTTTCACCCTGGCCCAATGATGAAACCGGGTCATCATTGTAGATCACCTTTTTTCTAAAAATTTTAAAATTATCTGTGTTAGGTAAGCCTATTTGTTATTCTGACCATGCTTATCTGAAAATTCATAAGGTTTAACAAGTTTGGGGTCTAACAATCATATTAAAAAGGTAAAATGTTAGGCTGGAACTGTTGTTACTTTCATTTAGCGAATTTCCCCTGTAGGTAAAAAGCTATTACCGTAGTCGACATGGTAAGACCGAGGTCTGGGACCATGATAACTTGTTTTGAGGTCCCCAGACCCCAAAAACACCATTCGTTCAAAACTGTATATATATGTGTGTCCGTGGGTGCGATAACTCTCGTAAAAATGATCCGATTTTGATGAAATTTGTTACAAACGTGTAAAGCAGCATTTATGACTTTAGTTTGAAAACCAGACAGATCGCCCCATCCGAAGTGGTATTTTTGGGGGGTTTTTGAAGTTTTTATATGTAATATTTAAAAAAGTCTAATTTTAGTGTTCACCATTAGATTCAATTAAAAAAAACACACAATTTGGTGTTTGGATCATTGCTCTACGTTAAATGGTTAGTACAGATATTGAAAGTGCCAAACACAGTACATTGTCCAATATATTCTTCTGGAGAATAAGAAAAATGTTATATCTCACTTATTTATGAACAGATAATAATGAAACTTGGTATACGGGTTCATCTGGTTGTGGTCTATTGTTATTTGCACAAAAAAATTTTACCGATTATTCCCATAGCAGCAAACCTGCATACTCAGCCCCCATGTTATTCTTATGGAGAATAAGTAAAATGTAATGTCTCCCTTAATTATGAACATAATTTAATAAAACTTGATATGTGGTTTCACCTTGTTGAGTTATAGTGATATTTGCACAAAAAACAATTTTGTGTATTCCTTGTTGCAGCAAACCTGCATACTCATCCCCCATGTTATTCGTATGGAGAAAAATCAAAATGGTATATATCGCTTATTTATGAATGAATGTATATTGATGAAACTTGGTATGTGGCTTTACCTAGGTGATTTATATTGATATTTGCATGAAAACCCATACTTTGTGTTCCTTGTTGCAGCAAACCAAACTCCAGGGTCATTATTCTTAGGGTCATTCTTATGGAGAATAATTAAAATTGTATATATGGCTTATTTGTGAATATGTGTTTATGAAACTTGCTATACGGCTTTATATGGTATTAAGACTTAAATAATGCGTTGGAAATTCGCTGAGTACGCAGGTTTGCTGCGACGGGGGTATTTTTGTGTTCTGTGATCAATCGTTAATTCATAATTGCATGTTATATTTATACTAGTGGCTTGAAGGGGCCATAACCCCTAACCTTGCTCCAGTACTCTGAATATCTGATTCATAGGAACACATGTCAGTTTGTAAACACAGTAGATACTTAATCACATGTTTTAATGTAAACAAAGCATACGTTTTTAAACTCCCATGCTTTTCTTATGGGGGATCATTTACGTTATTTCTCGTTTGCTGATAACTTTTTAGAAATACTTTGCACCTCTTTGAACAGTTCAATTGAGGTTTCCACTGAACTGTTTTACATGCATTTTGTTTTAAATGAAAGATCAATCTCTATATTTGCACAATTTACTTATTTTTTTGTAATAATACCATTTAGAATAACAAAAATATTTGTCAAAACCTATTTTATCGCTATTTAAGTTTTTCTAACCAGCTTTTTATTAAAATAACATGTTTTGTGTATCTAAGAACAGACAAAATAGATAAAGGTTTAGCAAAGGAATTAGCTGGCTTAGAGAAAATCATTAGTGGCCAGAATCTTACAACGATGCATTGCATATATTGCAGATACTGAACTCGATTCAGGCTGGCCACAAGAAGATAGTATTTTTTTCTATATGTTGCAATTACGATTTTAATTGGTATAATCTACAATGTATACATAACCCTGTAAGTAGACATCCCATGTTATTCATTTTTAATTTCGCCCCTTGAGCTCAGAGTAAAAAATAGTGCTGATGTTTGTGTATTTCTCCGTGCATCCACGAGGGACGCTTCATTCAACCCATAAAATATCAAAAAAAAGTTTGTTTTGTAAACAATAGAGTGAACAGGTTATGTAGGCCTACTGTCACCCATCGTGAAAACAAAATCCAACAATTGGCAAAAGCTTCAGAACAGCCGACTGGATTTAATACTTATGTCCGTAAACACTGAAACAATCCAATAAGCATGATTATGTCGAATATCTACTTTTTATAAAAGTCAATGCTGCAATCTGTGAGAATAATCGTGAACTACCCTAGGAATTTATTTGTAAACATTATTTAAGTAATTAGCTCATTAAATAAATTAGTTCCATTCAATTAATTGAGTAGGGAATTTAAAACATGGTCATAAGACACTTTTTTAGGTTAAGTAAACTATATCTTCCATTCTTATTCTGATTTAATTAAAAAATTATAAATATTACAGAGTTACGGAGAGAAGTGGTAGCCTAAGTCACATTGCGCTAATTTATAAATACCCCCGTCACAGCAAACCTGCGTACTCAGCGAATTTCCAATGCATAATATAGGCCTATGTCTTAATACCACATAAAGCCGCATACAAAGTTTTTTAAAAATATATTCACAAATAAGCGATATATACAATTTTAATTATTCTCCATTTGGGATGAGTACGTAGGTTTGCTGAAACAAGGAACACAAACAATTGGACTTTATGCAAATATAAATATAATTAAACTAGGTGAAGCTACATATCAAGTTTCATCAGTATACATTCATAAATTAGCGATACCAAGTTTCATCAATATTCATTCATAAAAATAAGCGATATATAACATTTTAATTATTCTCTACAAGAATAACATGGGAGCTGAATAAGCAGGTATGCTGCGTCAAGGAACACAAAATATGGTTTTCATTTAAATATCATTATAACTCAACTAGGTGAAGCCACACACCAAGTTTCATCAGTATACATTCATAAATTAGCGATATATACCATTTTGATTATTCTCCATAAGAATAACATGGGGTATGGTAAGCAGGTTTGCTGCTAAAAGGAACACAAAATGGGTTTTTATGCTAATATCAATAGAGCTTATCTAAGTGAAGTCACACACCAAGTTTCATCCATATACATTCATAAATAAGTGATATATAACATTTTAATTAACCTCCATAAGAATATCATGGGGACCGAGTAAGAATAACATTAGACAACGTACTGTGTTTAGCACTTCCAATATCTCATTAACTAATTGACATAGAGCAATGATCATAATACCAAATTTTTTTAAGCTGAATTCAGTGGTACAAATTAAAATTAGATTAAAATAAAAATTACATGGGAAGACCCCAAAAAAAACCATTTTTTTGGGTACGATTCTAACTCCTTCTAACTCCTTCAAATAAATGGTATTTTACACATTTGTGCCAAATTTCATTTAGATCAGAACTTTTTTACGAGAGTTATCGTACTAACGGACACATACATGTATATATATATTTACATATATGTATATATATATATATATATATATATATAAAAGTATAACAACATGAAAATAACCTTGAGTACCTATTCATGTTGTTATACTTATATTTTAGTAGCCTTTACTGTGAATTTGATTCTCTAATATAAATATATACACACACACGCACACGCACGCGCGCGCGCGCACACACACACACACACACACACACACACACACACTTTGAACGAATGGTGTTTTTGGCATCTGGGGGCCACAAAATGAAAAGTTATCATGGTCTCGGGCTTAAGTCTTACCATGCCACCTACGGTAATAGCTTCTTCCCTATAGGGGAAATTCTTTAAAACTACAAATTTTTCATTGTTGGTGATTTTTCTGTAGTGTACCAAATATCGAATTGGTACTGTAGCGTAAGTATGTTTCTTTACTGTATTTAGAACAGTTTTTTACTAATTTTCAATGTTTATGTTTACTATTATTCTTCTGTAAACTATATTCGTTTGGTAAAACTCTTCTATTTCATAACAATTTAATCAACTTTATTTTTATTCATCGTATTATCAATGATCCCTACTTAACACATCTTAATCAATGGATAAATTCTTCAAACCAGATCGCTTGTGCCTAGACCCAAATAAATATCATGCCGACCGGCAATGGAAACATTGGAAAGCAACATTTTACAACTTTACTGAAGAAATAGGATGCTGAAGAAGACAAATTATAGCTTCTATTAAACTTTAACTACAGCATACATGAAATAATTTCAGAAGTCGAATCGTATGTTGAAGCTACATCTATTCTCAACAAGCTTTTTATAAAACCAACCAATGAGATATATTCATGTCATCAGTTGGCAACAAGTAGACAAGAATCTGGGGAAAATATTGATCAGTATCTGCGGAAACTTAAAGAACTCAGCAAACAATGCAATTTTAATGTTGTCACGGCCAGCGAAAACAAGAACGAATATATTAGAGATGCTTTTATTAGGGGATTAACCTCACATACCATCCAGCAAAGACTGTTAGAAAACTTAAATCTCACCCTTGATGAAGCATTTAATCAGGCAATTCATTAGAGGCAGCTGAAAATCAAGCTATTTCTTACAACTCGATTTCTTGTAATTCTCTCTCTCAATCCAGAACTGATCAAGTCAAAATCGACAATGTTGATTCTAATACTGAGTCAGATTCGTCTTCTCATCAAGTCTCCTCGCTTAAGAAGAATAACTGTTACTTTTGTGGTAGATGTAGGCACCCAAGAAACAGATGTCCTGTTAAAGATTTGATTTGCAAAATTTGTGAAAAAAGGGACATTGGGCAGTGGTTTGTAATTCTCAAAAGAAAAAACGAGGGCAAATATTTTTAAAACAAGAAAACAGAAGTAAACTCAATGACATCTTCCATGCTTGCTGCGTCTCAATTGAGCCCCCAGCCCCAGTGAATGGAATGGTTTAATCTGCGTTGATTTAAAAAAAAAAAAAAAAAAAAAAAAAAACTATGGACACCTGAACATTTTAAATTATATAACATGTGCTTCCGGTGGACACACAGTGTATGTAGGTTTACCAATATTGTAAAAGAGTAGCAAAACACACAGCAAAACATAGGTATATAACTCATAAATAAACAACCAATCCCGTCAGCTTAGACCCGAGCCATCCACTATTCGCTTAAGTTTTGCCCTCTCCTTCAACTTTGTCACAGACAGTTGAAGAACTCATGCAAATCACTGACCGAGGCAGGATTCAAACCCGCGATCCAAGTGCTAAGGTAAAATAAGGTAAAATTAAAATTAGATATTTGATAAAATTATATATAAATAATTGGGCTATAAAACCTTTCTTTGGATGGGGCGATCTGTCTGGTTTTAAACCACCCTGCAGAATTCCGTCAAGATCGGATCTTTTTTACGAGAGTTATGCTAATGGGCACAGGCATATTTACATTTATTTAGGGATTCTGTAAAGGTTGATAATTTTAATCATTTTTACAATTTTAATAAAAGTAATATACATTTATAATATATACATAAGTATGAATATAAATACCCTGACACAGCTAACCTGATTTCAAATTAAATTGGCCACCAGATGAAGCTACGTTCTAACTTTCATCAAAATATATTAATAAGTGAGATATATACAATTTTATCAATTCTCTTTTGAGTAACATGGGGCTAACTATGCAGGTTGGCTGCAACAGGACCCCAAAAATTGGGGTTTTTTGGGGAAAAAAATCAATGGTTAAAACAAAATAAAGTCATATACCATACAAAGTTTCTTTAAAATATAGCCTATTCATAAATAAGGGAGATAGAAATGTGTATCCTTATATTTAAAATACAAATATGAATTCTTTAGACAGTTGGTCTTAGACTTCCACTGCATCGATTAGCACGTGATTTGTACTAAATGAACGATGATTATTCCTGTATTTGCAGGTTTCATTTGTATTTTGAATATTAAAATTCTCTTAGATCATTTAACATAGGGTAAATTCCAGTCCTTAGACAGTTTGTTTGAGACTTTTAAACTGGATCAATTTACATGCTTTTTGTTCTAAATTAAAGTAAATCTGTTCCTAGATTTGCAGGTTTTATTTTTATTTGTAATATTTTGTTGTTAAAAAGTTTAAAAAGAAGAATTAAAATTTCTCTTTTAGCAGTTCTTTGGACAATTTGTCTGTGACTTCTACAAGACTGTTTTACAAACGGTATGCAAGTTACTAAATGAAACATCATTAATTATCGTATATTTGCAGGTTTTACTTACTTTTATGATATTTTACTTGGTTAATTATAAAAAACCACTATATTTAAAAATCCATTTCAACGGTTTTCTATTTCATCTTCCGTGATCAGCTGATTAAAACAAGACATCCATATTTGTCTTCTAATAAAACTATTAAAATACAAACAATCCTAAACATATGTGGTTTTAAGAAATTCTTAGTGATCAAAAATTTACCATTTTACAATTACAACGCATATTACAATTTTAAAGGCTATGGCCTACTGTGTAACATTTACGGCTAACAAATACCGTAAAACTACGTACGTACTTTTTTTGGGAGTTTATCCTTGCTGTACTACAGATTTAGAGGTTTTCATTAGTTGGTTACAATTGTATTGTCTCCTAGATATGGGCAAAAACTTGTTATTCACAAAAATCAGAGAGTAGTGAGCAATGCAAATTCCTCCACCATGCTTAAAATAGGCGAAAAAGCATCTAGCAAATATGTTATTGCTAGCTGTGTGAAAGATGGTCATTGTAGCTGATTTTACTTATACACCACGTATAATATCTGATAAATCTACTTACTTTCTGCAACAAGCTACTCTGCTTATTCAGGTGATACTTGCTGCGATAATTGCCAGGTGCTTCGAAACTCTATCGTTGGTAGATCCAGGGTTCAACGCCATTGTAGATAAATCCTTGGCAAAGAAAAGTAAAAATGAGTTAAATGAGAGGAACGATTTTTAAATTGAAAGAGCTGCTAAATAACTTTTTTGACCTTGGCAAATGTAATCGTTACAGAATATTGTAGGCGTTGACAATTAGAAGAAAATAGGTGGGATTGTTGGTTATATTGCTTAAAACTGAATATTAAAAAATGCACATTGTGTAATGGGAGGTTAAAAGGATTGGAATTTTTTTTGTGATTTGTAATATAGATAATAATAATTGTAATAAAATAATTCCAATCCTTTTAACCCCCCATTACAATCTTATAATATTATAAAGAAGAGGTAGTTTCTGTCTGTCTGTCTAATGTTCTGGGTGAACGCAAAAACTACTGAGCCGACAGGGCTGAAACTTTACATATAGGTAGATCTTGAACCCACGCAACACATAGGCCTATTCACTTCCTTAAAATCCCCTCGGGCTACGCCCCGTGAACGTCCTAAGTTTCAATGTTTACATTTCAGAATAAAGTAAACATTCAGAAACTGTAATGTGAACAGCTGTGGATACTTCCATTTGACAGCTTAAAGAGCAGAGAAAGAACAGCTGTTTCAAGCTTACTAAAATGCAAATTGCATTGACTAAAGAACGGGTAGAGAAACCCCTGTGCGAAGAACGGGGACGTCAGCTAGCTATTAATTAATATTAATGTGGCTTCATCTGGTTGTGGTCGATTCTTATTTGCACAAAAACCAATTTTTACCGATACTTCCTGTACCCCTTCCCCCCCGGGTTATATTTTTGCTCCCCCCCCGATTTTAGCGAATTTCCCCTATAGGGAAGAAGCTATTACCATAGGTGGCATGGTAAGACTTAAGCCCGAGACTATGACAACTTTTTGTTTTGAGGTCCCCAGATGCCAAAAACACTATTCGTTCAAATTTATATATAGGTATATATATATATATATATCTATATACATATATATATATATATATATTTATATATATATGTGATAATATATATATGTGATTATATATATGTGTAATCCCCCCTGCCGATTTTATATTTATGCTCCCCCTCCCCCCCCCCTCCACAATATTTTTTATGAGTTCTTTTATTTCTAAAAGCGAATCCAAAGGGTTACGTGTACCGATTTGGAGTCGCAAACCACACGCCGTTTACTACCCGACAGAGTTCCTCGACTTAGCAATAGGACGCAAACTATCTGCCAGTATATTTCGTTAACTTTGATTTAAATGTACATTAAACGTGTAAAATGTAATTTTAATATTGCTCCCCCCCCCACTTTGTATATTGAAAAATAATTTGGATTGTTATTTGCTTTAGTTAATCTACCATTTATATACAACCCGTACGAAGGACGGGTACACAGCTAGTTACCCTATACTCTAATATGAGTAAGGTTTGCTTGCTTACTTGCGACACGGATCTCAAAAACGGCTCCAACTATTTCCTTCAAATGTTGGAAATAACTAATTTCTGGGATAAAAATAAGTTCTAGACAGGCCTCATCCCCAGGAAAAATCAAATAATGTAAAAAAACTAAAATTAAAAGTTAACAAAATTAACATTGGGCTTATGGAGTTTCAAATCAAAACAAAAGAATTGTAACAGCTGTTCATAATCAACCAGGGAACTGTCAAAGTAATACTCATGTTGTTTATGATTATTAACATGTGGTTTCCTGAGAGCAGAGATAAAAAGATTTGAGTGAATATTACATAAATAGAGTAGTCAAATAAATCAAAGGGACATTGAGCTATAAACAACAACTGGAGTGACCTTAAAAATGTAGAAAAGAGGCAAATGAGTTATACAAATCTGATTATCAGTAGGGGGAAGTGGTGAAATATGCTCCAAGTCATCTAAACAAACTGACTGGTCTTCTCCCGAGCAAAGCTCGGCCCCCCAGTTACTTTATGTAATATAAGTACACTGTAATGTGTTCCTTTACAGACGAGTTCGCAAGCAGCATGCTCACATTAGAAAAGCGAATTTCCTCATTAAAACTAAAAAAAATCAAATAATGGGTTAAAACAAAAACTGGTGCCATTTTTTTGGAAAATGGAACACACTTGATATTTCGGCTGTTCTAATACACCTTGTTCTATTTAACCCATTTTTCCTTAGACTTACGAGCTGTTTCCGTTCCTTACTTTCATTTTTTTCAACTATGAATTGGAATGGAAAATTTGTGTTTTTAAATGGATTAATGGCATATTTTAATTAAAATATTGTTTACTTTCAGTTTAAAGAGTCTCAGTGATACACACACTGTAAACATAAGTAAAAAGTAGCAAAATCAGTGTTGACCTTTTGCAACTGACAAAGAATTAAGCAATCCCGTCAACTTAACCAAAAGCAAGCCTGCCACCATTTAATTTACTTGGGCCCTCCCACCAGTGTTACTACAGATCGGTTTACTCATTTAAAGTTGCACGACTTGTCAGTTTTGATCGTGAGCGTGAATCAAACCCACAAACTTCAAAAGAACCCCTGGCCAAGGTGTTTCCATGATTTAGCCCACTCAACAAGTGGTCTAGGTTTATAGATAGGTTATAGTCAGTCCGTGCCCCTAGCGGAGAGAATCGTAGTTGCCCACAGTCATTAGTTACAGATTTTGCTACTAGAATGCGTAGCACCAATTGGATCCTGTTGTATGTATGCTATATAGCGAATAGAATAAAATGACTACTGTAATGGGATTAGATACTACTTGCAGTACTGGGATGGCAGTGTTGTTAGTGGGTTAGGAGGAGATTCCATCAGAATTAAAAGTTGGTTTTGAGGTATTAGGGGTGATAAAACTACATGAAGATATGAAAAACAGCCTTTTCCAATGTAAAATCACCATGTACATACTGTGTTTAGTCAATTTAAATTTTCTTTAATAACTTGGTAAATATTTGTGCTTGAACGATGAGAGACGGCATAACATTTTTAGCTTTTTATGTTCTATAATTTAATATGCATAAATTTTACATACAGGGCTTTTCTGACCCTTTTTGGGACCAAAAACTTAAAATTCAAGCAAATTAAAATCTCCAAAAGAGGGGGTTAGAGTTTTTCGATTGTTTTACCCAACAAACTTTTCCGACTGTTAGGAACTGGTGGTCACGTTAGGAACTTGGTTATGTTGGTCCCGGGCTTAAGTTTCACCTTGTGGGTCATGGTAAAAGCTCACTTTTCCATAGGAAATTTGCTAAAAATACATTTTGCTACTAAGGGGTGTGTTACTTCAAGTCGAGAACTTCATTTTTGGTACCTAATGAACATGTCTTTTGTTACTTGCACTGCAATTGTTTTAAGTTGGCGATACATAACAACCTCTATTGACCGACTCTCACGCGATTGACAGTTAGGGCTGATTAAAATGATTGCCGGTTACGATCTTAACAGCCTGATCAAGCATAAATGCTCCAATTTTTTTAATAAAAAGTACACGATAACCACCAAAATAATATAGCAATGTGATAAAAGGTGATAAGCAATATTCTTACCAATTACGGAGTTGATCTCTTCTCTACTGCTACAAGTAATTGTAGGGTTGGTTTTATTTATTTATTTGTATAACATTACTTTTACCCACACTGATATTACTAAACAAAGAACTAATTTATTTTGTTGTCTATTTCATCCCTAATATCATAAACTGATTCATCTTTTTCAGGGCTTTGTAACACATAATTTCAGGGAATACATTAAGTTGTCACTTACTCAAACTCATTAAAATTTTGTAGGAAATGCGCAAAAACGACTTTTCATGAAAAAACACTGATTACAGTACATTGATTGTATCACTACGATGGTGTAGTTATTTAGGAGTTTACTCGAGCACAAAGCTCTTAAAATGATAAACTCTACTCTCTGAAATGATGAATAAATCGTTATTAATAATAAACAAATACTTGAACTATACAGTCCCATTTATTTTCTGAAAAATTACTGGGTAAGGGAAGAGAAATGCAAAAACTCCTGTTAAAGGGCAATTAAGTTGAAATGTAGTCATATCTAGGCAGTTAAAACATACTCTACTTTTTTTCCTTGAAGGCGGTTAAACCAAACAAACGACAGTTAAGAAGAGGGGGTCTGTAGATTGCAGATCTGCGTTTAGTATAAATTCTTTCATCTGATTAAGATGGGTTGCTGAATATTCATAGCTTAGTGTTAAGAGTTAAACAGTTTTTCTCTAAAAAAAAACTTGTTCCAGGATGCATATTTAAGCATTTTGACAAAGTAAAATGTGAATGATCTTAAGCACATATAACAGATAACCTTAACCAGGGATATCATGATGCAGTGGTTGTAACGTAGTGAATCAACACCATGATGTAGAGGTCATCAAGTAAATTTTTATCTGCAGTAACAAAAATAATCTTGACACTATGTTAGAATAGACAAAATATATTGTCAGGAAATAAAAATTATATGTCGACTTTTAAAAATTTGTAAAAATTATACATTTGTAAACAATTTTAACTAACTCCCACGGTTAAAGTTGAAAGGCGATTGAGTTGGTTTAGAAACTTAAATAAATGTTTGGATTAAAACTCAGCTAATACACCCTTAAATCAATTTTACACTCTATGGTTACATTTCAATGATAATATCTTGCAAAAGCCAAAAACCAGAACAAAGATAATTGAAATAAAAACAATTTTATTTTGAAGCTAATTAAACTTAAGGATTATCCAAATAATTTAACCAAACTACATTTAGATAAATATTAAATATAAATGAATCCACCTCCAAAAAGTGGTATTTTGAGATAAAAATTAGTAGGCTACTGAATATAATAAAGTAGTATACCTGAGCCTGTGATAAACACATGTTGATTGAGACAAACAGGAGGCAAGACTGGCTGTGCTGAGATAATTTGCCTTATCAGCTGTTTTATCTTTAAACTTGGAATGTATTGTTGCTCCTAGCTCAGCTGTTTGCCCCCTACCCCCCTGTGACCCCCTCTGTCCACCTGCTTTATCTGTGTCTAACTGTAGTGTGATAAGCAATCTCTGGCTGCCACTAGATAATTTAGTGATTACAATAACTTTGCTCTACTAGAATTATATGGAGCTTCCTAGGGTTGTGAGCTGACACTGATTTTTTGTAATGAAACTTAAATCCGAATTTTGTACTATTTTTGTATACCTTTTTGTATCGCAAAAAGACAATTTTGTACCATTTTACTTTGGAAGCTATAACCAATATAAAAGTTGGACTACAGGTCTAGCCCAAAAACACAAGTCAAAAAACTAAAAAAACACTGAAAAATCAAAACTCAGCGTCAGTGTAAAATTCAAAACTAATTATATCATAATTTTATACTCTTTTTGTACTTTTTGTACCACCAAAAGAAATTTTTGTACACCAAAATAACTGCTCAGTAATTAAAACAAAGTTGGCTCACAGGTCTATGTAAAAAACACAAGTGCCTTAAAATGTAAATCAAACTATGCCACACATTATTGTACTATTGTTGTACTCTTTTGTACTACAAATTTAAAATGTTGTACCACTCAAATAAGAGCTCTGTGATTGATCTAAAAAAGTCGGCTCACAGGTCTAACTAAAAACACAAGTCCAACTTTTGTATTGGTTATACAGTGGAACCTCGATAACTCGAACCTCTATAAGTCAAATTCCTTGATAACTCAAATTTTTATCATTCCCCCTGAACGTGCCTACCTAATGCTATGTTATTTTACCTCTAAGTCGAAGGGTTAGTAGGAAACACCTTGATAACTCAAAATTGTGCAGTATTCTTAGCCTGTCGCCACACCTCTATAAGTCGAAGTTTTAGCTGTAGAACCTCTATAACTCGAATAATTACAATCTCCATACCTCTACAAGTCAAAGTATTGACTAGAGAACCTCTATTATAAGTCGAAGTTGTTCATTCACCAAACCTCCAGTAACTTATTTGCAGCCGGAAATTCCAACCCTCCCTCCCCACTACATCTCTTTCTGGGTGCTCCTGGTGTCGGTAAAACAACTGATAAATTTATATTGATGAGCAACACATATATCAAACACACTCATCCTCACGCACGGGTTTCACATATGTGAGGATTTCATTTCATAAATAAGTATCAGTCTCATGTTGTTGCAAATTATGTCTTTTTCTTAAATAAAATGGTTTTGATTTGATTAGATTTGTGCCCGGTGTCATTTAGTGAAAGTTTAGAGGTTCTGGATGGTTTTTAGGTTGTATTTTTACTTAGTGTTTGCAGTTTGGCAAATCTCTACCCTATGAGGAAAATTTGAAGATTATTTGAGGCTGTTGACACGAAAAATAAAAAAGTGACATCGGGAAGTTTAGAAACACCAGTAGACACTGACGACAATTTTAAAACAAAAATAAGTGGCGTACTGCTTCACCCTAATTCTAATTCCAACAATGCTCTCTGCAATTTTAATTCTTATCATGTTTTGTTCCCTTTTAGTTTTGCAAATTATTTTAATAGCCTACAGAACATTTGATGTTCAGCTAAATTTAAATTGATGCACAGTTGGTCAAAACTGACTTCCGTAAGGGGGAGGGATTTGTTTGGGGCAGGTGATAAGAAGTGAGCAAAAAGTCTATAAAACAGACAGGAAGTGGTCGAATGGGGAAAACAACACCAAATTACGAAACTGTGAGGGTCATTATTTGTTTACTTTCCTACTCTACAATATTTTCACTGAAGGAAGTATATCATTACTACGTTAACCAAAGAGGCTTTACAAAATATTTCCGGGCTTATTTTAGACATTCAAAATTGTTCAGATCCTTCTTAATTTTAGTTATAATTATTATACGGTATAGTTATTTATGATACAAAGCACAAAATGATGTAAGGATTCTACCCTTCCATGACCCATCTATTATTGAGTTACCGTGACCCTCAATAAGTCAAAGTCTGTGGAAAAACACCTTGATAAGTCGAACCTCGATATTTCAAAATATTCGATAACTCAAATATTTCCTGTTCCCCCTGAGGTTTGAGTTATTGAGGTTCTTTGAGCTCTCAAAGTAAAGTGGTACAAAATTGTCTTTTTGCAGAACAAAAAGGTTCAAAAATAGTACAAAATTCCGTTATAAGATTTCCTACGAAAAATCAATGTCGGCTCACAACCAATGTTAGGGAGCTTTTATATGGGTAAGTTTCTAATTGGTTTCCCTCAGTACTCTAAATTCTAGTTGTGTTTATTATACGATTACATGACATTTATTTATGTTTTTTATTCTTGTAGGCCCTAGATTGATTTTTCTTGATTAATTTCTTTTGATCTTGATCTCATTATTTTTTATCATTGACTAATTTGTCCCCTAGCCTATATAATTTTATCATATTTCTTATATTTAAAATGACAACTGCTAAGCATATATATATTGCTGATCATAAGAGGAATCTTGAATAATTTTTACCCAAATCACAATCCTTATAAAAACTAAAATATAAGGTTTGAAAAAAATTCAAATAATAAATCATAATTTTGAGCCGGAATGCCGATGCTTAGCATAGCTTAATGGTTTTCATGAGAGTAATCAATAATTTATGGCATAAGCCGTGGAAGGCATACTTATTACACTTTATAAATGTCAAATAGGATGTTACAAGAGATTTAAATGCTAAATTATATAATTTTGTGACGTCATGATTTTTATCCATAACTCCAGCACTTAGCACAGCTGAAACGTTTTCATGAAGTAATGAATAATTGATGTTACAAATAAAAAACTTATGACGTGGGGTCTTGAGATGTGATATCCTCATGCGGTAATAAAGATTCGGGTTAACCTAGACAGAGACTTTAAAGTGTGGGAAATCCTGCGTGCGTACAGGCGCGTAGGAGGCAGGGAGGGGGGGAACAGACCGGAAACTGACAATGCATCAGGTTAGGTTAGACCTGGATACACAGTGCTACAACCATGTGCCCATTCTTTTCTTAATGCAGGCCAACAGCTGACTCAGTAAACATGGTTAGGTAACATGCGCTGTAATTCCGACGCACAGCACTCTAACAACGGCCAAGCGCACCGGAAAACCGACCCTTATCAGTGAAAATGTTATATTTTAATTTTACGATGGTCTTAAGTTTACTGTTAATTTTTAGATTTATGTAGGCTTACTTTATATAACCATAGCCGTTTATATAAAATAATTGTGCTATATTTGTTTGCACTCTTAAACACTTGAAGCTGTAGCCTACGTAATTTAATAGTACCTGGGGGGCCGAGCTTTGCTCGGGAGAAGGCCAGTCAGTTTGTTTAGATGACTTGGAGCATATTTCACCACTTCCCCCTACTGATAATCAGATTTGTATTACTCATTTGCCTCTTTTCTACATTTTTAAGGTCCCTCCAGTTGTTATTTATAGCTCAATGTCCCTTTGATTTATTTTACTACTCTATATATGTAATCGTCACTCAAATATTTTAATCTCTGCTCTCAGGAAACCACATGTTAATAATCATAAACATCATGAGTATTACTTTGACAGTTCCCTGGTTGATTATGAACAGCTATTACAATTCTTTAGTTTTGATTTGAAACTCCATAAGCCCAATGTTAATTTTGTTAACTTTTAATTTTAGTTTTTTTACATTATTTGATTTTTCCTGGGGATGAGGCCTGTCTAGAACTTATTTTTATCCCAGAAATTAGTTATTTCGAACATTTGAAGGAAATCTTTGGAGCCGTTTTTGAGATCAGTGTCGCAAGCAAGCAAGCAAACAAGCAAACATACAAGCAAACCTTACTCATATTAGAGTATAGGATTAAGTTAATTTAAGACTGATTAGTTTCTTTGCTTAACTTAAACAAATTTAAAATCCTAAAAGAACACATAACATGGAAATTGATTATGTGCGCAAGATTCAAAAGCCAGAAACTCAAACTCAAACATTTATGATGTCATAAGTTTACTCTTTAGTTACGGTAACTATTCATATGTGTTAATTTAACATAGCTTATTCGTTTGATATTTATAAGATGACATGACAAGTGTACTTCCAAAATTAATCCTCAATATATGTGGCTGAATGGGAGATGAGTTAGTAAAACGCCAAAGTTTGCCTCATTTTCATATTGGGAGGGTAGTACTTAAGTGTAAGTCAGTTCAAAGCATCATTAATGCACATGTTGTGACAATTTACATTTCCTAGAATTCGTTTCGAAAATGGTTTAAAAATTGGGGGTATCAAACGGATCTTTCTTGTTTGGTCAACGTAACGCAAAAAGTGTTATATATTTACAATGACTCTAGCCGTTCTAATATTCAAAAGTCTTTTATTGCTGGTCAGGTCACCAAATGGTGGGGTAAATGCTGGAATTATGCTTGAAATGCCCAGAGGAATAAACCATACGACAGATGTTCCAAAACATCACAATGCTCTAGTTTGCCACTGAAAACTCGGTGTAAGGTTTCCATACCACCAGATTTCCCCAGATATTACCACATTTATAGGGTAAAAATGTAGCTCTGGGGAATTCCTACAAAAAAAACTATAAATCTATTTTTGACTCTTTCCGCAAAAATGTACAACAAAACACCAATTTTATAGTGAAATCGTATTTGGGGACAAGATTTTATTCACTTTGCAACTTTATCATCTTGCAATGATTGCCGAAGCTAAACCCTCGCTCCGTGTACACTAATACACTCTAACATAAATTATATGTTCCCCTTCGGTTTTATTTTGGCAGGAAACTCAACAAAGATTTTTGGCGCTGGCTGAAGTGACCAGAGTAGCTATAAAACAAGTTAATAACGAAGTTTGTTAAATTAAACATCTCAAATTGTTCGATACATTTTAGTTTGATCCTTTTTGTATAGTTTTTGTGTGATTTACATTTGAAATATAATCAACATTTGCATTAGAGGTGACACTGCTTTAAGTAAACTACTAGTGCTAGAATAACTAAGGAAAATTGAGCTAAAGTGTCAATTATCGGAGAAGTACATTAGTACCTTAGGAGAGAGAACAGGTTTAATTCAGGGGAATTTAGGGCTAACCTTAAATTGACTACCTTATTTGGTTCTGTACATAAAAATAATGATAAATTAGGAATGGAAGGAGACCGATGTTTTATATCATAACTATTCACGTGTAATTCAACCATAATATAAACTTTTAGACCACTAACCTGAGAATGGTGTCTGTTTCAGGTTGTTTCTTCATATGCAGTAGTAGCCTATTTTAGTGAGGAAATGTTGGCCTGTTGGTGAGTTGTTTGAATCATATTTAACCATTAAACTATGTTTGACTAGAAAATAATTTGTAGGCTATATCTAATTAAGTAACTTATATTTTGAAAGAGCAATTGTGGACATTTTGTATTTACTAAACCATCAGGATGATGGGATATGTTTCATATTAAAAGTGTTGGGCCAAGGGGCTCAACACATAGTTTTTGTTTTAATTGCTTATTAGCTATAAATAAGGACAACATGTCCCCATAAGAAAAGCATGGAGACTGTAAAATCTGCTTTGATTAGATTTCAATGTGATTTAAACATCTGCTTTAGGTTAGGGGCTCTATAAAAACCACTAGTGGCAGCCTAATTACTAGAAAGTTTAACACTTTATTTAAATGTTCTTAAGTACGAGAACATGATAATTTTTAACAAAACCACCGTTTTAATGAAAGTGTTCAGCAATATATATTTTGATAAGTTTGCAAACCAAGAAGATAGAATCATGGAAAGGATGTTTTGTAAGAGTTTTTGATTAATTACAATCGGATTTTAAATTTGTCATCCAGAAATGATTGAAACGAGCAATTTATTGACTAATTATTTTTTAGAACAAGAAAAATAAGTAATTTAGCGTATTAAATAATTAACTATTAGTTAAGTAGGCCTAATGATGGAGAAAATTATGTTATGTTGAATAAACATTTAGGATTTTCATAGTTAATCTAAAAAAATTGTAGCTTATATTATTTTATCATTAAATTTAGCTCCACAAATCAGTTATTTTGGTTTTAAATTTTTGTCTGCTTGGTATTGAATATTTCATAAATATTAAACGTTATAAACTCAATTGTGTTACACTATGTTATTCTTGGGGAAGACAAATAAAACTATATATATATATATATATATATCTTTTTTTTAATTAATAATGAATACAGACAGTAGACCAACAAAACAGTAACCGTCCTCGCTTCAACCGCCCATCGGATTAACCTCCCTCTTTCCAGGAAATAACTCACGTCCTCCGCTGCAGTGGTTGTACCGATACTGTACTGTAAAAAATATTAACCCTTTTACTGCCACGGACGAATGCAACTTTGCGCGCAAAGGCCGCCGAGCGCTAAGTCAGCTGACCGGACGAAGGTCGCCGGCCCGTCAGCTGGCGCCACGACTGAAAACCGCCGCGGTAAAATCCACTAATTTGATGACATTTGTTGAAACGATCATAACTCAGCTTAGACAATAGCTAGAGATATAATCTTTTTTTTGTTTTGTTCGTCTTTAATTGTTCTAAATGTCGATGTGTAGTTTGTATAGCATAAACAGCGTTTTAATATTATTACTGTAAGAAAAATTAAAATAAAAAAAAAATTATTTAAAATTTTAATTTTAAAATTTTAAAAAGTACATTTGTAATTGTTTTCCTCACAATAACTATATTTTTTCTTAAACCTTATTATCGTATGAGAGTACAGTTAAAATTTTAAGCCAAAATATTTACAAATAAAGAAATATAAGTGAAAAAGAACAACATGTGTATTTTTGACAAAACTTACTTTTTGTAAAACATAGGTAGTTTCTTATTGTTTGGTCACAATAACACCATTTAGGTTCTTACAGTGTAACTTTTAGAGTTCAAAATTACATTTTCAATTAAAAAAACAGTGTTTATAACAATTAGGCCTACTTGTAACTGCAACCCTGGAAAAACATAAAAAATTAAAAATAAATTGTACCTTTATTGCAGCTGTCCCAATGATCCATCCAATGTGCACAGACAACTAGTTGTAGGTTACTCAGTCACAAAACTAAAAATATACTAAAGTAAAAAAAACACTTTTAAATTCTATTTACACATATTTACAACACGGTTTTTTGTTTTTGTTTACGGTTTACACTTATGACGTGGGAGGCAAGATAAGTGACATCCGGCCTTGCAGTTCACACACACCGTTTTGCTCCGCCTTCTCTTCCCTTCCGGATCGTTCTTCCCGCTACAGACCGAACATATCTTTTCTTTTGCACCATCCAGCCTTTCTACCCCAAATCCTTTCTTATTTATAGGTCCATCACCACCCCCGCCTAAATTTACCCCAGAATTTTTCACAGAGAGCCACTCTTCAGCTAATTCATCGATTACTGCAACTTGGAAGTGAAGGCGGTCCATTGGTCTGTCAGTATTCAATTTATACAGGACGTATGCATTTAACATCATTCGGCCGAAAATGTTAAAAATTACCTTTTTCCAGTGCTTCATACACCTTCTTTCGTCAAGGTAAGTATAAAGCATCTGGTCCGTCCCGTCGATGCCCCCCATGCCATGATTGTATTCGTATACAATTTGGGGTTTGTTTTTTATTTCCATTCTCCCACTTCTACGGATGGTGTAACGCACATTTCTTGCAACTGATTTGGTTGAGAGTACAATAAACTGTGTTTTGTTTGTGGCCTTTTCCCTGTAGGTCATTAGCAAAAGGGGTCCTTTACGAACATATACCTTTTTCCCAACTGGGTATTTCCCGCGCAATTGATTGGGGATTCCTTTCCGGTCAATTCTCACCGTGCCAGTTACATTTGTCGAGTTTGAGAAAAGGTACCTTGCGAGTTTTTTCGTTACAAAAAAATTGTCCAAAAACATGTGGAAGCCTTTATTCAACAGGTTGGCCATTTCTAGAAGTTTTACAACGACGGTGTATCCTAAACCAAACTGGTCAATCCTAGGCCGTTCAGTTTCATATCTGGCCCCCTTGTAGCAGTAAAACTGATAACAGTACTTCGTGTCGGCGTCACAAAGTACCCAAAGTTTGATTCCCCATTTATGATGTTTTTTTTTGGGGATGTACTGCGTTAAAGCGATTCTCTTTTTGGTTCCCACCAAAGATTCATCTATTGAGAGTTTTTCGTAAGGCGTGAAATACGTTCGAAAAACTCTGTTGCAATGGTCGATTAGACACTGAAATCGACCACATGGGTCATAGTTAGGGTCCCCAAGCTTTGGCAAGGTGTTTTTATCAACAATGTGAAAAAACTTAAGTAAAATTTCAAACCTGTTCCGGCTAAACATCTTACTGAACCATGGGGTACTCATTGATGATGCGGTAAACCAGTAAGATTCTATTGTCGGTTTTCGAATTACACCCATGTTTAGGATTACAGCTATGAATCCTTTCATTTCCTCCAGAGTTACATTTACCCAGGACCTTATGCGACTTTTAGGGGACAGGTTACCTTGCTGAGACCTTAAAAACTCGTTGGCATATTTGTTGGTTTCTAAAACAAAAGTGTTCAATAATACATTTGTAAAAAACAAGTAAAAATATGACAAAGGACGTGAGTTCCGGGGCGGACAGTGTTTTGGCCCAGACAATTCAGAAAAGTTGAATGTGGCGGAAAATCCAGGATCATGCCCATCTTCTACCTCCTCCCATTCACTACTGTCGGAATCGTGATTATTCCTTTGGCCTACAGTCCGGGGCCTTCGAACACCACCCCTCCCTTGCCTACGTCTGCCCCTGGGTTCCCGATTTCCGTTTCCGTTAGGCATTTGTGGCGTATTACTAGGTACGGGCATAGGGGGATCATCGGGCATGGGGGGATCATCGGGCATAGGGGGATCATCGGGCATAGGGGGATCATCGGATTCACTCTCGTCAGAACTATTATAACCCACAGTAGGCTGATGTACAACAGTTTGGTTGACATCAGGTTGTTCATCCGTTACTCTGTTTGAAGGCCCGGGAGCATTTATATCGAAATCTAAAAATCTAGGCCTATTCCTTACTGACAAAAATCGAAAATGATTCGGTGTTGGACTTGGATCGTAGGTTGGGTCCTCGTCTGTATCGTCAACAACATCTTCTGAGGAAGAGGACACGTCATCATCTAATGAGTTGTCCCCACCGTCATCGCTAGCGACGTCGTAACCACTTGCAAGAATTTCATTCACGATAGTATTTTCACTTAGTGGTGACGGACACGGTCTCTTACTCATTTTTACACAAATACGCGCAAAAAACTGCACTCAAAACAATGTTTACCGCACTAATTAATGTAAACTAAACTCACGAGATGCAATTGTAAACAAAACCTCGATGCAGACTGCTTGGCGCCAATAAATGCCGCGGCAGACTGCGTGGCGCCAATCACCTGTCTGCTCTTGGCACGGCCTACCTGATCGATATTATTTTTGTTGTTGGGATACTATAATAAAATTTTTAGATAATTTCACGCAGCGGAACCAACTAGAGTGGTTCTTAGGCTTTATAGTAATATGAAGTTTACGAGTATATTATTGTAAAATAACAGCGCAATAACACAAATACGCCAAGCCGATCTGATCGGCCCGTGGCGGTTTTCGCTCGACATTGCAGATCCGATGAGATCGGCCCGTGGCGGACTTCGAGTAAAATGTGTAGGCCGATGAGATCGGCCCGTGGCGGTCTTCAGAACATATCGTAAGGCCGATCTAATCGGCCCGTGGCGGTAAAAGGGTTAAGGTCACAACAAGTTGATCATATGTTTTCTTAGTTACTCGAGTATTGTATCTTAGTTACCTATTTTAAAACTTGCATTTAAGTTTTATTATTGTTATTGCTAAGCTATTACCCAGGTGTTATTTGTTTTAACCGCCCTTTTAGTTACCGGACTCAGGGTTTGGTCCCATGGAGGGCAGGTAAGAGGGCGTCTACTGTATATTTTTAAGAAACTTGTTGAAGTGGGTTCATTTGATTTGATTTGATATTATTTGTATGAAAAAAACAGAAAACAGTATCTGGTATGTAAACAATTAGTAGCCTGCCATCTTCACAGACCAGATGATGATGTTTTGTTGGAAACATCTACATACATTTGAACTAAAGGAAAATCAAGCAGGCCTACTACGATCAGGAAAATATTTAAACCCCTTTTTAATAATCAGTTATAAGAAATTTGCTTGGTGTGCAGGCATATTTTTTTAAAATTTGCCTTAATAATAATCATTTTTGGATTTTTGGAACATTTTGTTTAACATTTTTAACCGTAAAGTTGCTGTTTTGCCAACTTGATACTCGGGCCAGTCGACATTATTCACAGGACATTTTGTAAAGATGATGAATTGCTGTAGAAATGGCCGCAGACAGTGACGGAGGAGGACAGCTGGTTGAAACTATCGTTACATGCGAAGGCGACATCACAGACCCCCAGTTCCCACACAGGTTCAAGAAGATTGTTCAGAGACTACGCAATTTGCTGTGCGACGGTAAGTTGCTCCCAGTGAGGGTTTCAGTTTAGGCCTAGGTTGTTTCATGTTCTGAAAGTTTCCCTTGTGAAGGACATTGGGAGATGATGTATAATATTTTGTATGGTAACTTTTATATTTGCCAATGCAAGCGATAATCGGAAAACACAAACTCAGAATGCCTTATAATTAGACAGTGTCTGATTCTGTCTTCAGATGAATTAGTCCTGGCTGTTTTAGATGAATTAGATGGTTAAAAGTGACTATTAGCAACTTTTAGATGGCTAATTTTAATCTATTGAGTTTTAAAAGATTTTATCCTAAAATTTGTAAAATGCTTACACTTTATCTTACAAGAATCTAAATTTGGTATCACAACTCAAACTACATTACTTGTCAAATTTTAATTTTGTGAGGGAAAGGTGGTAGGAAAGTAGTTAGTAATAATAATAATTATTTATGTCATTCAGCAGTGTATAATTACAATATACTACTATGTCATAAAACTGATGATCATTCTCGTACAGAGCAAAAACAATAACACAACAGTTTAACTGAACATAAAGCCAAACTGTAGAACTAAAAATTACATTATTTGTTTTCACAAAACAAATCACTCATTATTTAATAATGTCCAACAATCACAATCAAAGTAGTCAAGTTAAACTGGTATTAAAGGGCTTATCATGTCAACTGCTGACTAGTAGGCTGTTCAATAGCAGAAGAGGTCTTGAGATATTTAAAAATTCATTCATTGAATATAATGCCCGATTAATTAATTATTTTGACAATTTGTATTCAAATGTAGTGAATTATAAGTTTTGAAATGAGGAGAGAAAATTATTAAATAGTTTTATTTGTGAATATTTGTAGCTTATCATAAATTAAGTTAGTCTATCTTACAAACAAATACAAATTATATGAATACCTACACTTTACGTGGAATATCTTGGCCTGTGGCTTACTCCACTGCCGGAGTGACTGAGATAACCAGCAGGACCACCTCGAGTTTAAGTTTTGCCGTTGGTGGTTGTATTACCGCTTCTATTATTATTATGACATATGTGAAAGAGAGAGAGAAACAACAATCTTTTAAACAGTATTCTTAGCTAGGACCTGTTCATGACAGAATTAAGATTTTTAAGTAATCTTTGACAGTAAATCCTGTTTGAAATTCATGAAGTTACAATATTGTTTCGGCATTATTTCCATGGATTACTGACGAACGGTTATTTTGTTCAATCAATGTTCAATCAGTTAATGTTACGATTAATTGACTGAACAGATGATGGAAACAACAGATGACAGATTTAGACCGATGTCTAAATCTCGCTCTACTTCAACTGTTCGAACTAAAAACAGTTCCCACAGATATTCTGCGTCAAGTGTAGTTATAAGACTTTGGATTGACTAGTATGTAGCAAAATTATTTATGTTTTGATTTACAACATTATATCATATAAATAACAATATTTGAAAACGGCATAATTTCATTTTCTGCAAAGAAAGGCTTTCAGCTAACCTTACTTGGTATGTCGAATAAAATCTGAAGAGCCCTTTTTCTGCCATATAAAAACTTGGCTAGCTCCTGTACTATTTCCCCACAGCATATTTCCATGTAGTATATAGGTATGCAATAAACTACATTATGATAAATTAAAAGAAGTGTTTGTATCACATCTAAGTTTTTTCAATAAAAAAACCCTTGACAATTTTTAAACCATATATTAATATTTATTTTGCAAGTTTTTTTGAGTCAAGAGATACTCCAAGCAATTTGAAAATTCTTATGCAATTAATTCTGTTTTAAAAGCTTCTGTTATTAAAATTTTTGAATATTTGTACCGGTCCCTTGAGATTTGAATCTTAGTTTCTTTGTACTTAAAATTGTTCACCACGTTTCAAATAGTAACGATTAAAATTCTGATTTGCCAGGTAACGGAGAATCACTAAGAGTGGCTAAGGTAGAGCCATGGAACTCTGTGCGTGTGACGTTCACTATCCCGCGCGACGCGGCGCAACGGCTGCGACAGCTGGCGCAGGCGGGAGACGCGGCGCTGCACCAGATGGGCATACTCAGTGTTCAAGTGGAGGGAGACCAGGTAACCCAACAGTTTTGGGAAAAATGTGTGGTTTATGTACTTACTTCCAGTTAAAAATATCCTATCAGAATTAGTTTCGGCATATTTTCCATCATCAGATTATTGAACTGTATACACGTACATTAAAGCTCCCTAATTAATAAGATTTGGTTCATGTTTAAAATGTATAAAAAATACCTGCATAAACTGTGGAGTTATTACACACAGAGTTGTTTGTTTTTGTTTGAAATGCAGGATGTCTACCTAGAAATTAGTGAAAACTCAAATTTTCAGTAAAGATTTAAAAAATATTTGTTAATCTACATTTCTTAAAATACTGAAGTAGACTTCTTATTGCCATTTTAAAATCCGTCCCTAGTTTTGTGTGTGTCTGGATTCAAAGAGGACGTAGTTACACTAATCAATAACAGAGTATACTTTGGTCAACTATTTCTTATCCTCTCAAGGAGAAGATAACACAACAGTTGGTGTGTCAGGAAGCAAACATAAGTTGTGGATTATCACTTGCTTTCAGGGGTGGAGATATTTAAAAGTTAACGTAAATAACTAAAATAAATAGTTAACAGCAGCACAATATGTCGGTGACCTAATCAAACTACGCTTGCTTCAAATTCTGGCTAACACTAAAAGTGGGACAGCTGGACCATATAGATGGGAAGTCTCCTTCAGTATGTATAGTCAATGCTTTGACATAAGGAGTTAACAGGTACCTATTAGTATTGCTCTCAAATGCTGGTCCGTTGTCGCAGGTGATATCGCTCCGCCTGGCAGGCAGGTTTGGTGGGGAGGCGCAGGAGATCGTGTTACGAACCGCAGACGCCTCCTCCTCCTCCTCCTCCTCCGCCTCCACAAGCACAGACGCCGCCGCAGTTGCCGGACCTTCCACCACGCAGTTTATCAGTCCCAACGTGGTTGCCCCCTCTGACGGGGACCCCATACCTCCCTTCCCCTCTGCCAACAAAAGCTCTCCCCCCTCCACCTTCCCCTTCGCCAGTATGACGCATGCGGCCTCGGCCATACAGGTAAATTTATTGTGTCAAGTGTTTTTTTTTCCGGTTATATATGAAACAAAGTTAATTTTCTTAGGTTAAAATTAGGTAATTTAACCCATAAGAACTCAAACGGTGGCTTACAGTACCCCCATACATGAAAATGTGGTTCTGTTTCTATGAATGGTTTGGCAGCATTAGCAAGCAATTCAGGAGCTGCTGGATATTGTATGACTATTCCGCTGTCCACTTTATCGTCAGTCAGTGGCACACACACCCTTGAATTTAAAGCAGCTATGAAAGTCAATTTTGATCTGTTAACACCCTCCACCTTGCCTCTGTGTAACCGTTTTAGTTGCAAAATAGTGTATTTTGCAACTAAAACGGAATACACAGGCAAGGTGGAGGGTGTAACATGCCTTTTAAAGACACCCAAAACCTTTTGTTCACTTGTCGAGTAATTGTTTTTGAATTATTTGGACAACACCCACCTTAATATTCAAAGAAGTGTTGATCCTTAGTCAGTCTTGTTAAAACACACCATATACACAAACCAGATCTACACATTACTGTCCCAATGTTTTTTAATGCAACAAAACAACGTGCCCACTTGCCTATTTTATTGTCACCTACAGCGTTTTGCGAGGAGTCGCTTCGAGCATCTTACCTCGCCTAACCTGTCAGTAGTGTTAGTTGATAAGCATTGGTTTTGTATTTTTGTTTAGTTTCGTCATATGCTTTTTAGTTAAATAAAACTATTTTAATTTCCAAAATACCTTTCAAAGATTTTTGTTTACCTTTTTTGACTACACTAAATGTTTGCTAAAGAAAATTTGGCTGGCAAAATAAAATTACAATGTAAAATATAGTTATATTAGCCTATGTTGTAAGGATAAAGAGGATACAGTTTAAGTTTTAACTCAATGTTGAGTTGTTTTTTTTAATACAACTCAAACAAGACGTCGTCCATCCCATGCAAGCACGCAGTATATTATGTCTTTAACTTATAAACTGTGTAATACAATTAAACTTCAATTCACTAAAGTGAAATCAGGTATTAATAGCTACAATAGTTTAAACCCAATAGTTAGCGTGACTTTAGATTTTACTGCCAACACAACATAATTGTACAAACCTTATTTTGCAGAGCCGGGCGGAACCGCATTTCCCTGCACCACCACCTCCCCCACCGTACCCCGACGCCGCCCCCAACGTCGCGTTGTCCAGCCCTCTACTGGTCAACCTGTTGCAGAACGACGGTTCACCGGGCCCCTCCACATCCAAGATGCCGCCCCCGGCTAGCAAGCAGCCCAGCCCTGCCCCCTCGGCCTTCGTGCCATGTCAGAGGCTGCCCGTGGGTCAGTCGGGAGGCTACGTCGGAGTCAAGCCCCAGCGACCAACTGTCGTGGCCACACCGCAGCCTGTTCAGGCCTTCAACACGCCTCAGGTAAACTGTTTTTGTACTGATTTTTGTTTTACCAGTTAAATTGTTATTTTGAATTATGTATGGGTTTAGTACTATTGTCGTCTTTATAAAGATCTATTGGCTGATAAAATATTGTAAATATTCTGAATTTCTGTTAGGTGCTAAAATTTAAAACGTATTAATTAAATGTTTACAAAATTAACTTGGAAGTATGTGTTGTGGCTTTACCCGTTATAAGTTCAATTTTTTTTCTGATGTAAGAATTGATTTTTATTTTAATAGACCAAAAGAAATTGGTTTTACAAATTAAAAAAAATTGCAAGCAGATATATCTTTGCTGGAAGATGTTCACCAAGCTTCTTTTGATGATCCAAATATTAAGTTTTCTACAAACTCAATATCAGAGTCAGGTGAGCATTCGCCTCAATATTGGGAACATTTTAAATTATTGTCTTTGACCTGATGAAGCCTTAACAGACATTTTACTATACAACTTGTATTTTTGTATTTTTTCCCTGAAAAATATGTTTTTTTTATTTGATAATATTTATGTATTTTAATGTACTTTCCAAAATATTTGCTTATGTTCCAAAATAAATATTTTCCAAATGTTGTCTAACTTAAAACACTAACAGTAAGCATTTTTAATCATGTTTCTATCTTGATTGGTTCTGGATTAAAGTGAATAAAACATGTCAGAACTATATATTTAGCAATGCATTCTTATAGTGGAATCGATATATTTTTAGGTCAAAATCAGTTAACCACATATTTAAATTGTGTATAAAAGTTAAAACCCCCTTGACGTTCCATTCATACTAAGCAGCTGAGGTAATTTCCCATGTATTATTAGAGGAAACTAGATTGATACAACTTATTTGATTTATTATCGAGTAGGTCTGATGAATTTTTAAATTTGTATCTGCAATCAGTTTTTGATGATCAAAAATCAATATTTTAGTTTCTTTAAGTGTTTTTTTTTTATCAAAATTGTACATTTAAGTAAAATTATAAAAATCTAAGGATGAAATTAAAAATACGTGTTATAGATAATAACTATTAAAATGATTAAACTTCTAAATCAATTCAATGACTTTATTTGTATTGATGCCAGTAATTAAGATACTCTAAATTGTATCAAAATTGGATAACAGTTGTACTATTTATGAGCCATTTCATAAAATAATATGTATATAAAATGGAGGAAAAGACCAAATAATAATATAATATGGTGGAAAACCTCTCTTCCGTAAAAGTAGAAAATTTGGTATTTGAATCAGGAGATTTTAGGGAACATTTTCCACCAAAAATATTACAGCTTGATTTTTTTTTAAATTTGTATTCTATTGTTGATCTAATTTCACTAGCCTACAACTGTCATCACTTTATCCTTTTTTATAACAAAACTTGTTAGTTCTATTGGTCAAAAAATTTAAGTAATTGATTATAGTATGATTTTTTTATTCTGTTGTGTGCAGTACATATTTGTCAGCCAAGTTGGCAGTAGTTACATATACAGGCAGTTCCAACTCCTTGCATCTATGTGTTTCAGGGTGTTTTTAAGCCTAATTTACTTCCTATCAGTAGTCACAGGATTTTATATCTAATTTGATGTTGTTACAGGTTATAAGTCGAATGCCAATGCAGACCGGGCAGCCTCCGGTGGTGTTACCACAGAGAACAATCCCACTGACACAGAGGCTAGTGGCCCCGGGCACCCCTCAACCTCCAGTGTACAACACACAACAAGCCCCTGTACGCTACCCCACCACCACGCTCGCTCAACCCTACCAGCAGACCCAGCTGGTCAAGACACCCCAGCCTCCCATCAAGGCGACGGTTGTCAACCAGCAGAGGCTCTTCACTCCTCAACAAAATCAAATGCCTTTACCCAACTCTTCAAATTCTTTACATAATCCACTTCTTCATCAGAACCAGATGGCCACGACGGCGGGTCTAGTTGTGAGGCCGCCTCAGCAGAGGATATTTCAAGCGAGGCAAACTCTGGAGCAGCGAGAAACCACCTTGCCAGTTATCCAGCATGCCGTCAGACAACCTCAGAACCCTGTGGCCAACTTTCCTCCTCCCTCCCCAGCCCCTATTCCCAATCCACCTCCCTACCCGAGGATGCCCAATCCCGTGCTGAGATTCCCCACCACGCAGGACCCGCCTGTCACACAAGAGGAGAAAGTCACAGGCAGCGAGGAGAAGGCTCCAAAATCTATCAAAGTAGAGAAGGAACCTACTCCCCCTTCATCACCACAGCTGACATCCAACGGCAAGAAACGGCAATACTTAATAAATCCTCTGACGGGACATTTAGAACCCATGCCCAGCGAGAGCAGTTCTGACAGCGAACAGGAGGAGAATGTGCCTAACTCCACGTCCCAGTCTAACTTGGACGATCCCTTTTTCACATTCCCGTCGCCGCTGAATGACCGGTCTAACTCGGTATATTCCGACGACGATGACGACGTTAGTTCCACTGTTTCTCGCCGTGCAGATACCACCACGACCGATCAGTCAGACTCTGAAGCGACGAATAGATCTACCAACAGCGAGGCTTCATCTGTTGTCAGGCATCGGGTGAAAGCAACAGCTAGTCCTGCACCGGGCGAGAAGATCAAACTGAGGTTGAAGTTGGAAAAGAATGAACCTGTTACGTCGGCTTATAAAGTAGATTTTGTCAATGTGCCACAAGCTAGGAAGGCTGATAAAAGTGTGTCTCGAATGTTCTCAGGAACGGGAGTTGCGGGACCCTCGGTGCCCGGAGAGGAACCGAGGGTGCCTCCGCTGCATATATCACTACGGGGGAGGGCTGCAGTGGTCGTCGGCTCCAAGAAGGACAAGAAGTACTCGTCAAAAGAATCCAAGGAGGGGAAAAAATCCAGCAGCAAACTGAAAACCAAAAGTCTGCTAGAAGATTGTGTCGGTACGACGGTAGTCAAGAAGTGCAACACTGGTGATAAGGTATCGACAAAAGCAGTAATCAAGTCCAGTTCGTTCGAACCGGGCGAAGTGAAAGTGCGAACAAAGTCCAAAGGAAGGACGGCTTGTGACCACGATGACGAGGACGAAATACCCGACTCGCGGATCATCGAACCCGGTGAAATAGTTTTACCGTGCAATCAACACCAGCTACAAACTCCGGTCAGGACATTTCCTACTCAGGAAGAAGTCGCCTCTATATTGAGATCGATGCCTTCGACAGGTGGCCACCATAAACTTAGTTTAAGCGGTAAGGTTAAGAAACGGGACTCGAAAAAGAAGCTTTATCCTAGAGAACGGGGGCTGTTAACAGGTGGGAGAATAGCAGAGGAGGGGAGTGGGGGTAGCAGTGGGGTCAAGAGTAGTGGACAAAGGAAAACGGGTAAAAATAGTTCTGTGTCATTATTAAAGAGTGTGGTGAAGACCGCCTCGAAAGAAGCTCGGATGATGGCTGCTGCTCGGCACATGAACAGTCAACTGAACAGTGAACGGCAACGGATAACCAACGCCAACTCTGCCCTAGGCAACGGAGTTGTGCAGAGGCGGCCGAGCAACACTGCCACTGATAGCAAAGATATCAGTTTTATAGGTCAGTAACAACATAAGCTTTGTCAATCTATTCTCAAAACTCAGCTAAATTCCCAAAACTCAGCTAGATTCCATCTTGTAGAAAGAATAAACAGTTGAGAGTAACAAAAATTTAAAAGTGCCATAGTTTACATATGGGGATAACCTTTTTATTGCAGGGAGCTTAGTAAAAAAATAACCTTTATTCATACTTAAAAGGTATATACAGAATGGTACCATAGAACATTGTAATGTAAGAACTAATTCTATTAGGGTCCAGCTCATAGCTTAAAGTATAATTCAAACTTATGATAAAATCTCCTAATATCAAGTAATGTACATTTTTATGAAACCTCAGTAAACAAATCTACAGTACATTTAAGGCTCGCTAGATATAAATATTCTTAATTTATTTTAGAATTGATCAAAATCACCAGGGTTTCTTGTAAAGTTTACGCAAGTTTGAAACTTACAGCACCAACAATTGATGAAGTTGAAAATATGGCAAATTCAGAACTTAATCTACTCAACAAATTTTTCAATTTTTATAAGGCCTAACTTGCTTTTAAATCCAGAGTAGTCAAAATTCAAAATTTAATCATTTTCAAACTCGCCAGGCTAGTCTTTTAACTCAGCCATCCATCTCATTACATAGTAAAATTACTAAAAACATGGGACTCTTACAAATTTTGGGTTTAGAGATAGATAAAAACAATATGGAATAACCATGTTCAAAAGCTCCTTTCAAAAATTGCATATGCTATAACGAGACTATAATACTTATGTTATGAAGAAACGTTAAAAGTAATTTATTTTGGGTTCAGGGGGAACCAAAACGAATATTTCCACTAACAACTGATCTTCAAAAATTTTGACCAAAAAAATACTTCTCCTTATACTATGTATAGGGGGAGAAAATTTGGAGTTACTAAATAGTGATGTGGGCCGGGTAAATACCCAGTGGGAAGGTAAATAAAAAATGGGTATTTATGATTTTTATAAAATTTAGGGGATATTTACTAGGTTCATTGAAATTCCCATGCTGTAAGGATTATAAAATTACTATAACAACTGTTTTGAAGAGTATTACATGGTTAACACTTACAAGAATTTAACTTCTGAACAAGATCGAGATAAATACCCAGGACTGGGTATTTACTACTTTGATGGTCTTTTGGAGTGTTTAATAAATTAAAAATTTCGGAGGAAAAGAATTGAAATTCAATTACATTGTAATTTTGTTCTGTATCTGTCCAATTACAAAATTACATATTTTAAATTTGTATAGAATGTCTTGTATTTAACCAGCTTCTTCATAGTTTGGCGATGGTGGAGTTTGTATGCTTGAAAGGTGTTTTTACAATATTGCCATGTTATTATTTATTTATTGGTAAAATAATTAATAATTGTAATCAATAAAATATCCTCAAATGTTATATATTGATAATAACAAGTGTAGTAAGGGACAAGGGTAGTTATGAATTACATTGGCTTTTTTATGTAAAATGTTATAAATACCCAAAATACCCGGGTATTTATGAATTTTGGGTATTTACCCCGAGTTTTAAATACCCGGGTATTTTACATCACTATTGCTAAATGAATTAGAACCGTAGTTACATATAACAAAACTCTCTAGGAATCAGCTCACAACTTAAACTACCTACAATTAACTATAGTTGGCCTACTCATACAGATTAAACTAGTGGGAATCAAACTTTTATGTTAATAGGCTATAAAGGCTTTGTCCTTGTTCTCTGCAAATGTGTTGGTGAACTTAATTTTGACAGCAAATTAAAGTAGGCCTATCTTCCGACAAAATTTGTTCCCTTTTGTTAGGGGTTTGAGAGTAGTGATTTTTTGATCGAGTAGAGTCTTGCCAATTATTCTCGAGTTTTGAGTATTTTTGAGCAAGTATTGGCCGTTACCAATATATTGTTGGTGATTTCAAATAGTGTAATAGGATTAGATAACATTCCACATGTGGTACTGTAGTCTAAACATGGTTTCTCTAGAGATGTGCGAGTACAGGTTTTTTAACTCGAGTCGAGTAAATAGCAAAAGATTCGAATCTCGAGTTCGAGTTGAGTATACAAATAAAAAAAAAACACATAGGTCGAGTTGAATTGGATCAAAACAGTGTATAGCGATCCATTTATAAATGTTGTTATTAAAATATACTTTTCTAGTCTAGTAAACTCGCTGGAAACTTTCGAGTTTCAGTAAAACCTTGAGTTTCAGTGCTGAACTCGGCTCGAACTCAAAATTTAGAGTACTCGTACATCTCTATTTCTAACTAATATATGTGTAGTAATACACATTTTTTGCCAGTACAATCAATCTGGATTAGGCCTATGTATTGACAAACAAAACATGGTATGACCATCGTTTTCGTCGATCACTTGTTCAGACATCGCTTGTAATCAATATATTAATTGTCTGTCTCCACGGCCGATATTATTTGGTCTGGTTTAGTCCTAATTTTTGATCGAGTTTATGTGGTCCGACCGTCTTTTGTGCCCATTACTACATGATTTGGCAGGGAGCAATCATTAGCGATCGTCGGAAGATCGGCAGGAAATACACACTCCTAATAAAGAGTTGAGTAGTGAAATACTTGAATTTTCGAGTACTCGAATACCAGTACCCCTATTTATTGTATAGGCTATAATTTTAACTAAAAAATTGTGATGAATAGGCTATAAAGATTACATTTAAAAAAACTTTATTTCGCGGTTAGAGTTTCTCATTAGATGGCTGCCATTTATATTCAGGAATTTTATTATTAGATGTCATATTTTGTTAAAGCTAGGTTTTGTTTCAAAGGTAAATTTCATAATGCAAAACGTTTTTGTGTTTAGACTTAATACAAAAAATAGTACAGTGGTTTACCAAATATTTGAAGATTATTTATTACTTGCCCAAATTTGCATGTAGCCTACAATCACTAAAAACAGCTTACTCTAATGAAACCTAATGTTGAAAGATGAGGATTTATTGGCTAGTTCTAAGTTAAACACATAAATAAATCTTAACTTTAACGGTCAAGTTAAAGTTACATATACATGTAATGAAGTATTTACATACTCACAAGTTGAGGCAGCACAATAATTTGTATACATTAAAAAAAAACAGAGAATAATTATAAATGTTCAAAGTAGATCAATGTAATGCTGTCTTAAGAAACATCCTGGAAAGTACTGTTTGAGGTTAAGTTCCCTCTGTATTTATGGAATTTGATGGAAATTCAATGTCCCATAAGATTCAGTGTCTATCAGTTCCAGAGAACCAAGACTTAAAAATGATTTTGATTTTTTGACACATGAACAAAAATAAATGTTTATAGTTAAACGTACTAGTGACGATGCGTGGTCAAGTCTTCTTTTATGGCTGATTGTGTTGCGGTCAAGGTAATGCAGCGTGATTGTCTATTACAGCCGAGATTACATGTTTCATTAGTCATCTAACTCCGATATTACTTGGTCCAATCCTCTTTTCCAGCCGAGATTAAGCTGTGTGATTGTCATTTACAGCTGATTTTATACAAGGCAATCATCATTTATAGATGAATTCAAGATTCGGTCGTCTTATTACAGTAATGATGCTAGTTGTCTTGTTCTGAAAATTATGGCACAATAGTCATTAACTAAAAAACTCAAAAGAGGCATATGAGTGAAATTACAAAAAATTCTAAGGGGCCTAACATTGTGGTTTATACGTCTGGTAGGTTCGCAAGGACTGCTGCCTGTAAAGCCTACGACGCAGCCATCTTCTCCCCATGTGCCATTCCGCCACAACTGTGTGTCCGAGCTAGCAGCCGCTGCGCGCAAGGACTCATACAAGACCAGCAAGCGTCTCGACGCCAAACGCAACAACCAGGTCGCACACTTCACCAAGAAGGTGAGTTGGCACTATTTACTCTGATCATTATACCCTGTAAAATAATTTTAACACTAATTCATCACATTACTGTATACAACCAGACTTATGCCCCTAAGTTCAGTATCGCCCCTAATATTTGTGGGTGTGTTAGAAGTAGTG